>CAJNOP010000024.1:874702-1070548 GCA_905250075.1 Rotaria sp. Silwood1
TACTTGAATTATTATTGCCTATTGTATGTATCATCTCCATCTCCGAAATGAGAGTGAAGATCAAGACAGCGTTTACAAAGCTCATTCGATCAAGGAACATTGTGGAGCCGTTACGGCGAATCTAATTCACAACCGAACAACAGCGTTTTCTTGTACTGTATTGCATCGATCAGCCGTTTACAGTCGTTCCGCAGAGAGTTTAGGATGAGCTTTGTGACATCGTAATCATGTGATGTCTGTGTATAATTACATTGTTTTGAATAAAATTTTATCGGACAATCAAGTCACTAAGGTAAGAGGATGAGTTGATATTGACGCAAAGAATTATCAGCTTATTGTTAGCTATATTTTGACATGCGTTTCGGCAATGTGACGATACGTGAAGTGGTGTTATATGCATACTGACTAGTTTGTCATATACAGATTCGTACTAGCTGAAGTTTTAAAATTGACCTATTTTCATCGGTTTCATAATTGATTTTGGGGTACTGAAGCGAATTTTTTTGCTTGATTTTTGTCAATTTTTAAGATTTTTACAACCTAAACATACAACCTCAAAGGTTTTCGTGTGACAAGTTTCTAATTTATCATCAAAATTTCCGTCGTAGATGTTGAGCTCACACATTCTCATGGTACAAGGAAGGTCTTGAATCATGCTGATTGCATTTTATACGGTCACTATATATTGGTTATTCCTTACAAGTTAATCTCGATCTAAACCAAAGATTTACTATCTCAAAAGTTCTAGCACACTTTTCCAGACTGATTTTAACTGAATGATAGAAACTTTCAATTATTCACAGTTTTCAATTTAGTTTCTATCACTAGAATGTGTGAAAGTCTCTGTTTTGCTGTATTCAATACTGACCATCTCGTTCTATGTGTCTATTTCATGAATATTTTTTTCGTTAATCAAATCGTTGCGCCATGTCCATTGGGTTGCCCTCGTATGATATGCATCACAATATGTTTGTCTATCTATCATTGTCTTTGTATTTGTTACACAATTCAACACTATAAATACAAAATTAATCTTTTTAACTGGCTTGTTTCTTAGTAGTTTTATAAAGGCTGACAATGATAGTAAGTTTTTGCTTCGTAGTAACTCGTAAGAAATATGGTATTTTACTGTATATAAAAGATCTACATTGAAGATGTAAGTGTGAATGACGAGAAGATTCCACTCATATCCACATATCATTGTACTTTTCAAAAAGTATGTTTCTACTATTCACAAGAGTTGATTACTTCTGAAAAATGTTTGCCTATTTTTCAGACTTAATTTTACAGTAAGGTTTTATTGATTGCTCCAAACATCATTATTTGATCAGATATTTTGAGATATAATCGATGAAATTTCCAAAAACCTTCAAGACTTAATACATTAACTCTTATTGGTGAATATACTCGTCAAATCAATCTTTATGAAAAAGACGAAAACTACAAGTCCTTAATTCTGTGTTGTTTGCATGCTCTATGTCCACTCTAACATTTAGCATTGGATGAAGCTCTCTCTACCACATCTGATGTTTGACATTGACTATTTAGGAGAGAGAAAATGTCAAGTGAACCTACACCACCGCGGTTAGTTTCACACCATTTTCCATCTTTGATCCCTTCAGAAGAAAGCGAGCAGTTTTCAACAAGATTATGTATCATGAGTAGCCATACAAAACATAAAATTAATTGAACAAGACATGTATCGAGATACTAATGTACAATTTGTAGCGTTGCATATTGTGCTGATCCATGCTTTCATATTTACCGTACCTTACTAAACTTTTGAACGGAACTTCAAATGTCGAATACATTTTTTTATGATGAAGCTCTTTGCACCTGGTTATTGAAAAACAACCTCTGTTTTCAATATATGGCAATTCAACAAATTTGTTCACAAAAGTTTGTATTGTTCTTAAATATCTGTGAATTAATAAAACTTATTTTGTAACAAATTTACTGGTTAATTTCAAAAAAAAGTAACAGTTAATAGTTTAAAACTAAAATAAATTCACACATTAGGCACCTTATGCAACATGTTCACGTCTTAAACCAATAGCATTATATCAGTTCTTTTCGCAATACATTTCACAAGAAAATGCATTACTCTTCACTTTATTATCAAACAAATTTCTGTGAAAAAAGTAGAAACTGTATCTTATGAATTCATAAAATATATGAAATAAACATTAGCAAAGTCAAAAAAATAAATTAATAAAAAAAAATTGTTTCTTATCACTCATGGGAATATGACGAATTAATATCGTTATAATCACTCTAAGCCAAATAACGAAAGAGATCTCTTTCGTTAGAATCTCGTTCCAAATATTCTTTTTCAATTAATAAATCTATACATTGCTAAAATAAACATTGGTCAATATTATTTTATGATCAAAAACAAAAACTATACTTTGATGATAGGAATTTCGGGTTTAAATCTTGAACTTAATTGTTGAATAACTTCTTGTACTAATAATGCATGTTTTAATTGTTTTCGCATTTTCATTATTCGAACGATAGCAGCCTAACAAAATTAATAAAAAAATAATTGAAACAAAAATACTTCTCTTGTTTGTTTTTTACTTGAATAACTATTTTGCGATCTTCATTAATTGATGCATAGATAGGTCTAGAATCTATTGGATTTGGTGCGGCAGGTCCTGTAAGTTTAACTAAATTAATCTTAATTCTAGTACTAAAGAAAATAAACTAATGAGTAATTTAAAAATTTAAAAACTAATATCAAACCTGTAAAGTTTCTGATTAATTTCAATAATAGAATTTGTTGTAATACCACTTTGGTTTAAATTTTCATTTAATGTATCTGCATTGATTCCTGCACATGTTAACACTTTATTTTTTAATAAATTGAAAAGAACTGGTTCAAATGATTCAGAGCTGATTTGAGTTGTATCTAATATTTGTTGAACTGTCATATTGTCGAATTTATTAAATAAAAGTAAAACAGCCATTTGATATGTTGATACCTTTTATGTTAAAAAAAATTCAAGAAAAATTATTTCATAGAGTAAATTAGCGTTTACTTGTAAAGTATATTTTGGTTTTGTATATACAGTTTGTAATTCACCCTTTGAATATTGAAAAAGGCATTTTAATTGACGACCATTAAATCTGTTCAAATAAAATCTTTCAAAATCTTTCAATATTGATTCAAGCTAAAAGATAAAAGGAATATAAAAAAATACGTATTTCAAAATATTACTTCAGTTGGTAAATTAAACATTGCTGGAACTGTAAATGGCCATGAATTTGATGTAAGTACCATAACAGAAAAATCGACTGAAATTAAAAAAAAAAAACAAGAAATTATACAACCATTATTCTTTTGATTAATCATACATATTCTAATCGATTGTTTATTTTCACAATATGTTTTATATTCCTTAATTAAACTTGTACTAAGACGAATATCTTGAAACATTCGTTGTAGTTTAGATGCATATTCAAAACCACAAGTTGCCTAAACGACAAGATTTTAGATAGAAAATATTGAATTATTATTATTTACTCCTAATTTTGATATTAATGATTCTTCGTAGTCATCTGATGCACTTAGTTGATCAACTAAACGTTTTGCTAATAATCTTCCATAAAATTTTTGAAAAATATCTTTATCTTGTATGTAATTAAAAACTATCTATAAAATATAAATATAAAGTAATTACATCATGATTCAATGGAAAATAATACCATAATTTGATTGATTTTTTCTTCAACTTCATTTTGTTCACTTCTATTTCTATAAAGAAAAAAAAAATGGAAATTATAAATTTAAAATAATAAAATTGAACTAACCCTTTTCGTAAAATAATATCACAATAACGAGCTAATAATTCAGATGATTTTGTTGATCTTTGAGCTCCTTGTACTATTGCATTTTCATTAATAATTTTACTACAAGCCTATAAATGACAAGAATAAACAATATATATGTAATATGTAATAATTAATATTTTTACTCTATCAAGAGCAGTCGTATAACCATGCTCACGATTGAATGCTTGGTCAACAATTTTAAAAAATCTCATATACACGTCAATAATTGCTTCAATATAAGTTTTAGGTTCCTGATTAAAAATGAAATAAAAAGCAAATGAAAGTCATTAGACAATAAAACCGTTATTTACTCGGATTGCAGTAGCACTTGTACGGTTAATTATATCTAAGCCAATGTCACATATTTGTCTTTCCAAAGCTGTCTGAATTGGTTCGTTGCCTTTCTCTATTCGATTAACCAATTTGAATATAAGATGTAAATCTATAAAAACAAAGATTCAAGATAAATTTTCCACACATGAAAAGTAAATTAATGCAGGGTCTGGGTTCTCAGTAGCGGGAGAATGATCGTATTCAAAGCATTTTTTTTTGGCATACTATAGTATGATCGTTATAGAACACTGAATGGGTTAGGCTGGGCGAAAGAAAGTTAGTCCGTGGGTCACTCATGGACGATCTGTCTTGCTAAAAGGTTTTCTCAAAATAGTTAATCTTCTATGTTAGTTAAAACTATTGATTGCTGTTAACTATCTTTCTATTTCATGAATAAAATCAGAATATATGATGTGGAGTGTGAGTATAAGTGCCGCTTTGCGTCTTTGTTCTTCATGCACTCACACCCTTATCAGCATTAGTTGACGAGCAGACGGTAACAGATATTGATGATTGAGAAGAATCAGTCGAAATAGACTTAAAATAAGAGAAAGTAATCGATGATAATGTATTTATTGACGAAAGAGGAAAACAAGACAAAGACATTTGCTGAATATAAGCGAAGTCTTTTAGTATGAATATCCAATTTTGTACGTGTATCTGTGGTTGGCTTCGTATATTCACTCGCTGTTCATCGAAGCTATGTTGAATTCATGAAAAATCTGAGTAAAATTTTTTGGAGAAAGCAAGTTTTCTGAGAAGATATGTGATATCCTTTTAGATAGTTTGTTGTATTCAAAGGTTAGTGCATGGAAGTCCACCGCAAAGGTCGGTCCAGCGCAGTCGAATTCATGGTTTTCTTTTCCAAAAAAAATGTGAACCATGGATAGACTAGGCCAGAGCGTTTGACTCAGCTGATTCAGGCCTTTGGGCAACAACTTATCCTAGAGACTTCTCGTTTTGGAAACAGAGTATATCGTGAAAAAGCACTGATAACTTTTTCGATAGACATTTGCCAAAAGTCGTATTTTAAATAGGCTTTGACCCTTAAGAAAATTGACGTACTGGTAATTGATGGAAACTATTGCTACGAAATTCATGCAAGTGGAAGAAACAGAAAGATGGTTGTTATAAATACTTTTGCATCTTCAATCTATTATTCATATGTCTAATAGAAATATCTAGAATTACTGTAGCTACCTTGTACTTATGTTACACGTCTCTCATGACTAATTTTTCTACAATGTAAAGACGAACAAGACGATTTTCATTTGAAATTTACCTTTAATGTTTTCATTCATTAATTGTTGCATGGCTTCGTTATAAATACCAACACATTGATTTTTAATGAGAACTTGTTCAAGCATTGAATTTAATGGCTGCAATGTTGTTGGATGTAAACAACGTTGTATACGTTTTTCTTCCTCTTCAAGTCGTCGAGTGATCTATAAAAATTATTTCCAATCAACTGAACAAAAAAACAAAGCATTGTCAATATTACTTTTTTTATATAAGCATTCATAGAATTATTTGCAAGAAAATTATTTGACTCAAATTCATAATATTGTTGTGTTTCTTGAAGAAATCCTGTTTCAAAATAATCTTTATATATCGCAAGTGATGATAATGGCGTTTGACTATGTCTAGATCCTTTGTCAGCTTCATTAAAACCAATTGATGCTAGAACAATGAAATAAGAAAATGTTGAAATAAAACGATGACTTTTATATATTTATATGTCAAAGTCGAAATTCTAAGGTCCGTCTAGACCATTTTAAGATTCGAATTTCAACTATTCAAAACTTGGATCGAGCAAACATATTAAGTCAATACTCAATAATGGCTGTGATATCAATGTGGTATCTGAATTCCTTTTTGAGAACCTATAATACGACAGTGATACTTCTTTTGTGCATAGATGATTTCTCACGAAAGTTTGACTTTAGGCGATCCCGCTTCTTTTGGACCACTGCTGCTTCTTCGCAACAATACAAATGATCGAACTCAAGATTTTTCGGAGATATCTGGAGCAAGTTTTCAGAGATGATCTTAAGTTTTTTTTAAAATATCAATTTTTCTGTTTTTAATTAGAAAAATCAATTTATTTCTTAAAGGTTTAAAATTATCTCTGAAGTGTTATCCCAGATATCTCCGAAAGAAACTTCCGCTCAATCGAACAAAGCAAGTCCTGACTCGCAGAAGGGCTCGATGATCTTTGAAGATCCGTTCCAAAACTTCTGAAGATCTGCTTTGAAAAGTTTTACCTCGGACAGGAATTCCATCATTTTCGATAATCTAGCGGTAGGAAAAATTTGAGCTCCACCGAGTCTATTCTTGCGGAGAAGCAGAAGTAGGTTAAAACAAGCGGGATATTTAGAAATCAAAGTTTCATGAGCAATCGGCTATACATAGAAGAAGTATCATCACTACGTAGTACTACATCAAAAAAAGAAACTCAAAATTCAATATCAATTTCACTACCAAAATTTGATTTCGATTCTAGTTTTTAATTATATTCAAGTTTGGAGTAGTTCAAGCACCAATCTTAGATGAATCACTGACATAAATATATACTTATTTATATACCATAACTTTGAACAGCCTCACGAATTAAAGAACAATCAATTTTCTCTCCATTACGTTCACATTTAATCAAATTCAGGCAAGTTCGTGTCACTGAATGATTAGCTTGTTTAAAAAACATATCTTGCCAGATTTTCAATGCCATCTAAATCAAAATTATAATATATTATGTAAAAGAAACACTTAATTTATCAACGTACAGTATAAATATCATAAACATCTTTGAAACCAGTTTCTCGTTGATAACGAACCCAATTCTGATTTATATACATCAATAAACTGTTTATTATTCGACTGGTCAATTGGTAGCTTTCCCAAGCTTTGCAATAAAATCGAAGAAAATCTGCACCTGTTAAATAACTTCCATTCTATAATAATAAACCAAATAAAATGATAATTTATAATTAAATAAAAGAAAAAAAAATGATCTGATTATATTGTGAGATATTCATATATTCTAATACATTGATGAAAATTGACATTATACTAGTGATTTATGCAGGTTTTTGTTTTCTTTTGCTTGCTAATATATATTTATTTTCAATAAATTTACCTGCACTATATTTTCAAGATTTTCTTTTAATGTTGTCTGTATGTGTAAGTAAATTTGACCACTGGGCATATTCGTATTAATTTGATCGTCGTTGACTTCATTGTCTTTTGTGGCTGCTTCTGGTTTTTTTGGTTGTGCTTTTGGTGATGCTTTTAATACCGCATCGTTATATTCAGGGCTTGTGAAATATTTATTAATATGACTGAAATATAAATTAGAAAAAAATTTCATTATAAGATTGATTTGAAGATAAAAACAGACTTATAAAAATCAATATAATTCTTTTTCGTCATAGATGGAGCTTGAAACAGTTGTTCAATAGTAATCGATAATTTGGTCAATATTTGATTTATAAAAGTATTATCTTGTGACATGGTTCGTATTCGGCTGTCTGTACGAAAGTGTAAAGAAGAAAGAAAACTTCAAATAAAAAATAAGGTATTAGTTAGACAAAACATGTGAATCATTGACGTTTGGAAGGTTCCTTTGAAAAACACAGGGTAAAGAACGAATCACACGTTGTGTAATTTCACCATACAAAAAAAAATTTTTGTCATTATAGATCTGATTTGCAAATTTTTCCCACATTTCAGAGATCATGAAAAAAATAAAATGGTGTAAAGAAAAAACTAAATTTTGTGAATGACTGCTTGCATTAATTGCACATATAATAGCAAGATGAATAAAAAAATAAAAAGAGCTCGAAATATTGTGCAGATATTCTCATTCATCATAGAGAAATGTTATTAAAAGTTTATTTTATTATTTTATCAAAAATAGTAATAACGAATTATTTATATGAATGAATTTAAGACATAGCAGAAGGCTTAAAACCTTGTTTAGAATTCATATTCTCTGTTTACTACATTGCAACATCTTTCTAACAAACAAACACAAATATTTGCTATAACAACTTACTGATAGCTTGCTGGTCTCTCGAAAAATCAAAACGACATAGTGAAAAAAATAAACCTTTGCCGTATGATTCATTGTTTTTAACAAAACTTACTTCCTAAGGTCGCGTAGTGACCTCTATAAATGGAAAAACATTGAATATCATGAGTGTACTCGAGAGTATTTTCTCATAAATTATAAAAATATATGTAGTATTTTTTAAGTACTAAAAAAGTATTTCCAGACGTCAACATTCCTGACACATACGGAAGCAACTCAGAATGTTTCGATGTTTGAAAACTACTTCATAAGAGACAACTGTATTTAGTAAAAAATCTGGTCAAGACGAGGGACCTAACTATAGTTAGTAGGTGATCATGGCTATACTGCAAAACAAAGTCTACAATAATAAATCTTATAAAAGAATTTATTAGTCTTATCAAATCTGCATAAATTTATACAAACCCTTGCATGGCTATAACAATAATAGAGGCCTTCAAACATTGATGAAAATAACAAATATACTCCTCGAGAGTTTCTTATCTTTATAGGCGTGTAAAGATTTCTAAAATTGGTATAAAGACTAGAACAATTTATGAAATCGGCGTACCACCTAATATTATTTATCAGAATTCGATCTAAAACTTTTGAGGTTCATAAACCATTTTAAGGAGTTCATTATTCTCTACGCTTCTTTTTGCAATATCAGTGCATCAACGCGACGATCTTCTTTCTACACAAGCTCGCCGACATACCTTCCACAGGTCCACTCCCACCCTCAAGATCGATACTTAGATTCTGCCAAATAATACAGGCTTTCATACATCTCTGGATTACGACAGATCGAATTACTCTATCACTAACATAATATAGGTATGAAGAATCTAGTTTTTTTTGATAAAATAAAATGGATGTTAACGCATCAATATAATGAAGACTCAGAAAAGTGTTAGAGAAGCCTGTAGTATATACAAGATAAAAGACTATGTTTGCATGCTAACTCAATTACAATAAAGTCGATCAACCTCGAATTGCTACTTGCGATCAGGATTTACCAATATCTATTCATTATTAAAACAGCTGGCAAAAAGATTGAATTTTACGCAATTTTTACTTGATAAAAGAACTTACGATGATGATGTATTATTTAGAAATGAACAGTAATTGAAATAACGTTTTAGTTTTGCTATTTGATGTGTGCTTTCTCTCCTAAAAATATTTAATATTACACTACATCAACTAAACATTCAACAACATTTTTTGAGATATGCTCAAATTTTCTTTTTCGGAAATCTTCAAAATCAGTAATAATTCTTACGGATCATACAAACTTAACAAAATATAAAATGAAGAAATTTACTGAAAACTTCGAGAAATTACCAAGACATCAGAAGTAAATTTTCAAGATGTTTTCCATGATTACTCATTTACTACAAGAGAACATCTATTTAATTTAAGAAAAAAAGAAAGATCTGCAGAGAAATTACTAGGAAACTTTCACTAAAATATTGAAAATACTAATAGCTACGCAATATGTATCAAGGAAATCACGATAATTTTCATCACAAAAAAAGGATATCTTATGCAATTTTGTAGCATATTGGATGATTCAATCGAAATTTCTAGGATTTCGTTGTAATTTCTGTAATTACCTAAAGATATGAAAATCTCACACTTTTACAAGGAAGGATTTTTCGCTTGTATAGATTTCTTTGTAGATTTCCTTATATTGCAGATAAACGAAGAGATTTGAAACTTCTATAACCTTCTAGTAACTCATGAAAATTCCATCAAAATTAGCTAGAAAATTCTTGTTATATTTTCGTATTCTACAAGATCGTGTAAGAAATTCGTTTTGAATTGGTGGCAATTACTATGATTTCCTTGATATAGACTTCATAGTTGTTCATATTTGTTCATATTTTTACGGTAGTTTACTGATCATTATCTCTGTAGATAATTCTTGCTTCGCAAATGACGTAAAAACTTCGTCGTGGCATATGTATAATTTCGAAAAGTCCTTAGAAATTTTGCTTCCCATGTTTGAGTGAATTCCGAAAACTTCCAGCAAAATTCTGCATACTTAGTGAGAAGTTTTAGTGATTCCAATGTTTGCTAAAAATATTTTATTACCTAGTAGTAATTTCTAAGCTGTTTATGACTCGTCAGGAAAATTTCTTATTTTCTCGAAATTCGAACACTCCTGTGAAAAACATAAATATAAAAAAGTACTTTATTTAGGTCAATAGCAATAGAAAAAAACAATAAAATTTACTTCATTCAACTTATATTAATCGTACTGTTCTGTGTTTGTTAGTAACATATTAGCTTGCTATTGTTATTTTACATGAATCAACAATTATAAAAAACACAGTTTTCGATTTGATTAAGCTTTCTTCAAAAACAAAACATTCATTTCATTTTTGAAGACTACATTGATGGAATGTCATTAATTATAAAATATCATTGAAAAATACCTGCAATAATCTTAATTCGTTTCAATCATTGCATATTTATTGGGTAATATGTGAGTTTTATGTTATTGTTGAAGCACTTATTTACTGGTGTGCATTTTAGAGTACTTTTTTTTTGAAAGATCACATGATCTTTTTTTCCCTTCATTCTTTTTCTTCTGTTTTTAATATATTACATTGAATTTTTTAAAGTGCTTGCCTATGTTTGCATTAGGATTTATAAACATGAAACGACACTTAACAATAATAGAAAGTTACACTGTTTTTTTTTTGCAACATATATGTTAAATAGGGATAGATCTTCGAAAGAAGATCACCGAGTTTCTTATTGAATAATATTTCATGTTTATATAAATATTTTTAGGTTAGTTTATATCAGTAAAGCCGAAATAGAAGCAAAAATAAACCGAGAAAGATAAATGTTACAACCCAAAGGAAAAGAATGCGAAAAAAATATATATGGGGAAACAAAAAAAAAAGGAAAGGATAAATAGCATTTTCTTGGATAGGAAACGCACAACATGTACATTTGAGCTGGTTATAAGATAAATATTAATGTGGTTCTTTGAAGTGACAAAGATGGACGGTTCAATTAAATAAAAAGTTTACAGGAGAATACAAGTTGTATTTTCTTTTCACGGCTACGATCGACAAGAAATCTTAATATGATGAATCAATTTATCTGTTATTGAAAGTTTAGTTTTGAAATAAAGACTATGTAGTTCAGGCAGAAAAGTAAAAAAAACAAAGAATTTGAAAGTAGAAAAGAAAAAGAAACCGAAGGTTTTGTTGTCAGAAATGAAGGAAGAAAAAGACGTCGAAAAATTTCATTTTAATCTAAAATGACACCAGGTTTTTTTCATTTTTTTTCGATTTAATCGTTTTATAGAAAAGAACTTGATGGTATTATAAAAAAAAAAAAAAGAATTTTTTATTCGATTTTTTTCATGAAAAAAATAATAGATCAAAGTTAAATTTTTCGACGTTTTTTTCATATCCATCACTTGATTATTTATCTTAAGCCAAATAACGTAACACATCTTTTTCATTTGATTGACGTTCAAGATATTCTTTTTCAATTAAGATATCAATACATTTCTATAATAAATGAATATTTATCAATTAAAATTATTATTTTTAAAATATAATTTAAATTTAAATTTACTTTAATCACAGGTATTTTTGGTTTAAAACGTGAACTTAATTGTTGAATAACTTCTTGCATTAATAATGCGTGTTTTAAAGTTTGTCGAGCTTTCATTGTTCGAACAATTGCAGCTTGAATAACCATTTTTCGATCTTCATCAATTGTTCGATGTAAACCTTCGATATCTTTTTGTTCGACTGATTTTAATGGTACATTCAAATTTATTTTTATTTTTTTACTAAAATAAAATTTAAAAATTATTAATATTGAACCTTTAGACACAGATTAAGGTGCTAATCAAATTATTCAATAGTATAATTATCATCAGTCGGTTTTGTGAAATTCATAAAAGTTAATTACAGGTAGATAAAATCTGATGTATATTATTCTTATCTAATTAGATACTAATCCATTATAAGATTAAAATAGAATTCTATGTAACGTTGTTAACTGCCACTAAGATTCTTTCGTTGGTCTTATTATGAATTTTATTGGTTTCTTGTATGATTATTCAATATATTGATCGATTTGTATCCATTCACTATTTCCTTATTTACCACTCTCAATTAACATTCAAGATGGCATTTATCTTGATCTCATTCTGCAACGATTGTTCAATGGTTTATCAACCGATTTGTCATTTATTACTCATCAAAAATATCCTTGCATCACCAAAATCATAACGTTCTTTGAGGACTTAGTTTTTTTTCTATAAACTTCTAATCTAATGATTAACAAAATATACTGACCTTTTAAAATCATCAGCTAATTGAATATTATAATTCATTTTAATATCAGTCTCTTTCAAATCTTCGTCAAATTCATCATCATTAATTTCTGCACATGCTATTAATTTACTTTTCAATAAACCACAAAGTACTTGTAAAAATAAATCAACTTTGATTTGAGTTTCATCTTGCATTCGTTCAATTGTCCAACTTGAAAATTTATTAAATAGAAGTAGAACTACCATTTGATATGTTGATACCTTTGATATTTTGAGGAAAAAAAACCACAAAAAAAAAACTAAATCGTAGATTAAATCAATGCTTACATGTAAAATATATCTTGATTTAGTAAATAATGTTTGTAAATCTCCTTTTGAATGTTGATGAAGCCATGTTAATTTACGACCATTATGTTGTTGAGTATAAAATTTAGTAAAACTTTCAAATGTTCTTTTAAGCTAAAAAAAAAAAGAAATGTTTAATAAAAAACATATTAAAAACAAAACAACAATAATGATAATAAATCATACTTCAACTGGTAAAACAAAATTTGGTGGCGCAGAAAATGGCCATGAATTTGAACTAAGAACCATGACAGAAAAATCAACTAAATGTAAAAATAACAAAACATAGAAAATTCAAAATTTTAAATAAAATTCAAATACCAATATCAGAAAGTGAATTTTTTTCACAATATGTTCGATATTGATCAATTAAATTTTTACTAACACCAATATCTTGAAACATTCGTTGTAATTTTGATGTATATTCAAAACCACATGCTTGCTAAAATTGTTATTCAATATAGAATTTTTTTTTAAATAATAATCAAGAATATTTTATATTTACTTTTAATTTTGAAATCATTGATTCTTCATAATCATCAGACGCACTTAGTTGACCTACTAAACGTTTGGCTAACATTTTTCCATAAAATTTTTGAAAAACATCTTTATCTTCAACATAATTAAATACCACCTGAAATAAAAATAAAAAACAAATTAAACAAAAATAATAAGAGATAATGAACTAGAAAATAATACCATGATCTGATTGAATTTTTCTTCAAGATCTGTTTCTTCTACAGCTTTACTTCTAAACAAAAAATTTTTAATTAATTATATTCTAATAAAAAAAAAATCAAATCTTGAACAAACCCTTTTCGTAAAAGTGTGTCACAATAACGAGCTAATAATTCAGGTGATTTTGTTGTATTACCAGCAGCTGTTGTTACAGCATTATTATTAATAAATTTACCACAAGCCTA
This sequence comes from Rotaria sp. Silwood1, assembly GCA_905250075.1. Taxonomy (NCBI): domain Eukaryota; kingdom Metazoa; phylum Rotifera; class Eurotatoria; order Philodinida; family Philodinidae; genus Rotaria; species Rotaria sp. Silwood1. The sequence goes on from CAJNOP010000024.1 coordinate 888,516, forward strand.
AAACACATAAACACAAGATGACAACTCATATCACATATTTATTTGCACTATCGCTTTTTCGTGTTTACAATCTTTGGTTTCAACTATAAATGGGTGCAAAGAGTGTTTTATATTCTAATTTGAATTATTTATAAAAAAGAATGCAAATTAATTGAAAAGAAAATAATTTCAAAATACATTTTACTAATAAAGATCTATTTCATCACTACATTCGATTTAGGCTCTGTGGTCACTCGTTTTGATAACAATGCATCATAATCACTAGTACAGCGCACATTATACCGACGGTAGTTATCACATATGAATAAATAAGGAAAGAAAAGCTCGACTTACTTTATCAAGGGCAGCTGTAAAACCTTGTTCACTACTAAAAGCTTCTTGTACAAGTTTGAAGAATTTTGTATGAATTTCAAGAATTGTTTCAACATAAAGTTTAGGATCCTAATTAACGAAACAAATAAATATGATAATACAATAGAACGAAAGAAAAAAAATTGTATTACATTAAGTGCACTGCCACTGACACGTTCGATAGCATCAATGCCCATTTGACGAATATGATCTTCAACAATTTTTTTCAATTCAACAGTTGCATTTGGTACTCGACTGACTAATTTGAATAGAAGTGCCAAATCTATTAAAACATAAATTAAATGAATTATTTTATAACAAAATTAAATCTTATTTGATTCTATCTACCTGAATGTTTTTCGGCATGTAAAAGTGCTTTAGCTTCAGTATAGATTGCTTCAAGTTGATCACGAATGAGTACTTCTTCAACTTTTTTAATTAATGCTGCTAATGTTGATGGATGTAAATATGATTGTACACGATGTACTTCTTCATCAAGACGTTGAGCTACCTATTATAAATATTTATTAAATGTTTTATAATTTGTTATATAGACAAAAGTAAACCTTTTTTAAATATTCAGTAACAGAATTATGAACAAGAAAAGTAGCCGCTTCAAGTCGATAAAATTGTTCAGTATCTTGAAGAAATGGTATTTCAAAATAATCTTTATAAATGGTCAATGTTGGAGATGTTATTGGATGATTATTTGGTACAGATGAGTTCTCGGCAAAACCAAGTTCAACTAAATTTTTTTTTATATAATTTTCAAGAGATAAAAAAAAAGAACAAAATTTTATTTGAATTTTACCATAACTTTGTATAACTCCACTAATCAATCGAGTATTAATTACTTCATTTTGACGTTCAGCTTTGATTAATTGAAGACATGCTAAGGTGACTTGTCTATTCAATGGTTGAAAAAATACTAACTGCCAAATTTCCATTGCCATCTAAATTTATATTCAATTTCTAATTAAACTGAAAAAAAAGAATATACAATCTAATTAACTTACAGTAAAAATTTCATAAACATCTCTTCTTCCGGAATCATATTCTCGTCGTACCCAATGTCGATTTAAATAATGACAAAAACCGTTTGTTACTTTACTTGAAAATCGATAATGTTCCCAATTTGTGGTATAGAAACGAAGTACACTTTCTCCTTGTAAATCAAGTCCTTTCTAAAAAAAACAATAACAAAATAATAAGATATAAAATAATAAGTAATTATCTAAATAATACACTTATTTTCACAATTCACGATAGAAATTGTCTAGAATTAACAATGAAGCCGCGAGAAACCATATTTTCCGTTAGTTACTTCGTTTTCTCTTTTAGATTTACATCACTTTCTATGACTTCAATCGTCGGTAGTTCTGCTACGAATTATAAAGAATACTGGAATGATAATGATAATAAGATCGTGCTCGATAATATGATTTTACGCATGAGTTATTTATTTTCAACTCATAGTTTTTTTTCAAGTGCTTCTCAAAAAGTATAAGTCAAATGGGGAGCCTTGAAATATGATTTATGACTACTTCATTGGATTTTTACGATCTGTAGTTTACTTTCATTGACATAAAACGACTACTTTATCTGTTAAACAATATATTTTCTGAGTTGTTTTTTTTCTAAACAAATCATTCAATTAAATTATTTTTTTCTTTTTTGTATAATAATTTTATAAACGTTTAAGAGAACAGTTCATATTGAATAAAATAATTCAACGCCCACCCCACACCCTCGAGTGATGATAGTGAAATGTTATAATTAACTTGGTTATCATGATAGTATAATTATATAGTTATAAGTATACGAATGATATCAATACAAGAAAAAATAAAATATTTTATTGTTACAGAAAAGTTTGGAGATCATATGAAGTTTCAATCATCTTATAAAAATAATTAAATATTGACGTACGAGCTGTAACAATTATCAAATGAACTTTTCGAGTTTCTTTCATTAAATATTTGATATAAGTATGATGATTATCGAATCGATCAATAATTGTATTAGTGTTTTATCCAACATTTTTCTTCTGAAGGAATAATTTAAAATTACGAAATATCATATATCGACTTTCGGCAAAATAACTTTGATCTTCGATAAAGTGTTGTCCATGTCTGATAAAACACTGAACAGTAGCAGGTGTCTTTACGATATTTTTTTTCGTACTGTCTATAATTTAGAAGGTCTCGATATTGTATGCGTCTTTTTTATGACATTTCTTCTTCTGAAATTGTCAACAGAGAGTATTATGTGTTGTTTTTCTTTTTAAGATAACAACATGCACAACGAACGAAACAAAAAAGTTCGAAAGAGAAAAAAAAACTCATGAATTAAAATAAAAAACGATGATTTCAGCATTTTAATTCGCATGACATCAATGGGTTTTTTCTTCCTTTGCATCACTATAAGGTGACACGTCATTTTCAATAATGTATTATTATTCATAGAATATTTCACGTTAACAGAAACGAATGAATTTTATATCTTATCTATAATTTCTTTTTTTAATTTATGAAAAAAATTTTATCAATATTAATTCATTGATATTCAAAATTTTTGTTATGAAGATATTCTATGACACTATAGATTTGTGTTAATAAAATACTTTTGTTGTCGTATATTCTGTCCTATTTAAACAATATTTTATATAAAAATTTCGAATATATATCGTTTATGATTTTCTTTAATATAATATGATGATTCTTATCATTGTCATACGATTCTAGAAGTTTCCATGATAGAAAAACCAAAAGAATATAAATTTTCATTTTAAACATCATCTGTATGATCTTATAGATTTACTTTTATTCAACTTTTCTAAGGCAAATATTCTTACTTCACAAATTTTTTCCAAATAATCTTTTAAATAATTTTTCAATTTAGCATATAATTCACCACCAACAATATTTGCTCCATCATGTACATTATTTTGTCGTTGATTACTGCCCAGTTTTTGTGTTGATTTTGATGGTTGTTTTGATAGCTGTGTATGTGATGCAGTACTTGTACAATAATTGTAAACGTCACTATAATAAAATGTTTAGATAATAAAATTAAAATAAAAATAAACATAAATTATAATATTATATTTACCTATAAAGGTCCATATATGCTTTAGGTGACATTTCTTGAATTCGATATATACGTTCAATACCTTCTGATAATTTCATCCAAACATCATTCAAGTTCATATTACCGTCTGGACGCGACATTTTTTGTGTAATTCACCGTCTCTATTTTAAAGAAAATAAGACAAAGTAGTTCTTTGTAGAACAACATCATAATAGGAAATGAGTCATAGTCGTTTTTTTCCAAATACTTGTGTAAGAACATGAAATAAATATCACATAAAATCTTATGCTTTTTTTTTCATTTAATATACATACCTTATTCGATTGAATAATGTTTTGATGGCAAAAAACGATTTAACAAACTAGGATTTTCCAAAAATGAAAGTCACTTTGTCGTCTTGTTTGTTTACCTGATGCCGTCTCAACGACGTATAGACGAATAACTAAATAAAATAGAAAGAAGTAATGAGTAAACATGTTTATATAACGATATAAGGGATCTGATACGAAAATTTCAATGGAGCATTTCTAACCAATAGGATTTTTCTTTCCTGATCGACGCGAAACGTAGGCACAGTTTAATAAAATTTTTCTGTAAAATTATTTAGATGATGAAAAATAAAATAAAAATCAATAAATTAGTTTGATTATTACATGCGAATAAAAATTTATTTCAAAAATAGTTGCAACTTGAATATTTACTTAAAAAAATTTAAAATCAATAAAAACTTCCTTTTTTTCTTTTATGACTCTTGAGTCATTTCTATTGAATCAGTTTGTAATTTATTATGCATTTGAATAATACTATATCACTAACAATGGATGTGCTTGCCTTGTTCGTCTCAAAAATGGGATATATTCGTGTCAAATTAAAACTCTCAACATCAAACTAACAAGGTTAAAATATATTAGCGGCTCTTGGCTTGTCTAGAGGAAGATATTCGATTTTTACGGTACTCATCGTTTGAGTATATAGGAACATTAGGATTATTTAGATTAAGTTTTTATAGAATCAAGTAAGTATTTAAACAATAGGATTCAAGAATCTTTCTTAATTATATTAGTAGCATTAGGATCACATTAGTTTCGATGTCTTCCAGAACTTAAGTAGTGTTAACTCAGATAAAGATTAGCTAGCAGTTGTCAAAACCTTCAACTCATTCATAGCTTTGATTTTATTTCAACTGAAAAGAATAGATTATACACTACACTGTTTCAACAAATGTACTATAAATGTAAGTGTAGGTCTTCAATCAAATCATAGTAGCAAAGAGTTCGTTTGCACCAAGCACACATTAATATGGTAGTGTTCGTTCATTGCAATTGCTAATTGAACAGTACAGATCATAAAATCTGACGGAACCATCTTTTGGTTTTTCAATCTGTCCAATTGTTTCATTTGTTATTCGAGCTTGTATAAATCCATTCTTAATGAGATTTATAAATTGTGGAGCTTATAATTGATTGTGAATAACAGAATTCATGTTGATGAAATATTGACGATCATTTATAGTCATTTCCGTTCGTTTGATATGAATATAATGTTCGATTTTTTCATGAATAAATCGCCATGAACGACATAAAGAAAGATCTTGTGGTTGAGTATAACTTGTTGATCCTTCCGGAAAAATCAATAATTGTCTGTCTTGATTAGGAAATTGTGCTCTAAATTTTGTTATATCAGCTTGGGTTTTCCAAAAATCAAGGAAGAGAAGAAACTTTTTATCAATCAAAGGATGTAGAATTTTCTTTAAAAAAGCGTGATGTTTTCCATTGCTACTTTTTCCTGATTTTGAAACTCTTGCTACAACATTTGGTGCTACAATTGAATTTCTTTGTACTCTTTGACCGAATTGATTTTCTTTCTCTTGAAGAATGAGTAAGAACTTGTCTAATAAATGACCATTAGCTGATGTAACAGGTTGTACTGTGTAAGAGTGGGTTAAGTTGTATTTCTTTTCGACAGTCACTTCTGTTGTTCTTTCAGCAGTAAAAGAGAGGGATCTTGGAGACACGTGTTCCTGTTGAAATGAACAATGATCGCTATTCAAAATTTGATGGGAAGAATAGTTTGATATCAAACCAGAGATGTCCATCGCGGCGCTGCCGCGCCGCCGCCGCTGCCGCTGCCGCTGCCGCGGTGGCGGTGGCGGCGCGGCAGCGGCAGGTTTTTAAAAAAAATCACCGCGGCAGCGGCGCGGTAGCGGCAGATTTTTTTAAAAGTCATCGCGGCAGCGGCGCGGTAGCGGCAGGTTTTTTAAAAAACCATCGCGGCAGCGGCAGGATTTTTTTGGAGGACATTGAAAAACTGTATGAATTTAATAGAATTTCACGATTTACAAATGAAACGCCCTGATATTGAATAAATCTGATGGACTAGTACCCATATCTCTGGTCAAATATAGTCACAGCAGTGAAATTAGAAACACTTTTTTGAAAATCGTCGCGGCAGCGGCGCGGTGGCGGCACGTTTATTTTATAATTCATCGCGGCAGCGGCGCGGCAGCGGCGCGGCAGCGTCGCGGCAACATTTTTTTATAAACCGCAGCGGCGCGGCAGCGGTGCGGCAGGTTTTTTTTTCTAAGGCCGCGGCGCGGCAGCGGCAGATTTTCAGCCGCGATGGACATCTCTGTATCAAACATCTTTTACTTTCGATCCAATTTCGAGCATCTAAGATATATATGTATACTACATTAAGACATATGTTTTAAAGACCAAATAAAAGTTGGGCGTGGTTGTGGGTATGGGTGTGAGTGTTGCCTCTTTCCACACTCGCACCACACCCACACTCATACCCACATCCACACCCATACCTACACCCACACCCACCCACACCAACACCCATCCTCTTCGTCCTTACACATTCCATTACGATGGTATAAACACCAGACATACCGCGGTTCTTCAGCTGAAAACCGCTGTTATCAATAACGCGATTATTCGGCGGCATACCGCGGTTTCTAAGACCACTGAATACCGAGGTATTTGTCACCGCGGGTACTAATGACTATACCGAGATTTTTGAAACCGCTCAATTCCGCGGTATTTGCCACTGCGGTTACTAAGGACTATACCGCGATTTTAAAAACCGTTGAATACCGGATTATGCAATACCGCGGTTTCCAATAACTATATCGCAATTTTTTAGACCGTTGAATACGGTGGTATTTAGAACCGTGGTCCTGAATATGAGCAACGCGGTTTCAGAAAACCGCGGTTCAAAAAAACCGCCATCAATCGCGGTTATCCAATCAAACTGCGGTTTTGAGCGATTTTAAAAAAAAACATTTTCCATGGAATACCCCCCCCCCCCCCCCCCACATCCACCCTCACTCCACACCCACCCACACTCACACCCCACATCCACCCACGCCCACACCCACACCCACCCACACCCTCACACTCACACCCACACCCCACACCCACACCCTACTTCATGGATTTGATTTTTTTTGAATCGATGGGAAATAATTGCAAATCTAGCATTTGGGTGTTGATCAACCCATTCAATTACCTTTTCCATTTCTTCTGTGGTAAAACGATTTCTCATATGAGAATGGTCATTCTTGTCATAATCTTCAGTTTCTTCATTATTCTCTCCGTCATCCGCCATTTCTTCAGCTTCATCATCGATCTCTTCGCCATCAGTTAATTCATCATACTCATCATCGAAGTCGAGGGTATCATAAACATACAGCTCACTAAAGTAGCTATCTTTAAATGACTTTAAAACCTCGAACAATTGTTCTGAATCAAAAATTTCATCAATAGTTGCCACAGAATTTTCAGATCCATATTCAATTTGAGCCAAATAGAGAAGATATTTGGCTACGTTCAATAAATTCATGTTTTGATTTGATGAAATAAACTTTTTTAGACAGTAGATAGGCGAAAAACAAAAAAGAATACCTATTATATTGGATATTTCTTTGTGATGTCTTAACACCAATTGTAATGAAACGGTCGATAGGAACTGCTCACATATTAAAGTTTTCTTGTTCTTTTTTTAAATCCCTCTTTTCTATATTAGGACAGGTATTATTAGAACTTGTAAGAAACCAGCTCGTGATTACTACTCACATTTTGCCTATTTGTTTCTGTCAACAATTGCATAATATATAAATAGCTTTTTAGACCACCAAGGGATGCATTAATGCACTTTAAGTTTAAAAATTATACGTATAGGTCGTTTTTCAAACATATCGTATGTCGCTTTTTCATTTCGATACTACTTAAGTTCTGGAAGACATCGAAACTAATGTGATCTTAATGCTACTAATATATTTAAGAAAGATTCTTGAAGCCTATTGTTTAAATACTTACTTGATTCTATAAAAACTTAATCTAGATAATCCTAATGTTCCTATATACCCAAGCGATGAGTACCGTAAAAATCGAATATCTTCCTCTAGACAAGCCAAGAGTCGCTAATATTTTAACCTTGTTAGTTTGGTGTTGAGAGTTTTAATTTGACCCGATTATGTCCCATTTCTGAGACGGACAAGACAAACACCTCTATTGTAAGTTTTTTATTATATATCAATATCGAATATATATTAATAAATGATAATAGAACAATGTAAGTTAAATTTTATTATTTTTTATTTTATTGGATTGTGATCAGCATCATCATTTTTTAAATTTAACAAGATTTCATATCCGCTTCAATATCAGACTTATTCTGAAATAAGGATAATATTTTTTTGATACTATAAGTCTATTAGTTTTTCTTGACTGCATATTCTTATTCAAGATTTTCTACTTGTATTATTTTGTATCATTTGATTGAAAGCAAACAAAAGAGAACATAAATGTTTCATGTTTCTAGAAAAAAAAAGAAGTTTGAGCAAAACCACATTATTTTCATCTGGATATGATTGTTATAATCGAACGTCACAGTATCATTTGACAAACTATGGTTTTATTGATTCGTCAAAAAAATATAATGGTGACGAGCCAGTATCTCAATTTTGTTCGTGATGGTATTTAAGACATCCAGAATGTATCTTATGTGCAATATTGTTCTTATATATCACAAACTGTACATAAATAAAATACAAGATAAGTGTACCAATTAGGAGAATATTCTAGGCAACAAAATATACGGCTTATTATAATAGTTTGTGCAAAAATTCTTATATACAAACATATCATACGATTACATAGCACTTTTAAAACTTCACTAATAGAAGTTCAGACAAGCCTACTTTTTGTAGAACTGACTTGTTCATGAAAGGCTATGAGCCTTTTCAGCCTGCCTGCCAGTTATTCAATTCACATTGCCAATCACGATCTGTATACTCTTTTCTTTACATACTTATATTATGAGAATGATTGAAGGTACGTAGAAGATTATCTCTAGAAAAAGGCAAGGAAGTCATGCATATCAAGAGGATATCACTATATGAAATATCCATGAGTTTAATACAGTAAGTAACTGTCAAGAAAATACAAAAGAAAACACAAAATTAACATACAAAACGATTCTTGATTTATGAAAGAGTGTTTTCAATGCACTGGATGAACCAGTTGGAAAAGACACGTGAAGTTCTATCTTATTACGATATATGTAAATATGAATCAGAACTAATAAGGTTTAGTAAATAATTCATATTCAATAATAATAAGAGTAGCTGCTCAAAAAGTACGAATAGGAACTTACCAAAATCAATAAATAAACTAAAAAAGATATGTGGATAATGCATAATGCAGTCACAATCAATTACTAAGCATGATTTTGTCTAATGAAAATAATAAAACAAAAAATCATTCTTCAGCTTTCCGCGTTGAGAATTCGACACTGGATATTTTGATATCTGCATTTTCTCGCGACAAGAAAACAAATTTTTTTTTCTATCAAAGAAAATATGACAGATCAGCAGCTAAATTCAATAGTTTATTTGAGTCTGTGTTTTGTCGTATCATCCCTCGAAGGATAGAAAGTCACGATTTAGTAAAACTTCTAGATGCAACAGATTACTTTCGGTCCGCTCTATTGCTTTAATCTATTAATAAAACCCTAAAACTCCATTTAATGTGGTTTGTTTCTTAGGTTTCTTCGTTCGTAATACAAAAGAAAAAAAAACAGCAGGCCAACAACAAATTTTATCAAAAACGTGTCAAAAGTATTTAGCCTTCTTTCGAATGTTTTAAGAGTAATTATACTGATTCAACATATTATAGAGAATAAGAAAGTTTTTGTTGATTATGTACACCTGATTTGTAAATTACAAAGTTTGAAAACTGCATGCAATTTTTCTTTTTCTTTGTATAATTATTTCGTATTTTCTTATTCTTGTAAAGCTCAGACCAATAACGGAAATCATATTATCAAAAAGAATAGGAATTTATATTTTATATTTCATGAAGACTTTATCGACAATATTTGTTTTTCAGTGTAACCAATCGGTCAATTCAAGCTATTCTATTTAGAATAGAATAATCCTAATAAATCACTTAAGCTACTGTTAAACCGCACAAGTGTTATTTTTATGCATTTCAGATACAGATTTTTAAGATAAAAAAAAGATATTGACCTTTATTCTTCAACAAGAAGGTATGTTAAGATAATTCATGCTTTTTTTTCTTTTTATTAAAATTTTTCTATTTTAATGATTTATTTAATTAATTACTGTTTAAGTCATCGATGCATTGAATCGAAAATATCCCATTGCTGAATTGCATGATTATCAATCGTAACATAAATAAAAACAAATAAGAGGTGAACATTAACAAATAATTGACTAGGCGAAGGTCATCAGATGCACGTGCATGCAAATGTCTTTTTCTCTCTTACAGTCGACATTTTCTTTTCTCTCTCCTATTTCATTTACTCATTTTTTGCATTGCCTTATTTCATCATATACACATGTTATAGAGATAGAAAGAACACGAGAATAGAAAAAACAAATCGAGTAAGTCTGATACTTATATTTCTAAAAGAATGAATAAAAAAAAAAAGAAAAAGCAATCGATTAAATCTCCAGAGTTTATTTTTTTCCCTAGGCAAATAAGCCTCCCTAAAGTGATGATGACAGAATGTATTTATTTGAAGATCCGATATATTTTTTTGTAGTATTGTAGTAATCAATCTTTTAACAATCTTCTTAAATGCTATTATTTTAAAATAATTTTTTATTGATACAAAATTAAAAAAGAAAAATAAGAAATGAAATTTGCTCAACATTTATCAGCACATGTAACACCAGAATGGAATTCACAATATATTCGATATGATGATATGAAAGAACTACTTGCACAAGCTCTTGCTAAAGCACAACCATTTGCTGATGAAAATGATAAAATTTTACGTGAACAATTTTTTTTACGTGTTGATGAACATTTTTTCCAAGTAAGATAATTAAATAAAATTTTCTTAAGTCATTCTTGCTTTGTTTTATTTATTATTATATAGTATTGTGAAAAGGAAGCATCAAAAATCAATACTTTCTTTGCAGAAAAACTTGCTGAGTAAGTTGAAAATATAGTTGAAATGTATTATTATTGCAGTATATAGACGGATGATAGTGTATGAATGATTTTTTCACATTAATATTTAGCAGTGAGAGTGTGTGTATTATCGTATACGAATTCAGACGTCATATTTTTCATCATATCTTAAGTATTGTGAGAAAACAGTGTTTGACTTTTCTCTCTCTGATGGTAATAGTTCCTTGAACAATATTATTTGATGCACTAGGGTGTATGTACTTTCTTGAGTGCATATGTTTACTTTTCTGCTTTCTGTTGACATTGTAACTAATTTATTCTTTTTTTTTATATTATCGATGCATTGTTGATTTCCTCATTGGTTTATTCATTTTGTTAGAATGTTCTGATTTCATGATCATTCTTATTATTATATAAGTTATTATTTATATTTAGAACTAATAAAGAAATTCATTGAATATATGTATATAAAAGACTTAAACTATATCACTTAAAAATTCGTCAATTATGTTTCGATATGAACAAGATGATGTTTTTTCGTATTCAGCATTTCGAAGAGTCAAACAAGGAATATTGATTTGTTTAAAAACTCACGAACTAAATATATCTTCAGAAAATTTTTCAGAAAATGACAACTTTTAGATTTAAGTTTGTTAAATACGTACAGTTCTATCAAAGATATCCGAATTCAATGTCGTCTTCAGGGTTTAGCAATCTAAATAAAGTTTATTTTTGATATATTTCTTAATATCTATCTTACAATGTTGTAATTGATGAAAATCATTATCGAGATTCATATAGATCGACGTCCTCCCTTACGTTTCTCTACAAGTTAATAAAAAGATATGCCAAGAAAGTTAGTTTTCGTTCAATTAATCGAATTTAATGATTTTTTTAGAGCATCAAGACGATGGGAAACATTAAAAAACGAAGTTCTACACATGGAACAAGCACGTCGATCCACATTTCATCGTTCAGCAACAACATCTGGTAATACTGTTGGGAATGATCAAAATATTGGTGTTACTAATACAGATGGTGTAAAGTCAGCAAAATTAAAACATCGTTCAGGTCACCATGAAGATGATAATATATTGACACCATTAACACGTGTATTACCTGAACGTTTAATTGAACGAACACGTGAAAAACAATCACAACGTGTACAATATCGAAAAAGAACTGATTTAAAATTAGCTTTCAGTGAATTCTATTTAATGCTTGTTCTATTACAAAATTATCAAGCACTTAATTATACAGGTTTTCGTAAAATATTAAAAAAACATGATAAATTATTTCAAACAACTCGTGGTGATGAATGGCGGTAACACATAATTATTGAAAAAAAAAGAAATAAAGTTTTTATCTTGATATATTTAGAAAATTACACATTGATTCAGCACCATTTCATTCATCTCAACGTGTGGATCAATTAATTAATGATGTTGAAATATTGTATACTGATACATTTGAATCAGGCAATAGAGCTCGTGCTATGAAACGTTTACATGTACCACCACTTGAAGAAAAACAATCGCCTGTTGTTACATTTCGTGTTGGACTTTTTGTTGGTACGAATTTTTCTAGACACAAATAAAAGAAATACAATACTATATTTATTTATAGGAATGCTTTTTCTACTACTTCCAACTGTCATTATACTTGGTACACATCTTCATGATAGTCAATCATCAAAACCATTAGCTTGGCGACAAGCATTATTTTTATATCGTTCAACATTTCTTGTTGTTCTTCATATTGCTCTAGTTGGTATAAATGTTTACGGTTGGTCATCATCTGGTGTTAATCATGTACTTATATTTGAAATTGATCCAAGAAATCATTTAACATATCAACAATTTCTTGAAATAGGTACTTTTTTATTTGTTATATGGTTTTTAAGTTTTACTGGATTTATTCTTTCGTCTTATTATGATTTTCATCCATTTGTTCAACCACTTATTTTTCTTACATTAATATTTCTTTTTCTATTTAATCCAACACATACACTTTATCATCATGCACGTTTTTGGTTTTTAAAAACATTACGTCGTGTTATTTGTGCACCATTTTATCGTGTTGGTTTTGCTGATTTTTGGTTAGGCGATCAATTAACTTCATTAGAATTAATATTTTTTGATATAGAATATTTCTTTTGTTTTTATTTATATGAAGTTGGATGGTGGTCTATTCATTCAAAATCACCAACAGGTAGCATATTTTGTAATGGTTGGCCACAAATAGTTTTACAAACAATTTTAATGATGTTACCATCATGGTTTCGTTTTGCTCAATGTTTAAGACGATATCGTGATACAAAACACAAATTTCCTCATTTAGCTAATGCTGGAAAATATGCAACTGGATTTCTTGTTATTAGTACAAATTCTCTACGTCGTGCAACAGCTATACGTTTTCTTGATGATCCAGCATCAAATCCATTTTTATATGTATGGATTATTGCATCATTTATAGGTGCAACATATAAATTAATATGGGATTTAAAAATGGACTGGGGATTTTTTGATGCAAATGCTGGTGAAAATCAATTTCTTCGTGATCAAATTGTTTATCCATCAAAATTGTATTATTATGTAGCTATTGTAGAAGATATTATTTTTCGTTATATATGGATTATAAATGTTTTTATGCAATTTCGTACACGTTCAGCTGAATATGCGGATGTGATTGGTTTTATATTTGGTTTAATTGAAATATTTCGTCGTTTTATATGGAATTATTTTCGTTTAGAAAATGAACATTTAAATAATTGTGGAGAATTTCGTGCTGTACGTGATATATCTATAGCACCAATAACAACTGTATTCGATCATGGAACATTAGAAGATATGATGGATAGAGATAATGGAGTTCATAATCGACGTAATGCTAAACGTTATGATTTAATGAAACAAAAAATCAAAACTGAAAGTATTCCCATTAATAATGAAACAAATGATAATGGTAATGTTAATGTTAAGAGACTATATTCATTGAGCTCTAATGAAAATCAAATAGTTGATGAATCAAATATAACATCACCTGTTATATCATTCTCATTAACGAATAATTAATGTCCAGATCCTGTTCTTTGAATATCATAATTGACGATTAATGTTTTTTGTCAATTGTAACTTTTGTTGGTACATTCCATTTCAAGACAAATGATAATGAATTCACATATGATGTGCTCTAGTCAATTATTTTGAAAAAGAAAAAAAACTAAAAACCATTTTTTGATCTAAACAGTGTTTTTATAAAAATTCTTGTGTGTTCTTCTTCTTCTTCTTTTCTGACTATATTAAGTTTTTTCTATAATATATAGATAAAAGAAAAGCGCTTATTAGATATTTCGTTTTTTTCAAAGTGTTTCATTGTATTAAATCATTGAATATAAATCTTGTTCTATGTATATTTTTTTCCTGCAAACCAAAATAAAACAATATTCTAAAGAAAGTGGAAGGCGTGTACTGTTCGACATTAAAATGCTAAAAGAAGAACGTCAATAATCCGAATCATTGTTAAGCACAGACTTTGTCCTTTACTTTGTCTCTGTACTATGTGCATGCGTGTAGTATTATATTGTATTGATCACAACCAAGAAAAAAGTTTTTCTTCTTGGATTGACAAGGATTAATAACTGCTGGCATTTTGCATTCAAATTTTACCAGCTTTACTATTTCACTTGAGGTATGCTGAATTTTAATCAATGCACTTAAAGTATAATTTGAATGTGATGGCTAAAAATTAAAAATTTTCTTCACTTAAAGAATTATTCAGTGCAAATCTAAATTATATTTAGTAGTGCAATTTTTAGCATGGATGTCGAAGTGATATTGGACGAGAACTTTGTCTCAAGATTTTAATAAGTCATAACTGGATACTATACAAGTCACAATCGATCTTCAATAAAGTCTATAAAGTTTTCCTAGAAGTCAAGTCTACACATTGAGATTTTGGTGAACATGTTACAACATAATAAACGATGAGTGCAAACTTCGTCAAAAGAATTTGTTAATGTTTATACTAATTCCTTCGACACCAATTTTACTTTTCGTGTCACCAGCTATCGGAATATTTTGTTTCTTTTTATTTTCTATTTAGGATTCGATTAGGGTATGTTGTATTAGAAACTTATTTTGGTGAGACATTATTCAAATTTTCAAAATGCTTCTTCAATTAAGAAATTTTTTTTGTCAATTTGTTTATTTGAGTACGACCAATAGATATTCATTGAGAAGCTTCAATGTTTGAATATAGTCTTAGATGATTTTTCTTACGATCTGATATAGAAATGTGAGTCAGTGTTACTTTTTTTTTCGATTTATTCAAGTAGTACCAAAGCTAGCTTTTATTTCGTAATGATATTGACGCTTGATACAGTACACATTAGTGAAAACAAAACTTCTACTTGAATGACATATGTTTTGATTATTAAAACTGTCTCAATTGGTTTAACATGCTTTTTGTTGAAACGATTTTACCAATAAGACACTAAAATTTGTTTAAACATCGTTTAGAACAAACAGTGTAAAAGTCATTTTCACAGATGAATGATGGAATTTTATCTTTTTTAAAATTGATGCTAGTCATATAAACTTTTGAGCTTGTCTTTTTATAGTATACATCAATGGACTTTTGTTTGTATTAGAATTTTAATTAAGTTTTAATGATTTAATTTTGCAGCCTTTTTTACACATGAGTTTAGTAATTAAATCTATTTACTCAAGTAATCTCATATAAATTTTAGATAGTTCTTCTCTATGATTTATTATATGTTTTTTAAAAAAACGGCAACATTTCTTCAAAAAACAGTCTTAGCGTTCTTGAAATGAATGGTGTCAAAAATCTATTCAAATTTGGTAAAATCTGTCTAACCGTTATAAATTTCATCATATCTTTTAATGACACAACCAAAAATAAACTTCTATCCATGCATATATTCGTTTATTATTTGTACAGAAAAAGATACATAAAAAAAAATAAGAAAACAATTCTTATGATTGTTGTTCCACGTCTGAACCAAATGTTGTTGATTGAGAAAGTGCATCATGAAATTCTACTAGAGGTAGAGCATCTGTAGCAGCTTGTCGTTTAAATTTTTGACGATTTAGTTTAACCGTTGTATTCTCAACTGAAGAGTTAATATGTTCATTTTCTCCAATTGAACTTTCAATAGTTGAAGAATGTTCTACTAAAAAAGAAAAAGAAACAAAAAAATTATTAATAAAAAAAATTATCTTTTAAAGAAAAATACCATTTCGATTTATTAATGATTGTGTTGGTAGTGTTGATGATGATTTCGTTGTAAAAAATTTACGTTTATTTAAAAATGATGGTAAATGAAAAGGAAAACGACCTTTTGAACGTGATCTTTTATTCATATTTTCTATTGAATCATCATCAACTGGTCGTAATGGTATATGACATAAATCTTTTGGTAACAATAGAATATACTTTGAACTCATTTTTATTCTTTGTTCTTCAGTTTGTGTAGCCAATGGTAAATTTATTTGTCGTTGACGAAGATATGGATTATTAACAAATTCAGATAGTCTAATTAATGAACCATTTGTTGATTTTTAAAATAGGAAAAAAACAGATCTTACTTTTGTAATAATTGATTAAACATCTTAATTGCAAGTTTTGTATCATCAAGTGTAAATGGCTAAAAATATATCAAGATTAATATTGTTTATAAGAAAGAAACAAAAATACATACAACTAGATCGATTTCTGCTCGAATTTTAAGTCTTCGAAATGAATGTATTGTATCATTTAATGCTGGATAATGATTAATTAAATAAGATTCAAATGGTGAATTTGTATCAATATCAGAAAATGTTTCTCGACATGTATGTTCTACAAATAAAAATGATAAACTTATTATCATTTTCGTTTTTATCTATTTAATTTACGTAAAACAGTATAAAGATCAATTGTAAACATTCGAGCGATATATTGTGGGCATTCTGAAATAAAAAGACATAAAAAAACAAGAATTTTTAGAAAAATAAACCAGTATGTGTCTTTTTACCATCGTTTGTATAAAAACGTTCAGGTAATTCATGATGACCAACAAGCAGCCATTGTGGTCTGACTTTTGTAGAGATTGTTCCATCTGTAGGCAATCTTGATTGAGTATACTGAAGAAAATAAACAAATTATGGATAAAATAATTTAGATATAATTTAAAATTTACTTTTCGAAAAAATTTACAAGACCAAAAATGTCCATCACGTTTGGATTTAACATTTCCTCGACGAATTTCTCGTTTGATCAATATAGCAATTACAAGAAGAAGCTGATTAAATGACAAAAAACGAAACAATGAGATTTAGGAAATATATATTTAATTTATCATTCACTGTTAATCCAACAAGACTGAGAATGAGAGCAGCTGATATACCCAATGATTCTTTCTTTGGTTCAATAGTCGTTGTTGTCGACATTGTTTTTATTTTATCTAAACACAATAGTTATTATATGAATTTTGAATTAATGACATTGTAAACTTTCATCTCATTTATTTTATTTTTCAATCAAACAATGAATGTCTTTTTTATAAGCATTCATCAATATTGATATTGATTATGTTATTTAAGTAACTTAGTTTGGTAGTGAGCAATGGATTTTTATTAATTTATAAGTCAAACTAATAAGTAAGACGGCAAGGTTCTTTTTAAAAAAAAAATATCTCTAACACAATCAGACAAACATTAAAAGACTCTACCTTATATTGAATCTTTAACCTTATTCTTAATATTGTTTATCTCACTTTGTTCTTTCGATTAATTGACAGATAAGAAGGTAAAAACGAAATAAAAACTCAATCATGTAGAACGTCAATCAAGGATTTTTTTATCAATATATTACTTTTTAAAATAGAGCATAAGTATTACACGTATTCTTCATTAATTTAAGATTATCTAAAACAAAAATATGAAATAATCATTAATTTTTATCCACGATCCATTATCAAGAAGAATAAATGTGTAGTAATTGAAAAAAAAAAAATAAATAATTATGAATTCATTAAGAATGAACCAAAATAAATTTTTAAATCGTTTAAAGTCGTTCGAATAAGTTAAGCTCGAATATTCAATAAACTTAAATGTTTATGAACTCTACGCAATAATATATATTATTTTATTTAATCATACCCATACCCGAACTATTATTACTCGTACTAATTAAAGTTCAATGCATGTTTAATAACGTTGTAAAGAAGAATGACAGAGTTTACTAAATGTACGAAAGTGATTGAAAAATAAACATCAATATACTCAAGAGAAAAACCTGCCCTCTTTAGTCTAGGATACAAACAAGGACAAAATAAAAATGAATCATCATGTGATCTTCTAGCGACATCTGAAAAAATTTGTATTCTCACAATAAAAATCTTTTTTTTTTTGTTTTTCAGAAGAAAATTATTTATTTTGCTTTTTATTTAGAGAAATAGTTAAGTTTTATTTTTTACTTTATGGAGGACAAAATGTCCTAAGCGGCGGGTAGTCGATCGTTTTAAAAATTTTCGAGTTCATTAATAACAAATATGTCTTCATCATCAGTTGATCGTATGTCTGGTGCATCAACACCGACTCTTCTTGCAATGTCATCATTTACAACAAATCGATTAAATGAAGAACTTAGTGGTCTTAAACGTTGGCGTCAAATGTATGATTCGGCAATGAATGAAAAAGTTAGTTATTAGTTTCTATTCGGTTTTCTATTTAATTAAACGAATTTTAGAATGAAGAATTACAAAAACTTCAATTAATTAATCAACGACAAACGCAAACACTTAATGATTCAATTGTAAGTGAAAATAAAATTCGAATAAGAATTTTATTTATTTCATATTTAAGGTGCAAATTGAACAACAAAATATGACAATTAATTCAATGAAACAAAATGAAGCATCATTAGAAAAAAAGTTTATCATAATTTTTATTTTTTTTCTATCTAATGAAAAATCTTCGTTTTTTTTATTATTAATAGAGTAGCCAAACTTGAAGAACTGCATCATATACTAAAGAAAAATGTTACTAAATTAGAAAAAACTGTTTCACAATGTAAGTATCGAAATCTGTGGAGTCAATTAAAACAATGAGAAATAATTTTATTGAATAATATAAAAAAAAAACATTATTTTTGTGTTACTCAGTATATAGTATTATGTTAATCGAAACGAAATAGCTAGATCAACAGATATTCGCTCTGCATATTATTTCATTTTCTTTGTCGTAGTCCTTTTGTGTTGGGGTTTAAGCCTATTCAGTAGTAATTTCTATCGATTTCAAGTTTTAAAAGTGTCTGACAGAGTTTCTGAATGCATGTACACGTCCGATTAATCTTTTCCTAACACGTATAGGTTTGAAATATTTGATAGGAAAATCTTGATTATGGATTCATAGATCGATACTAAAGTCGAACAATTGTCACCCGTTCTTCATAACTACAAGTCTATTGTCTTTCTCAATTAGTTTTAGCTCTTTGGCAATGAGCAATTTGAGGTATCGCACCATCCTCTATGCCTAATCCGACAGGTGGCAAAATTTTTGCTAATCATGCATTATTATGTCGTTGTGGACATTCGTATCTTGTTCGATTTAATTCCTATCGATTGACTACCAAACATTTTCGTATGATGTATATCATGAGAGATTTGTAGAGACCAATTCACATCACCCAGTAAACATGAAGACGAGATGAGCTTGACTTATCGCTCGCTTTGTATGTTGTATTAAAAATAAAAGT
Organism: Rotaria sp. Silwood1; assembly: GCA_905250075.1. Classification (NCBI taxonomy): domain Eukaryota; kingdom Metazoa; phylum Rotifera; class Eurotatoria; order Philodinida; family Philodinidae; genus Rotaria; species Rotaria sp. Silwood1. Next base: position 908,165 of record CAJNOP010000024.1, read on the forward strand.
GAAGACAACATTTAAAACATGTACAAATAAAAATTGAAATGAGTAAATGTATCATCGTTTTCAATTTGAAATATCCTAATTAAACAAAACAAATATTTGTTAGAGTTAGTCAAGTGAGAATAAATTTATTTCATGTTTAGGTGAATTTGTTCGTGTTGATCTTGAACGAATGTATGAACATCAAGAACGAAATGTAAAAACACTTGCTGATCGTGTTGATTCAACTATTGAAACTAAATTACAAAATTGTATGTTAAATGAAATAAAAAAAAAACATGTCTTTTTTTTTGTTGATTATAAATTTATTTCATAGTACAATCACAATTGAAATTAGTTGAACAACTTCATGAACAAGCTCGTATGGAACTTAATAAACAAATTCATGAGCGAACACAAGAAAATGCTGAAACAACAGCTCATATTTTTGAATTAACAACAAAACTTGTAAGATAAATTTTTTATTTTATTTTTTAACAAAAAAAAAGCAATTTTCTTTGAAAAGTCATCAGCTGAAAATGAAATCAATCAATTACAAACAACAAATACAAATGCACATTCAAAAATTATCGACTTAACAGAAGAAATAGTTGAGAAATATTTTGTAATCGTTTCTTTAAATATATCTTTTTTTTTTGTTTAGAATAAATATCAACAAATGATTGAATTATTAGCAATTGAATATGATACAAAACTTAATTCAAAAAATCAACAAATTGATGATCTACAAAAACGAATTGATACATTAGTATTAAAAATTGTTCGTATGAAATTTTATTTTTCTTGTATAATTTTACATTCATAATTTTTTCAGGATGCTAGTAAAGATGAAATATTTAATTTACAAGAATCAAATCAAATTTTACAAACTCGTATTGATGAAATGAAACGAAAAACAGTAAATAATTCTATTAAAATTTTATGCAAAAGTAATGGTACAAATGTCATTTTCTTTTTCGAATTGTGCACAGCTTTGACCGTTTTCTGATAACAATCGATGTTCTTTTCGTAAGTTATGACTGATCGTTGATGGTTAATGTTGAAATATTTAACAAACTAGCAGTAACTGATACCAAAATGATTACTAACAGAGTTTACTAGTTGTCTTGATTTTTAATTAGAAAGTTTAACGAAACAATCATTCCTTGGTAAAAAAATTGATTTACTCGTAATTTTAAATATTCATTCAAAAATGTTATAAATTGTTCTTCTTAGAATTCCTTGGATTATAAAATAATTAACTATCTTTTTGAAACATTCATTTAATAAATCAATTAGTTATATACAATGAGGGAGAAGAAAACATTTATCTCATCACATGTTTATTCAAGAGAAATACATATCAATATTTTTTTCTGCTATGTTCAATTATATGAGAAAAGCACAGACTCGTTTTGAGTATGCTTCTCGTTTCTAATATATACATATGATTTATGAACGTATCATAAAAATAAGTTATATACAATTGAGAAGAGAAATATAAGCTGATATTTGTACCATTATTTTTGCATCATATGTTAGCTTTTCACAAAAAATCTTGTCTAAAAAATACACATCAACTATTAGGTTGAACATACAGAATATCATGAAACAGAAGTTCAAGCTTGTCAAGCTGAAATTGATATTCGAGAAAAAGAGAATGAACAATTGCGATTAAAAAATAATCAATTAATTGAACAAATGGTAAAAAATAAAAATAAAATCTAAATTTTCAAAACCTATTTTCCTTTATATCTAAGACAAATCGTGATAATCAAATAGAAGAATTAAAAGACAAAAATCAAATATTATTAAATGAAATAAATGAAATGAATCTTAATTTACAAAAACAATTAAATGAAACACGTGAACAATTTCATAAACAAATTAGTGATTATGCTAAACAATCGGTAAAATAAACATATTCAAAAAAAAAAAACATAAATTGTCGATTTCGAATATTTTATAGATTGAATATGACAATCGTTTAGAACAACAAATTGTTGAAATGAATGAAAAAGATAAACTTATTAATGATTTAAAAAATAAACAAAATGAATTATTAGACAAAATGGTTTGATTTAAAAACAAAATAATTCTGTTTTTTTTTATTTTTTTTGAAGTTATTTAGGAACTTATCGAAGAAGAAATTACACAATTAACAAAAGATAATGAAGATTTACGAACACAAAATCATGTTTTACTTCAAGAAACAGTAATCATCATCTTTGTTTTGTTTTCATGATTAATGATTTTATTTTTAAGGATGAACATAACGAACAAATCAAACAAAAAGATGTTATTGTTGAAGCAACAAATATTGAAATTGGTGAAAAAGAAAAAGAAATTGAAGAATTACAAAAGAAAGTCGTAAGTTGAGACAAAAGAACTTGAAAAATCTTTAAAAACCAAGAGTTTTTTTTTAGAAAATTTGTATCCCAGTCTAGAAACATTTATACATCTTCACATTGAGTAAAACATCAGACAGGGAAACATTCTGTGAAAGTTTCATTGAGTGTAAAACAATGCTCAAATGTGTACACTAACTATATTGAATGCTTCCTTTTTTTAGAAAACCTTTTGTTGAGAAAACATGTATACTTTTTCAAAACAAACTTTCTTTGAAAAATATAATTATTTTTAAATCAAAAAGTCAACCGTTAGATGAAATATATTGGATATGAATCAAATTGCAAAAAATATCACTTTAATTTTTTTTAACAAATATTCACGTTGTTGTCTACTGTGTATCAGAGAAGCAATTTCTCTTATTTCTGCATTTCATGAAGAAATTTTGTCTATTTTTCCTTACACTCTATTATTGATTTGCCTTATTGCAATTCACTCGTTATTTTGTATTTCTTGTTGCGTCTTGATTTAAGCGACAGATAAGCCTGTTGTATATATAAATTATTTCTACAGTGTAGGCCTTAACAGATTATTATATATCTTGATGAGCTCAGAAACAATGTTATTGATTATTTCGCAAAGCTATTTTGTGATCAGTTCATGTTTTTATGTTGATCATATGGTAACTGTGATAAATCAATATATCATTGCTCATCATCCTTAACGTTTTAAGTATAAATTTTTACCCACACTCCAAAAATTAAAAACTGTACTATCTAGAATATTTGTAATCATGGTCCAGCCCATTGAAATTTCGAGGAACACTTTTTAATGTTCTAGAATAGTCAATGCCGTTCAGCATCTTTTTCTACTACTAAAATACCCCCACAGCATGCTGATTACTTTATTTTTGTTCGAAAGACATCATATGAGTTCCATAAAAATGAATAGGAAATTACAATGAATTTTTTTTTGATTTTTCTATGAAGATGTCACTCGAAGAACGTCTATCAAAAAATCAAAATTTACTTACATCATTACGTTCATCAATGGGTGAAAAGGTTTGATATTTCTTTTAATCGTTTATTTAAATTAAATCATCTATACTTTAGGATGCAAAAATTAAACGTCTTGAACAAGGATCAATAAATCCACAAGCATCAATTCCATCACGATCGACAAATATACGTCGAACGAATATAAATCATCCATTAGCAAATCAACAAAAATCAGTTCCTCCTATTCGACCACCATTACCACCACCAGTATCGATCAATCAACAAACAAAAGTCAATCCACGGTAAATTTTGTACAAGAGATTAGTTATTGTAAAAAAAGAAACAAACTTTTGATTCTTAGTGAAAAACGTATGTTACCACCACCAGCTTCAAGTGATTTGACATCAACACCAAAAAAAGTTCTTCGACTTAGTCAAACAAAAGCAGCTATTGATCAAGCTCATGCTCTTGAAAAATCAATTTCACCAGTACCTGATGATGATCGAGATGAAGTTGCATCAAATACAAGTGTAGCTGTAAGTTAAAATCTATCTTTTTCATCTTTAATTAATTCATATGCTTTATCTTTTTAGAGTCTATTCGAATATTTAAAGAAAATCTAAACAAATTATGTATTGTTTTTTATTTATTTATTTAATTTCTTTTTTTCTATTTGTGAAAAATTTTATTTAATTGTAAAGAACAAAATTTTATTCAGCAATTAGAATACAGTTTAGATGATCTAGCAAATAATTTTTCGTGTTTTTTTTTGTCTTGGATATAACATAATTAATTTTTATTTAATCGATTTATTCTTTCAAGTTTTGTTTTCATATCGAAATCATAATTCTTTAATTAATTATTATCAATTGAATATTTGTCAATGGTTGATAATTCATTAAATTATGTCCAATTCGTACAAGTGTTAGCATTTCAATATTGAGTTTACATGACTGTTTTCTAATGTAAAATTTTTCACAATAACATTAGTCTCAAGTTGTATAGCAAGTTCTTAAAAATATCATATTACCTATCTCGTGCACTATCTAATCGACCATTTTTTAGATCTAATTCAACTAATAGTCATGCACTGAAATATGCAAGCATAGCATGATAAGATAATGTGAAAATGAGTGTTGAACTTCAATAAGAAAGAAGTCCTATATATTTGTATTGTTGTTATAGAACTTGATACAAATGACGAGTGAATTAATACACATGTTTTAGATATTTCATGAAATCTTTTAGTTTTTTCAAATATAACATATACAGTTCTTTACTATGTAATTAAACTAAAAAGAACTTTGACATGGATTTACGATATCATCGATGTAAATGAAGAATCATCTTTAGAAAAATTTATATTAGCAAATCAATTATTATTTACATGAACATGTAAATGTTCTGATTGTTCTGTTGTATTTATTTAAGTTAGTTGTATTTTTCAAAACTAAATTCATTTCATAATTTGCGTCCTGAAAATTTATGTTAAAAAGAAGAATACGACGTGTGAGAAAAATTTTCATCATTATCTCTTGATTTTTCTTAAACTTGATGAGAATAAGAATATAAATGATATCGATGATGACATCATTCATTGTTTCTGTTATCTTAGTGTGTTTGTCTTCCTATGCTATTTTTTGATATCTGAAAACAAATAAGATGACATAGTGAAGATATTTTGTTCACGGTCAAAAAGAAAAGGTATTAGAAGAAATTGACGAAAAATAAGCTATCAATAGTATGGAATGAAAATTTCTGTTTTCTATCTAAAATTTATATATTGATAAAACCAATACAAAGTACAACAAAGTATTATCAACTTAATATCTTTCAAATCATAATCAATGATCATGGTTCTTTTATTTTTGTTAATGTATTATTTAGATTGAATGCTTTTTTTTTGCAGTGATAAATGACACTTAAGAACTTTAATATCAAATAGAGTAATGATATTACTGTTGCCAGAGTATGAATATGTACATTGTCGAGTATCAATGATTTTCTAATTTAATTTTAAGAAAACACACTTCCTAATTCAATTTATTCACATTAAGAAACTACTAAGAAACTATGTCGTGTTTCATCGAATGTTTCGTTTAAACACAATAAATATCAATATTTACCGTCTTTGTATATAAGCTTTGCTTGTTATATTCGTACAAATGAATGAGACTGTATTCGTTTGTATTAATTTCACAAATTTACTGTTATCCACAAATAGCGACGTTTTGTTCTGTTTTATGTACAAATCTTTGACAAAAAAATAGCCTCGATATTTTCCACTCTCGTCTTTTTCCGATACAATGATAACAAACGGTCTTATTTACAGTTTCCTATAGCGGTCTGTTTATTAAAGAACCAGATGTCAACAACCGTTCATGGATGAATTATCATTGGTACTAGTAAGAATAAATCATTGCTAAAATCAGTATATTGTTTCGTGTCAATAGATTGACATAATAAAAGCGAAATGCACAGATAATTTACAATATCGAGATTTTAATTTGACTGAACGAAACATCGTACCGATAACCGAATAAAATTTATGTTAAATAGAGATTTTAACGTCTCAAATGATATTTCAACGAGCATAGGACGAAGTACCATTCTAGAGATCATCACGATCACAAAATGTGAATTTTGAATGTGAAATTCGAGAAAGGAAATAATAAGTTAGTAGATGCCATTCGAGTTTCACTCGATCGCAAGATACAGTGCAAAGCTACGAATGTCGATTTTTAAAAAACTCTGTATCTAATAGAAAACGAATAATCATTTTTATAACTGATCGTTAATTGTTTTATACCATAACATATCTAGATTTTACTGAAATAAGGCTTTTGCTTTATCTCTCTACACCGAAAAGTTTACGATTTCATCGATCAGTTGATTCAAATCGTGAAAAAAATTGACCAGTAGCCATTACAAAACTAATTACTCAGAGAACTCTACTAACACGTAACACTATGTTTCTAACGAAGACTAATATTTGTCGTTTGATTCTCTTGTTCTCTGATTCATTATCTATCATCAACTGTATCTACTACTGTTTTAGTTATAAGCAAAGATAGTATTGGTCTCCTCTTGTTGCTGTCATCGCTTTACTTATATGGAACCTTGAAAAAATACGTAGCCCACAAAAAGTTATTCTGTTGGGACACTATTTGTAAGCAACAGAACAGTCTTCGGAATATTGGAAAAAAATAATATCAGTTCGATCTCGACACTTTCACTTCGAGCTAAAACAAGTATGTACTGAGTTACTTTTCTAGAAATGATCATGACACAAAAAGAAAACTTTCGATGTGTGCGTCAAGAAAAGAAGTGAATCGCTGTGAGTTCTAAAACGAAGCTCATGTTTTAATCGATGTGCTGATCGAATTTAAAACTGATGAAGGACTATACAAAGTTACAGCATTATATAGAAAATCTAAGACCTACAGTGAAGGGTATCAATTAAAATTGAATATTAAATTTCTCGTGGCATTACAAACAATATAAAAATATTATAGAACTCTTCTATTACTAAACATATTTTTGTGAGTATTGAACTTTGTCAAGAATATCGACGATATCTATTCTTGCTCAAACTCGACAATCGTAATTTTATGTAGTTAGTTATCTCCCGTAAATTTATCTTTTTTATACATAAAAAGCAAGTCGAAACAACAAAAACAAAATGGCTCACAAAGTAATAAAAATCATAGGATACATGATTTTTAGCATACTTTGAAAGGCTAAGATACAACGAGTCTCAAAATTGATCAACAAATTGTTTTTATGATTCTCTACTCATGTATTTCAACTTAACGGCTAACTGCTTTTTTTGTAATTCATATGTGAAGAAGGATCTATAGGGGGAGTTATTTTCAGAGCATACTAGTAAAATATTGAAAATAGATGATACTATACATGTGATTTTACTAGTCATTTGTTTGTAAAAGTGAAGTTTGTAAATTTTCATGTACATGCTAGTCATCTATAAGTTTTTTTTATATTCATTTATCTGCATATGTCAGACGGTACCTTGTCTGTTTCCAAATGGATTGCGTCGTTATTTATTGAAAAGTTTAGAAATGAAAGTTGGCACATACCATCAGGAAAAAACTGTGATGAACTTATATAAAAAAAAATCTTCAAATCTAGTGTTTCAATATCTCATTCGAAAGAGCTTATATGATATCACCCATACTCATGAAAACAGATACATTTTCGATTTCAAATATAACATGTTTGTAGAGAAAATAAATCTCTACAAGTCTACACTCTTTGAAAACAGTTTAGATATCATCTTACATATTCAAACGAGTGACTACAAGTGGACTAATGCATGATAAGTATATACATAAAAACCTACTAGTTCCAATTTTACAAACAAATAACTACATAGTAGAATAAGATTTCGCATACAGTTTATGCTGCTCTTTCTGATGTTATCTTGAAATTTCAAAATCAGTTTTGAGTCAGAATAAAATATTGCATGATATTAACTTATTCCTAGTATGTTACCAATATGCTCTAAAAACCACATTTGCTGATCCTTCTTCAAAAACACGAAATACAAAAACAGTAGTTATCTGCGACAAGACAAATTAACCCTTACTAAATAGACTCTTATAAAGAAATGTTTAAGTTCAAACAAGTACGTAGAGAGTCATAAAAACAGCTTGTTGATCAATTGTGTGACGCTGAAAAATGAGAGGCTGTAATTAATCTTTCAATGAAAACTGAAGAGACCAAAATTCTTGAAAACTTATACACACATTTTAGGAAATATATGGACTACAAGACAATACGAACAGAGGTAATCTGGATATAAAGGAAACAAAAAAGAAAAGTTCTTGCTGCTTGTTGATCAATTTTGGTACCTATTGTGTATATGCGATGTTTATATATTCTTTTTTTCTCATGTATATCAGAAAGCTTTTTCTCCGACGACAGTCGTTAGTATCAATAGTGTTGTCTTTTGGTTTTCATCGAGAAGAATACATGTAGAAAAATGCCAAAAGTAATAATTAAGCAATAAAAAGTATTATTGTAATATAAATATTGTTCTTCTTTCACAACAATTATCACGAAAATCAATGAAATAGATTTTTTTGTCTCAAGCATTTTCTCAATGCAAAAACTATTCTATTTTCTCTTTAACACTATTGCTGAAGAACAAGAAGCAAATATAAAATATATGCATAATTATTTTAAAAACTTTAGTTATAAGACGACAGTGAGAAAATCCATATCAATAAAATTAGCACAGATATATCTGCTCTATAAAATACAGCTAATATACCAGCTGGTAATTAGAGCTGATGCATGAAATAGTTGACATGCAAAAATATAAGTGCGATTATTACCTAAATATCATAGAAGAGAAAAGACGACATAGAAGCTTTTATATTGCTCAGTATTACTATTGAAAGAAAAGAAAAGTTGATATAAATAAATATTATCGTACAAGTATAGGCAAGACTCTTACTTATTTTTGTCGCAAATAGGTTGGTAATATTACTGTTCAAATGACGACAAACGGATATTAGTTCAAACATAATAATATAAATGATGATGAACTTTTAAAATTTATCGTGTGTCAAGAATTACAAGAGAATAGATTATAGCAAGTAGAACATTCAAGAAATTTTTGATTACGTATGTTTTGAACAACATTGTATATGAAGAAAATTTTATTCATATTTATTATTCAAACTTCCATTATCACAGTGGAATAAATATGAAATAAAAATTTTATTCAAATAATAACTCTAAAAATACATAACAATCTTTCGAACAACAATTCAGCGAAAGATTGTGATGACGGACAAAGAAAGTGAACCAACATCATCTCCTTCTTACAAAAATAGTGGCATCACTACTTCATCTTGTTCTACTGGTGAATTAAATCTTTTTTCACATAACTCATTGTGGTCGTCAAAACTCACTAGCACTGAGCAGTTACTAGCTACTCGACTTTTTCTCATTCTTCTTTTTATTTCTTTCTTGGCAGTTATCATATGGGCAAGTCTCATCATACAAACACACGATGTTACTCTCAAAGAATTTTCTCTTGCCGACTTTGAACGGTTAGAAGCTCTTCATTCTGGTACTATCAATGCTCCGTGTACTCATGTATCCATTCCTCACGAAAAATTCATCCAGTTAACACCTCAATTTCATCAAATTTGTTCTAGTTCATTTATTGGTTCGGAATGGATTTTGTCTCTCTTTCTCTCTAATGCTACTTCTCATAATATTCTTGATTTTCGTACCTTCGGTTTTGCTCAATTTCGTGCTCTCGCTTTACTCTGTCAAACCGCACGACAAGCAGTGAATGATGCATATCATACGTATACCACCACTCGTTTGACCACCAGTCATGCACTTACACGTACTCAATTTAATCAAATGATCGTCGCTCTTATTAATAATTTCAAGCGTAATGTTGTAGTTAATGAAAAGCGCACGTCAAGAGTAGTCTCGATGAATATAGCATATAATAGATTGATTTCGGCATTACGTACTAACTATTATATTCAGTCAGTACCTGGCTCACGCCGTTACAAAACATACAATGGAGTCTATACGAAAGAAAATGAAACTGTTGCGTTTGTATGTGATTGTCGATTAGAAGGTCATCAATGTTTTTATCAAGCTGGTAGTTTTTATAATTGGACAATTCCACAATTAGGCAAACCAGCAAAATCGATTCCACCACCTCGCTTTCAGGTAAAAAAAGAACAGATATCTAATTATTTTCATTAGTATCACCATGTATTTCAAGAGATGGTGAGATGAGTAAAAATAATAAGACTTTTGACAGTTCTTGATTGTCTGTTGAAGTAAACATAAAAACAATTTCAAATTTCAAATGGTTTATGGATGTCTTTTTTTGTATCCATGAATGTACACATTGTCAAAATTTCCAAAGACTTATTTCTTTGACATCCAAAACAAAGAAGAGGCTTCGTAAATATTAAACTTTGGTGTTGCATTTTTCTATAGAGTAGGAAAAAAAAGTGTCACTTAAAAAGCATTGAAAACATTACTTGATTTATTTTATATTATATTTTCCAATTCATCTTAGATTCCAGGCCTGATGGCTGGTTGTCTGCCGCTTGAATCGATTCGTCAATCAACATTAGAATGTTTGTATAATCAATCATGTGTCAACTCATTGATTCTTCAACCTAAATTATCTTCACCGAAAGCTCTGAATATTTCTTTATCACGATTTCCGTTGACTAAAACAATCGGCTCAATGTTTGACGAATCACTTTTTGTCGAGTCTTGGTTTAATACATCCAATTTCAGTCAATATTTTGCTACTTGTGCACCTCAATCATTATCATATAGTTACAAAGGTCGATTTCATTTAGTTTTCATGTTTACTATATGTATTGGTGCATTTGGTGGATTATTTATCATTTGGGAAGTTATTACACCCGTTTTGGTGAAATTTTGGAGTCGAATAAAGTCCAAAAGACAACAAAATCAATCGGCTACTCAATCAAAACAAACGGATATTGAACGAAATACTCAAAACACAGGTAAAATAAATTAATGCAAAAAAAATCATAAACAGAAAAATTATGAAGAAAAGATAATATCACATTGACTTCTAGATAGTGTTGCTCAACATCATCAAACAGAGCATAAATTTAACTTATTTTCATCTGATAATGAAAACAATAATAAGGAAGATCGTGTAGAAACTATTCATACACGTCTCTATATATCATTTTTATTGATTGGTCTTCTTATTGTTGCTTTATATTTTTCTTTCGTGAAACCTACACAAACATTTACAATTTTATTTCCAACTCTGGAGGAATTTAAACAATTGAAATCGCTTCATTCATCCAATCTGATTTGTCCTTGTTCTCGTTTATCAACTCCCTATGCTCAGATTACATCTGTGTCTCCTCAGTATCATCAAGTATGTTCTAGTGAATTTCTTCAAAAGCTTTGGCTATCATACTTTGGACGTGTAGAATTGAATATAGAAGACGTTAATTTTATCACACCTGATTTTCGGGTTAGTGGTCAATCATTTTTCGATTTTATTCGTAGTTTTTGTCAAACAGCACAAGACACTGTTGAAAATGCACTTCATGTATTTAACTCAACTCGATTAATTACTGTTGATGCTCTTTCACCTGAACAATTTAACAATCAAACAACGCAACTATTAAAAAGATTTCAACAACAGACTATTGCTTCATTTCTTAACCTTATTAGTCTAGTTCGTTCATCTATACAAAATAATCAATTAATCAGTGAAATGTGGACTAATGTTGGGCCAAGATCAGTGTTTAATAGTGAAACATCAAATTGGTCGATTCGTTTTGCACCTCGAAATTTTTTTACTAATTCTTGCTCATGTGGTTTAAGTAATCAATGTAGTCGCCCTGTAGGATTTTATTTACAATCGGATAAAATACATTCTTCACCAAACACTACTGTGCCTGGTCTAGTTATTGGTTGTTTTCCAATTGATTCCGTTCTTTTATCTACTCTTGAATGTTTTTATGACCAGCAATGTATAAAACTCATCGTTGATATGTATGATTTTGATGTAGTCGATATGGTTCAACCATTGGACCATCGTGTTGCTAATATTCAACCACTTCATAAAGAGCAGAATAGTCGTTTTCCTCCCAATACTACGCTGGAATCAATTTTTTCGCAATTATTTATAGAAGATTGGATGCAAAATAGTAATTTCACAGCCTACTATACACATTGTGCACCCAAACAATGTTCTCATAGTATACGACAGCGTCATAATATACTTTTTATTTTGGTAATATTGCTTGGTTTCTATGGTGGACTAAGTGCAATTTTAGAAGTTATTTTACCATACATTGTTAAGAAAGCAAGACGGCGGACAGTAAAACGACAAGACGAGCAAGAAAATTCAACTTCTAATAATCTAGCATCAAGTAAGAAAGTTTCTGCTTAAATTATATTAGAAACATAAATTTTGAGAAAAAACTTGTAAAATTTGCAATTTTTATTTTTCTTGAAAAACTAAATTATTACAAATATATTTTTTCATATTCCATCGGTGGGAAAATATCTGCTTGTACTTTGTGAAGCAAATTACAGTATCAAGTTAAGCAGAAAAAAGCTCAATTGTTTTCACTGGAAATATGATTCTTTTGGCTCGATTGAGAAAGAATTTACGAGATACTTCTAGTTATACTATACCGTTGCAAATGAAAATTCGGCAACGTTGAAAAATATTAAATTTCAATGTGCAATATTTTTTCAAGTCCTCTCATTTATTATTTATTAATAGTGTTAAACATTATGTTATATTTAGTTAGTGATTATAAGTATTGTTAATTTTAGACACTTCCTCTAATCAAGCGGACAAACAAGTGAACTGTCCAAGATTTTTACCACGTCATATTTGTTTTCTCATTTTTGGTGTGAGTGTCTTAGCCAGTCTTCTATACCTCGTTTTGTTCAATCATGAAAATACAACTAAGGTAATTAAGTCTCCATCATTTGATACTTTCAACAATCTTCATAGTCGAAAAAGTTCTACTTTGTCATGTCCATGTTTAAATACAGCTGTGTCGCACTCGAAAATTTTGTCTATTATACCAAAGTATCATCCAATATGTTCCAGTAAATTAGTATCATCTTCACACTGGACACAACTATTTGAGAAAGGTGATAATATCTCATTAGTACTTAGTGCTAAATATCAGCTTTTAGCATCGTTATGTCACCATACTCAGCGCACCATTGAGAACGCTCAGTATGTTTTTGATACTCATGAACTGATTACTATGGAAACAATGACTCATTCTGCATTTGACAGTCAAATTGAAACACTTATTTCAACATTTATTGACGAAGTTTTAGCAGACTATCATCGAACACTTTCATTTATTATTGGTTCATTTGAAGTCAATCAACTATTAAACATGTTCACTGGTAATTGGCAATTAGATTTTACAAATGAAAAAGAAAATTATATTATGGCCACAAGACCACGTGTTTTCTCATCATCAAATTGTACTTGTGCCACAACATCTGATTGTATTGAACAGATTAGAGAAGATGTAATTAGTGGTTGTTTTCCATTTGATGAATTTCGTTTCACCAAATACGAGGATACATCACTAGATGAATTAAATAAAAAATTATTTGTAGAATCATGGCATAACCACAGTAACTATAGCGCGTATTTTGAAACGTGTCAACCGACAGAATGTCGTCATGTGCAATTCGATCGACATGATCTATTATATACATTGGTAACTGCGTTTGGTTTATATGGAGGTAAGACAATGAACTGATATGTTAGTTGAAGCTAGATCATTCTGTTTCAATTTTTCATAGGTTTAACGCATGGACTTCATTTAATCGTCGGTCAATTTTTATGTAGATATTGTAGACGAAAAAAATAACAGAGAAGAGAGATGAATGCACAAGAACCCAACGACGTCAATGAATTCTTAAAGGCTTGAATGTGCTGCGTTACCCACAACAAAAATATTATTTTTCCTTCTGATACCTCATCAAAAATTCTTTCCTTCTCTATTATTCATTTAAAAAAATATTGTTTTAGTTTTAGTTGACTTTTTTTTTTAAATAGATGGGTAATATAAAATATTCAAGTCAATTTACATTGGAAGACATTGCTTTACCATAAGACAATAGACAAAAATAAGAATCAAAGGTTACAGATTGAAAGTAAATGATATACCTTGCTAAATTTGATATGATAAACAAAAAACTATTTTCGCAGTTTCGCTAAAACAAGATGGAGAAGTGTAGTTAACATCGATTATAAACAGTAGGCATTTTTACTAAGAATGGATGTTCTGCGTAACACCTTGGTTTCATATATAGTCTCATTTATTCATGCAGCCGCCACAAAGATTACTACTCTTAATAATATTAGTAGGAGAGCATCTCAAAATCTAGATTTCTCTCCATAGTAATTCTAATTTTTCTATTAGTCAGCACACTTTATTCCATATAAGTTTTCATCGGCTTTATAATACTTTTACGCTTGCATATGAGTCGTTTCACGTAAGCCACGAGCAGAGCTCATCAATCGAAATTGTCAGGTTTTGCTCAAGTAAAGACATTATTATAAAAGGAAGAGTTGTTTGGATTTTAACGCAAATCTGTTGGAAAAATATTGAAGTCTGAATATTTTATAGTTATTTTACAAGTAACCTTAAAAATCAGCATTTCGATCAAGGGAAGTTTTGACGGAAGCATATCTCAAGAATGGCTTGATCGATTGAGCTGAAATTTTTTATAGGCATATATATCTGTATAATTTATTGATCAACATGGAATTTTCAACTCAAAATATTGAATACTTTATTTTTTTATGAAAGATCTGATATGGTCAACAATTCACATTTTAGGCACGTTCAGTACTTCATAATTCGTAATACAGATAAGATAGAGGTCTGAAATTTTTACTAGAGCTAGAGTTCATAGAGTGCGTGCATGTGAGTGCGAATGTTGGTGTCGGTATAAGGCAATGCAAAAATCGACAACCACTACGCCCTACTCTTTATATATATAGGAATGACCAGTCTGGCCGGATATCCCAATCCTTTTCTTTTAAGCTGTAGGTTCCATAGTATATCAGACTTTTATGAATTTGTTTACCAATTATAGTACTTGTATAGTGCTTACGATTTGTTGTTGTTTCATTTATATATCGTATCTGCAACCAATAAAACCAAGAGTCTTTCTAAAACTTTCAAGTAAAATGAACTTTTATCGAACTTATTCACTTTGGTTTTTACCTGCTATTGAAAACAACTACATACTATTGTCAAACCTTTATTGGAAATTAACAATCAAGAATTATGGATAAAATATCATTGAAGCATAACTACGAATAGATCGTCTTCCTAAGTTAAGATAGCATAAAGCAGAAACAACATGTGCAGTTTTAATAATCTTATGGAAGTCATCATAACATCTCCTGTAAATGAATTAGTTCATTTTCGCCGAATTCCAACTTCTCCGAAAGAATTTTTCGCTCATTTAATGACCCTGAACCACACCCACACCTACACATACACACGCACTCACACCTATACCTACACCCACATATGCACTCATTCCAATGTCTCCGTCAGCGAAAAATTCTTTCGGTGAAGTTGGAATTCGGCGAAAATCGTCGTCGGCGAAAAAAAAATTCGGCGAAAATTGAAATTACCGATTGAATGAAACCGAGCTATGTTGCTATATAACGTTCAGAGTGATAATACTTCAAATACTATAAAGTAGTTGAAAGTAAATCTATGGAAGATAAAAATGCCATGTTTATACCTTGTTTATGTTATTGTTTTCTACTCGTACAATATTTTATGAATCATTAAATCACTCCTACTATATAATTGTTGTGCTTGTTCGATGTCATGTCCCGTATGGTCTGTAAAAGAATTATTATTACGACTTCGCTTTAACCATAGATGTTGATCTACAATAGAAAAAGCAATAAAAATATCATAAGGTTTTGTTATTGTGTACTTGAAATAAACTGCATCATGAAACGGAAGTTTACAGGCAGACTAAATAGGTGAATTTCGCTTACCAACATATAGCATTTGAAGTTCTTGGAGATTAAAAATCTGTTGCTCTTTCTTTAGATGTTGTCTTTTTTGTTCAAGTTTCGGTGAACAATAATTACATCTATCACGATGTCGATAATAATTAGTGAATAAACCGAATTCTTTAGAAGTAATACATCTCCAAATTAACGTTGATTGACAACGATTGAAATGTTTACGACAATCACTAATACTGACTTGATATTGAGGATATTCCATTTAATTTGTGACGAAGAGACAATTATAAGAGGGTGTAGCTGATTGTATTTCTTTATTTAAAGCATTTCAAAGTCAAAGAAAGCAACAAATGAAAAAAAGAAAATCGAATATAGATTACGCAATCGCAACACAATCATATGTGGAAATGAATCATGTATTCAACGTGTTCAGCATAGATATGAATGTAAGAACGAGAGAATATTTGACGAAGAAAAGATATTTTTCTCTTGGTCAGTCCCTTTGATAATGATTTACATATTTTGAAGATACCTACGTACAACTGTCATGTTTTAGCTTTTAGTTGTTGTTGACGCACCGAGTTTAGGACTGTTGTCGATTATTAAGCCTTTCTAGTACAAATTCGTATAGTCGATAGGTAGTAATACATCTACAAAGCCTGTCACTATTATGGAGTTATCACCCTATTGAACTTGTATATTATTAAGTTAGGACCATAGGAATAGAACCCTGAACAGCTGGGAAAATGTTATAATAAACAGATAGGTTTGATAAAAGTTCATATTACTAAAAGGTTTTAGAAAGGCTCTTGATTATATTGATTTCCGACAAGATTCATAGTCCAAACAAGACACGTTAGCACTGTACGAGTACAATAATTGGTAAAAAAATTATAACATTCTAATGTACTATAAAATCTACATGTTAGAAAAAGAGTTAGAATAATCGGCCAAACTGATAATCCCTCATATATTCAGTTGAAATGACTGATGATTTATTGAATGAAGATAAATCTAAAGAAAAAAGAAAATCAGTTTATATAAAATGAACTTTTTTAATCTCTAGATCTATTTCAATTGAACAATTCTATGGTAAGATCAACTGGATATATAAAATATTTTTTTATTTTTAGATTTATCTTGATCTAACATTTTAATATTAAACTCATCATGACTATGAAGATTTTTTTCCTTACATCTATTACATATACTCAGCTGAGCGAAGCCATGATTTGTGGCAACAAGATACGTCTAAAGAAAAAAGCAAATCATGTATACGTACAAGAATTTTTTTATTGTGTACATTTATCTCAAATGGACGATTTGATGATAAGCTCAATTGGCTATATAAAATGTTTTTTTTATCTATAAATTTATCGTAATTCAATAACGTAATGGCAAGTTTAACTCTATAATAAACTTTTTAATATACTCTTGCAAAGAGTTTATGAAAATTTTAGAAACGATAAACAAAAGTTAAGTCTACATTGCACTTTCATCAATTCTTTAAGGGGGTTATCATTATTAACAAGATGGGTTTAAAAAATAGCATTATAATAAATATAACTTTCTTTTGTAATGGATGATCATCCATGAGAATTGTAGTTAGCTTTTGTAAATAACGTTGAACATCTTCCAGTTGCAAATGAAACACTGAACGTGTGACGTTAAAGTTTATATCAGCTATATAATAATGAATACAATAGAAAAATCCAATGAATGATCAAGTATGCTGTAAATGACTGTCTAGCTATGACAAAACTAGCTCATAATATTCTCAAAGTTATAGTAAATATAAGAATACATTAAATTTAGTTAAAATGAATGAGTAATTATTATCGTGTTTTTTTCTATCATTCTAGTGTAATGCAGCATCAACGATAGCAGACCAGTGTCTTTCATTTTTAAATTAAATGTTGGTTTTTTGAGTTTTTTTATACGTTAATTGTTGTATTTTTTTCTTGTATTACATATATTGTATCATTCTAATTCTTGTTATTTAATTGAATTCTAATAGTAATTATCTTTTTTTTCATTTTGGATGCATATTATACTTTTGTGTGAAGAAAAAAATATAGCTATGGATGAGTCAATATCCATTTTTCAATTGCTAGAAGTAGTCAATGTTATCGAGAAATGCTCCAAGTTTAAACAGCAGAAACAAGTACAGCAAGATCATATCGATTTATTGACATTAGATTCATTTCAACCTTCAAAGTTCTGTAACATCTATCTGCTTCATTGTTTAAAATCCATAAATCATATTTTAGCTTTCATGCAACAAATTGATAAACTGATGACGGTTTCAATCGACACAGAAAATGATTCTGAAGAAGAAAAAGTGATAGTAATTAAAATAAAAATAATACAAATACAACAACTTCATTTTTTTTTTTTTTTTAATAAGTGCTTTATTTTTATTCAATTTGTATGAGTACAGAAACTAGACCCTAAGTCCCGGTTTCTAATCGCTTTCGCGTTTTCTACAAGTAATTAGTGTAAATCAAGTTCGAGAAACAGTCGAGTCGATCAATAAACAGTTTGCATAAAGTAATCAATTAGTGTTGTGGCGCGAAGATCATTGGCTTTGATCATCGATGACACAGAATAGTGCTCAGGCAGAGTATCGAAACTCTAGAATCTGACTCAAGAGTCAGATGGCGATGCCACTCAGCCAGCCTAGGCACAACAACTTCATTCAATAGTCTTATTATTTGAAATATTATTTTCAACAATTACAAATACATAACTATTCTGAACGATATAAACATTATCAAAGACTATTTTTCTTCCATCCCAAAACTATTTGTTTGGGTCAATGATAATAAAGATCTCCATATATTTTTTCTCCATGGATGTCTTTATAAGAGAACATTACAAGATATAATTCAGAATATGTCGCAGGACAGTTTTTTTCGTCCTATCCTGCCTATTACAGGACATAATTACTCAGTCGTTCTGTTTTGCAGAGCACAGGGTAGAGCGTCAAAAAGTTCATTTTAAAGGGCGAAAGGGCGTCCTTGGTCCTGCCTGAAGAATGCACAAACGTTCTAACATACAGGAAGATCTCTTTATTGTATTTTTGAAAAGGATAAAAGCGTTTTTTAAATATTAGGTACAATGTCAAATTATATAAAAGCATTAAGTATGAAAAATTTTTTACAATAAACTTGTTAATAACCTTGGCACCCTATCATTTCGTCCCATTACTTTTCGTCCCCTTACACTACGTCCCATTCATTTCGTTCTTCACTCATTTTGTCCCTTTTCATTTCGTCCCATACACTTCGTCCAAAACTTATTTTGCCCCGTTACACTTTGTCTCTACTTTTTTGATATGATTAGCTAACTTTAACGAAAGAGAAACAGAAAAGAAAAAAAATTCACACTGAAATCTTGTTCACCACATAAAGCTGTTCCAGGGTTGGAACCGGTACCGGACCGGACCGGACCGGTTGAAGAAATCAACCGGGCCGGTAAAGACCGGAATTTCACCGGTTGAAATTTTTCAAAAATCTTCTTTGTTAATCGTGTCTTTGACCATAAAAACTAAGGTATCACATGTTTTTTCTGTCAGAATAGGTAAAAAAGTGCTCAAAACATATGTTATATTAATTGTTTTTCCTAAGATTCTCTTTAAAAAGATTCATTATGATAAGCGTCTTTTACATGCGCCTTAAACTATTTCATATTTGGAGCGATTTTTTCTAAAATCGGTTTTCAAAAAAAAAATTCGACATTTTTCCACCGGTTTTTAACCGGTTTTTACCAGAATTTCACCGGTTGGACATGTGATTCCAACCGGCCGGTTTCCGGCCGGACCGGACCGGTAGGATTTTTCAACCGGCCGGACCGGACCGTTTTAATATTTCTCAACCGGTTCCACCCCTGAGCTGTTCTTCTTTGCTATTTAATCGAGGGGCTACCGGGACTTATTTTTTTGGGATTTATTTCTTCTATAGGATTTATTTATTTAATGGGGATTTATGGGAATTTATTAACTGTATCAAGATTTTCGTGCATCCTCATTCGACTGCTGCCTCTTCGCCCTCACCCTCACCCTCACCATTGCCTTTCCTCTCACCCTCGAGATAGTGCGGGATTTATTCAAAAACGTATATGGATTTATTAAAAAATCCCAATAAATCTCCCCCAAAAAAAATCCCGGTAACTGCTGATTTAATCAAGTGTTGCTATATATACGACCGATGGGTGATATTGAAATTTTGAAGAGTAAAAGAGGAAATCCGATTGTGTATCATAGTGAGTTCGTGTACATGCAGCACCGATTCACTGATGAAAAACGTATTTCTCGATGCGAAAGCTGTCACCCTCACCCTCAAGATCTGGCCCGTATGGCTGCTAACGTGAAACTAAATTCTAGAACTGTGATTCATTCTTCATTTTATTTAATACATTAAATGTAGAAAATCATAGTACATGGCATTGTATATTAAGTAGAATCGTCAGAAACGACTTCTCTGATAGGACAAAGTGTAACGGGACAAAATGAGTTTGGGAGGAAGTGTATGGGACGATATGACACTGAGACAAAATGAGTGAAGAACGAAGTGAATGGGACGTAGTGTAAGAGGACGAAAAGTAATGGGACGAAATGAATGTCCACCGATTTTCAATATGAGTTAAGACAGTGTCTAGATATCTTAGTTATTACAAGCGTCTGGCTAGTTACCAGTTGTGATAATACCTGATTTCGAACTCCAGTTAAGACTAATTTTCTTCTCTTTGTGTTTCATTCTCGTCGAATGACGAATGATTGCTTTTCCACCATCTTTTATTCGAATAATGAATAAACAGAAGTCCCGCCGTATACATTTATATATAACTATATTTCATCTAATTCAACAGCAAAAAAGACATGCATATTTCCATATCTTGATTGTAATAGCTGATTTGGGTTAATCTTCTCACAACGAAATCTCTATTCTTAATATCACTCAAAAAGAATCAAATATATGTTCACATTGACTTTGAATTTGAGTTAAGACTATGTCTTGATACCAGAGCTCGGACGAAAGTATTTGTACTTGTAGTTTTTGTGGGTTTTCAAGCACAAGTATAAGTACAAGTAATTCTCAAGTGTACTTAGTACTTGGAGTTGTACTTTGGAGAAGTACTTAGCTTAATCCTTATACTTGTACTTATAGTTTGACAAAAGTACTTGAGGTTGATATTTGTAAATTGAGGCATATCGCTTCGTAATTACATTTTAGTACGAAAAGTAAGCTTTGCACTTTTAATTAGAGTGTGAAACATTTTTTTAATTTTAAGCATTTATTGCTTGTTTGAACTCTTCATTCATCCATTGGTGTAGGGCAATATTCTTAAGAAGAGTTGATAGTTTTTATCCTATTTTCACAGAAGTTTATCATATATTCAAGAAACCTTTCATCAAACTTCTATATGAGAATGTTGGCAGTCATGATTTGAAAACCGATATAGATGATTCAAAAATTCAGTGAAACAATGATCTTTTCGTACTTATAGAACTTCGATTTGGATTCAACTAGATTCTCCTGAATGTTGTGAAGAATATGACTGAGCTGTGATACTAACTCTGACGAGCATCATGATTCAGGGATATGAGTCTTTATTTTGAAGAGACTCGAACGATGGTACGAGACGACTTTTACAAGAACGCTGTAGTGACTTCACCGACGGATGAAGGAAGGAATTTGAATGAACATCTTCTTATTTTCTCCTGACTTGCGATCAGATGGTGCCAGAATAATCCTGAAAGGTTAATTAGAAGTGAACAGCATTATTGATTACTGACAGCATCTCATAATTGTGCATCAAGAAAAAATACAAAATGAATACTTTTTTTATGTACTTAAGTACCAGTATAATTACAGTCTTTCAAGTATAAGTGAAATACTTTTGCTTGTTGTACTAGTACTTGCCCTAGCTCTGTTCGATACCTTAGTTGGTAAAAGAGTCTGGCTAGTTACCAGTTGTGATATTACCGGAATTCGAATCTTAGTTGAGACTGATTTCATTTTCTTTATGTTTCATTCTTTTTGAGTGCTAAATAATAGCCACTCTACCATCTTTTATTTCCTTTTATGAAATAAAGGGTCTTAACGAAAAAGAAGAATTAATTTTCATTTGTGTATGTGTCGGTTAGGTGGCAAATGACAACAATAATAATAGTAATAATAAAAGCAGTGAAATATAATCAAAAGCATATTGCTATTTATTAGTTTTCTTTATTTGTGAATATTACGTCAAATCTATGTATGATGAATAATGAAGATAAGCTATAGACGTCTTAATTATTCAGAATAAACACCAAGGATCTTCAAGGCGCTGATGACTAAAATGAAACAATGCATCAGAAGCTAAGACGATTACGCCTTGATCGAGAAAGAAAAAAAAACAAGAGAAAATCTGAAAAGACTGAGCGAAGAGAATGTCGCCTAAAAACTAATTGCAGATGCATAGCTGAAAGGCTTGGCTAAGAAACTGACAATGAATGTCACATTTGGCTTCGACAAAATCGTGAATGTATTGCCAACAGTCGTACGAAGAAGATTGATAG
Organism: Rotaria sp. Silwood1; assembly: GCA_905250075.1. NCBI lineage: Eukaryota > Metazoa > Rotifera > Eurotatoria > Philodinida > Philodinidae > Rotaria > Rotaria sp. Silwood1. Next base: position 930,606 of record CAJNOP010000024.1, read on the forward strand.
CAAAAAATGCATAATAAATAGTCAAGCACAAGAAAATCGAATAGAACTACAATAATTTCTCAACAAGGATGATATGATATGAAAAAAAAAATATGTTTGAAATTGAAAATACATTTCAGAGAAATCCTCGTAAAGACAAAAAACATCTTGTCATGAATGATTGTTTATCTAATAATAAACAAATGGATGCTATGTAAAAAAATGAATTTAACAGAAGAATCAGTAGAAAAAACGTCAATCAAGTCAACCAAATTTCAACAGAATTCATTGAAATGTGGAAAATGCAACAAAGATATAAATGTTAATGATACTAACAAAAACGCTCTAGTTTGTGGTTCGTGCGTAAAACAGCAACATGAAAAGATGCATGCAAAGTGGTTAATGATGTGATATTGATCGTCGAATTCAGTATGATCCATTGCCTGTAAAATACATGGACATGTTCTCCGTTTCGAATCTGGTGTCGATGACACCATCTATATAGACAACAGAATTATGGCAGATGCTTTCAATAAAGATATGGAAAACAAATATTTAGTTGCATGTAATTTAGACCAACAAGTCGGTATAATACTAGAAAATAATTCAAATGTGCTTATATGCCAAGCCTATGATAAAAATGCAACACGATTGAAAAAAACGACATGATTGTTATTTCTTATTTTTTCAACATTACCTAGGAGAGTAAATAATTTATGTTTGATCCTGTTGTATCACAGATCTAGATTGTTATCCTTTCATCATGATTTAAATAAAACATTTTTTGTTCTAGCAATAAAATTGATTCAGCGAAAAATTTGAGTATTAATTGTACTGATGACCATAGACGTCTACACAATATTTTTATCTGCAGATTGTGAAGGTTTGATGCAAAAAGAGTGATTATCTGTCTACATGAACCTCATCAGGTTTCTATGTGCATATAACGACTACAGTTTATCACAATTAATCAATATTTCAAATAGTTTCAGAAAGGAACTCAGTCTATCGTTAGATAGACGCTAATTGTTCGAATAATGAATAAAACAAAAGTTCTATCATGTACATTTATATAAAGTCATCAGAGAATTTTAAAATGTGAAACTGATCTCATTAATTATGAACTATATCGAGAAACTATCGCACCACAAATATAGAAAGATGATCACGTTTGACAACCAAACCATGCAGGAATAATTCGATGCATCATCTGGTTTACTAATATATATATTAAAAGGAAGCTAAAAACCAATCGAGCCCTAAGTTCATTGAACGTAGGTTTTTTTGATGCACTCTAGTACGTAGTCTACTGAGAGAAAAATGTTGTGTTTCATGGCTCAGTAGATAGGGCTTTTTTCGTTATTTAGACAAAAACAATCGAAACAGTTCTGGTGCATGCCTAGCCTTCTCTTCCTTTCCATGTACATGCCCACGCCTCTTACCTTCGTTTTTATGTGAAATGCTTAAATTTTCGGTTTTGAATATCATCATGATAAAATTTTCTGGTCCTTATCATTTCGGTACTTAAGGGGGAACCCCCCCTCAGAAACCTATCTTCTAAACGGTTCAAGAGATTTCGATGAAAATTTCAGGAAATAGAAAAGCTAATGTAACTAGCATCTGATAAAAATTTGAACCAATCATTTTTGATAATTGAGGAGTTATACTCAATTTACTCATGAAAATGGGGCTTTTGGCACGGAACATTTTCCCGAGGCGCGATAGCATGGAAAATGTTGAAATTTGTTTCAAAATGAAGAAAAATCTTATATCTAGAAATTGTGGGGACAGTTTTTTGAAATTCATCTTTGTTCAATAGTAGTGATCATTTTAAATCGACAATCGAAAAAACTGCTTTGATCTCTTCCAAAGATTTTCTAATATCTGAACAACGGAGATATATTTTAGAAATCTGTTCCAACAATTTCTAGAAAAAAGTCTCATCTTTTGAATAAAAAAAATATCAGCAGCGTACGTCAAACAGTGGACTGGGAAAATGTTCCACAGTGATCAGTAAACGATAAAAAAGTGAAGCTGAGAAAAACGAATAACAACATTGCGAAGTAGTTGATGATGTTCCTGTGTAGAAAATTGGAGCATATTATATATCATTGGAAAGTGTGTAAAAAGGTCTTGCAGTTGATGATGCTTTCAAGAAAAAATTAAGCTAATTTCTAAATCCAAGTTTACTGTAGCGCCACCTTTTCGAAAAATAACCTAATTTTGAAGCTTCCTTCTCTGACTGCAACAGGTAGAACATGATTACTTGATACGTCGATGGTTTTATACTTCTGATAAAGAACATGGAACGATATTAATTACCGGTAACTAAGGAAAAAAAATCAACACAACAGTCGATTTTCCACTATGACTTCCAATAGACGCCCCAGAATTCGGCAAAATATGTTCCATTCTTATATAATTTATACATATTCTGAAAGAGGACACTCAGGGCTACTAGAATATGTGTTTTTTCAAAAATCGAGTTTTTCAAGAAAAATCGATTTTCTGAGGGGGGGTTCCCCCTTAACTATCCGTGTCTATCGTACACCAATTCAAAGTTGCTTACGAATACAATCGTTTAAACTAGATACTTGAAAATTATTTAAAAAAAGTTGCTTTTCAAAGCACTTGTCTGATGAGAAGAGTCGAGGATAGTAGTGATAAGATAAGTTTGTAGTTGCGCTACAAATATCTACTTGTCACTCTTTCAAACCATAGGTAAAAGGTCGATTATCAACGGCATCTATTGAAGTGAGTATCTTTGGCTCATATAAAGCATATGTAGCAATATTTTTTTGTGTATTCTGATTCGATCTTTTTAGATATGTCTGCATCACCTTTCTTTTTGAAAATCAACAACTCAATCGATGAGATCTTTTTATTCTTAAACATTGAATATCAATGAGTGAAAACGAATACGATAGTGATGTGATCGGTAAGTTTGAAAATCTTTCCTATCCTACATAAATATGTATTTCAAATAGATGATGATTGCTATGATACATATTACGATGATAAAGATCCATTTCAAGATGATAACAATAATAATTATACAACAAATATTACTAGTAATGATCCTGAACACTTTGAATATATTGTAAACACAATAAAAGAAGTTCAAACGCGTTTTGAACCATTAATATTTTCAAATTCATATATTCACACATCATCTTCTCCAGCTATATGTTCAATATGTTATAAAAGTCAAACAAACTTTCAATCATTAATATGTAATCATGCTTTTTGTCATGATTGTTGGTCACAATATATTGATACTAAATTTCTAGCAAATAATTGTTTAAGTAAATTTTCTATTTTTTTTCTTTCTAAATAATATTTATTCTTTCATTGATAATATAGATATGGAATGTATGGAATGCGATCTACGAATACCACAAAAGTAATTTAATATAAAACAAATCATAATTTTACTTTTTATTGATAAATGTTTTTTTGTTAAGTTTTGTTCTTGAACATTTATCGTCAGATAAAAATAAAGAATCTTATAAAAAATTAGTTGTTAAATCAATGATTGAAGTAAAAAAAACCTATTATAAAAACTAATCTTTAATTTCGAAGAAAGCATTTTAGAATAATCCACAAATGACACTTTGTCCGGGTATATGTGAACGAGTATTTCAAGCAATTGATAAATCTATATCGAGCAAAGTTGAATGTGAATTATGTAATTTAAAATTTTGGTAAGACATTTTTTTTATTTGAAAAATTCATATTTCGAAAAAAAGGAATTTTCATTTAGTTTTCAATGTCTATTGAGTTATCATGCACCTGCTAGTTGTGATATTATGAGAAATTGGTTAAATAAGTGTCGAGATGTTCGTATTATAAATTTGAAAATTCAATACAATTTTCTTTTTTCATTCGATATTTAGGATTCAGAAACAGCAAACTATATATCAGCAAATACAAAAGATTGTCCAAAATGTAAAGTATGTATTGAAAAAAATGGAGGTAAGAAATCTTGAATGAATCTATCGAACGAATTATATTTGGATATTTAGGTTGTAATCATATGGTAAGAAGAAGAAGAAAAAAAAAAGAATTATTTATTCGATTGAGATACATTTGACATTTTAGTGTTGTTTTTCATGTAGTCATCATTTTTGTTGGATGTGTCTTGGAGGTAATAAATAAATGTAGTTACAGAAAAGAAAAAGAAAAGACTTGATTTATTTTATTAGATTGGAAAACTCATGAAAATAATTATTATGAATGTTCTAAATATCGTAGACAACCACAATCACAATTAGAAACAAAACAAAATTGTGCACGTGAAGCATTAAAAAAATATTTACATTATTTTGAAAGGGTAATAATCATATGATTGTTTCTTTGTTATATTTTTTTGTTTTGTTTATTATCGTTATTCATTTTGTAGTGGGATAATCACCAAAGAAGTTTAAAACTTGAAGAACAGACAAGAGCTAAACTACTAGAAAAAATTGAACAAAATATTAATGCACAAAATGGAACTTATATCGATTGGCAATATTTAGAAAAATCAGCTGATTCATTAGCAAAGGTAAATTTTGTTCAAGTATAGTTGCTCGAGAGTTATTTTCTTATAGGAACGAATGTTTTTCTGTTCTAAACAATGTTTTTAATTTTAAGAAGATTTTTTCGATTGTTGATTTCGCCCGAGAAAAAGTTATATTCGTAATTAATACTAACAAAAAAATTAGTTTTATTATGAATTCAATATCTTATGAAAATTAGATCATTGTTATTCTTATGCTCATATATCATAAATATTGTATGTTGGTAAAATATGTATTTATAATTAATTTGTTTCGGTAAAAGAATATGACACCGCATGAGAATATATAATTGTATCTTTAATGACTAACTGGATTTTGATTATTACTTATTCAATAGAAAATCTCAACTGAAGACAATCAATTATAAAAAATACTAAACAGCTGTAGACTAGTCTGAATAATTTTTTCAAGATAGCTGTTGTTTTTTTCAACTTAGAACATTGATTATTTTTTATTTTACAGATTGAGTTGGTCCTTTTATTAAATAAATTTACACATTTCAATAAGGAGACAAAGAAATTCGTATAGATCAATTGATGACAATGAATATTCTGTATGTGTAAATGTACGAGTTATGCTGATGATTCGATCAAATTTCATAAGGTTTGTTAGCTAATGAAATGAACAACTCTGTGGACAAATTTTACTAATGCTCTAAAAACATTTTCTTCAGATAGAAGTTTCCTAAATAATACGAGATATATAAAATGGCCCAGGATATTCATTATGATTCTTTTTTTTAAGGCTCGATATACTCTGATGTATACTTATCCTTATGCTTACTATCAAGAAGATACTGTTGATCGAAATCTTGTAAGTTTATAATAATGAATTACAAATAAATCTAACTGGTTTAATTATTTATTCGGTATTTTAGTTTGAAAATATTCAAGCTCAACTTGAAGTTGAAATTGAAAATTTATCTTATCAAATTGAACGTTCAACAACACATAATCGAGGAGTAAATTATATTTATATTGTTTTTAAATGATTTCTATTTTTCAACATGATTCAGGATATTGAAAATCAACGACATATTGTTGAACGACGTCGACAAACATTACTTCTCAAATATTTTCCTAAATCAAACTCTTAGTCATCCTGTGTTTTTTTTAATTTAATTTAATTTTTTTAAGGCTTTTCTTTGTTTGATATTAACATCTGAAATAGCATTACTGAAAAACATGTTTTATTGAATTGTTTTAGATGAACAGTGTTTGTAAAAATTAATAGTAATGGATCGAGAACCTTGGTAAGAAAATAGTTTGATATATGATACGTTTATTTTTTTTTCCTGATTATTTGATTTAGTCCGTGGCGTATTGTTGATGATTGTGGTGGCGCATTTGCATTAGGAGCAATAGGTGGAACATTTTTTCATTCAATCAAAGGATTTCGTCATGCTCCGAGTGTAAAATTTTGTTTTATTTTTTTTTTGTGAATTATGTAATATTTTCTATATTTTTTTTGTTGTAGGGTTCATATAGACGATTAATTGGTAGTTTAAATGGAGTAAAACAACGAGCTCCTCGTGTTGCAGGTAATTTTTTTGAAATACGAATAAAATTAATCAATTGTTTATTTAGCATCATTTGCTGCATGGGGTTGTATGTTTTCATTAATTGATTGTAGTTTTGTGTATCTAAGAAAAAAAGAAGATCCATGGAATTCAATTTTAAGTGGTGCAATGACGGGTGCTATTTTACAAGCGAGATGTAAATTAAAACAAAATAAAAATAAACCTTTAGTTTTATGATATGTCTATTTTAGACGGACCTGGAGCAATGATTAGTTCAGCTATTTTTGGTGGATTTATTCTTGCTATGATTGAAGGAACTGGTATTTTGATTACCCGTTATAGTCATATGTTTATGCCACAAGCAGCACCCGAAGGTAAATATATCTATTCAATATCATACTCAGTTTGCAATGAATTGCTTTTTTTCCCGTAAATTTAGAACCACTACCTGACATTGATAAAGGCAAAATCGATCTTTCTGTTCCACCGTTTTTCAGCTCGTCTCCTGGGCAAGCTTCTTCTGCATCTGGTCATTTTTCATGAAATATTTCCTGTGGTTCTTGGTTTTTTTTTGTTTTTTTTTCTTCTTTCCTATCCTGCTTTAAAAAGAATGTTGTTTACTTTCCCTTGTGTTAATTTGAAAAAGTGAAATAACTGATCTCATCTATGTACAATATACGATGCTGTTTCAGTTATTTTTTTTCTTGTTTGATTTATCTTTGAGAATTTTTGATCAAAACATTTTATTCACATGTGATGATTATATTTTGTCGTTTTTTTCTACATATATTGTGGGTATTTTCTATATAAACATAAGAGAGAAAAATGTGATAACAAATAAATATTGAAACTAATCCATTTTGTTAGTATTTACTAATCAAAATAAATCAATTTGCTAAAATATGTATAATAATCAGTTTTTACCTTTGTTTTTGTCTTGTAATAGACAGAAAACTTTTATGTTAGATAACAAGAAAATTGAGCTGCATGATATGTGAAAGTACATGTTTGTACTTTAGTTAGAAAAACAACTGATAAGAATATTTATTATATAGGTCTGGTTTTTTTTGTCGGCAAAGGTGATATACATACCTTTTATTTTTTATAAAAAAATGAGATAAAAAAGAAATAACAATAGTTGTTTGATGCTAGAATATCATTTTAGATAACTGATCATAAAAAACAATGAAAAGATCATGGATTCATCTATGGTTGTTTTACATCACTATGCAACAGTTTTTCCATCATAACCAAGCAAAAACAATTAAAAATAATCCATCAGATTCTTTGAAAATGGATGAAGCCTATTTAACGATTAATAATGAAAATTATTCAGATCCAATTTTGTTTATGTATAATATGGTAGTATGTGAACATTGTGATTTTGATCAGTTAGGTGATGTTGTTTCAATGAATTCAAGTCAAACTTTAACGATTGATACAAGATATCCATATGATTTTCAACTTCGTCCAGAAACAAAGAATACAACATTATTATGTCAAATAGAATCATACAGATTTTCTGAACATGGTTCATATTTATTTGAAGTTATACAAACAAACAAAAATAACATTTCTTGTACAATAACACAAACAAACAAATCAAGCTATTATTGGCTACCTATTATAATTGCAGTTATTATTCTTTCTATTATTGTTTTCTTTATTCAACTATTTCATCTAATTTATAATTCTCGTTATATTGGTCGTATTTTAACAAATATTGGTCATCGACGATTAATTAATGATGAAACTGATATTACACCAAGAATAAGTCCAATAACAAATAGACGAGTACCATTAATTATACCTAATGAAACTCGTAATGATGATGTTCTTGATACAGAAAATATTACTGGTCAATTATCAACAATTGGAACAACTCAAACATCAACTTATTCCAATAAAGCTAAAAAAATTCCACCAAAACGTCTTCAATCATTGGATACTTTTCGAGGATTTTCATTGATGGTGATGATTTTTGTTAATTATGGTGGTAAGAATATTTCATTAATTCATTGGTTTTTTTTCTTCATACTTTTAAAAATTTTTATCTATTATAAAGGTGGTGGTTATTGGTTTTTCAATCATTCTGGTAAGATCGTTTTTTTTAAATATATTTCTAAGATTATTTGTTTCCTTCTTTTGGTCATAGTTTGGAATGGTTTAACTGTTGCTGATTTAGTTTTTCCATGGTTTGTTTGGATGATGGGTGTATCCATTGTTCTATCTCAACGATCACTGCTAAAGAAAAAAATACGAAAACGAAGTATTTTAGTGAAAATATGTCGACGAACTGTAATACTATTTTTATTGGGTACGGAATAAGAAGATGAAAAAGATCATGCGTTTTTTTTTATTGAGAATTTTAATTGAAAATTGTAGGTTTAATTTTACAAGGTGGACATGGAAAACCAGAAGATGTTCGAATTCTAGGTGTTCTTCAACGTTTAGCATTATGTTATTTTTTTACTGCAATACTTGTACTTATTTTTGATGCTGTTGAAGATCAATTACATTCATCACAATGGCCAATGAGTAAAAAATACAAATTTTACTTTTGAACTCTATATATAGTTTGTTTATTTAGGTGATAATGTATATCAACCAATACGAACTGAATTATCCAATACAGTTTTTCAATTTTGGCCACAATGGCTTTGTATTCTTTTTATTACTCTTTCATGGATTTTAATAACTTTTGTTCCAAAATTAAGTAATTGTCCAAGAGGTTATGTAGGTCCTGGTGGAAAACATGAACATGGAAGATATACAAATTGTACTGGAGGTATAGTTCATATAAATCATTAAAAGAAAAAAAAACTAGATAATTAAATAATTAAAGGCATTGCTGGATATCTTGATCGAGTTATATTAGGACCTTCTCATATATATAATTATCCAACGTGTAAAGAAATTTTTAAAACTCAAATACCATATGATCCTGAAGGTAAAATTAAATAAAAAAAAAGAATTACCTATTACATTTATTCTTTGATTCATAGGTCTTTTGGGTATTCTCACTGGAACACTTCTTTGTTATCTTGGCGTTCAAGCTGGTCATAGTTTTGTTTTTTCAACACGTGTTCGTCGTGTTTGTGCACAATGGATGGTATCGAGTCTTATTTGTGGATTTTTAGGTTTACTTTTATCCAAAGGTGGTCATTCAGACAGTTGGATACCAATTAATAAAAATCTTTGGTCATTAAGTTTTATATTTATTTTAGCTAGTCTTGCTTTTATAATCTTAACAGTACTTTATCTACTTGTCGATGTTCATAAATTGTTTACAGGTGAACCATGGCTTTGGTTAGGTATGAATTCCATTGTTCTTTACGTTGGTCATGAGATTTGTTCACAAAGTTTTCCAGTACAATTTGAAGTTCAAGAAACACATGCGAAATTACTTGCTTTGCATGTTTATGGTGCCCTATTTTGGGCTTTGATTGCTGGTATATTGTATTATAACAAAATTTTTATTGCTATTTAATCATCTTTGTGATAATTTTCTTTTTTTTATTGTTTTCTCGAATATTATTTTTGAAAGATTTTCTTTTTATTATTCATGTGACGTACGTGAAATATAAATTCAATAAAATTCATAAATATTAATTTATTATAAAAAAACAATGAAAATTATTTTCAACAGTAGAGAAGTTCATATCACCATAAAGTTCCGTAGTTCAACAGACTTCTATCGAATTGCTTGAGAGAAAGAATTAACTATCTTTCGGTATAGGATGCTGGCTAATTGTAGATTCATTAGCACCATACCTTCCGTATAATTAATATTAGTTATATCTTTGCATGCAAGATCAGCCTGGGGCGGAGTTCTTGCACTCAATCATTTCAGCTCTCCGTATATACTGACTAATTACATAGTAGAAACGAGAGGATCAATTCGTGCCTGTCGGTACTGACGTTTGAACATAGTACCTTATTTGATAAACTACTCGACCATGACGGCTGCATCAAAAGAGACTTTTAATATAGAATAATGTCTGTGAAACTTCTCAATAGTTTCATTTTTATTGATTTCCTGACGAATTACAAAGCTTTATGTATGATTTCAAAATATACTCGGTAACCTATTTGATATTAGATCTAATCAATGTTTATTTGTGATTACTATAATTTCTAAAAACTTGCTCCCTCTGTTGAAAAATTCTATTGATTGAAACAAGGCACCTATGTTTTTGTTTCCTGTCAATTTAAATATTTTCATTGTCTTGCACATTAACTTTGAAATAACATATTGTTCATTTTAGATTGTTGTATTTAATCAAAGTAAACCAAAAGAAAATGGTTGGTAAAGTAGAACTCATACCAATTGCAGAAGGCAATCGTATTACAGTAAAAGAGAATGAAAAAGTTATTGTTGGACGTGGTTCATCATTAGGCGTATGTTCATTTAATTATGTTTGAGATCATAATCTATTTATATATGTTTTTAGTGTAATGAAAAAAAAATTTCTCGTCATCATGCAGAATTATTACTTAAAGATGATAATACTCTTTGGATTAAACCAACTCATGCAAATCCTGTTTTCTATCGTCCATTAAATGGTAAAACAATTCAATTAACAAAAGATGTTGAACGAGAATTAAACGATGGTGATCAAATTGGTTTACTTCCATCAAGTTTTTTCTTTCGTGTAAGTTTTTCTACTGATGAAAACAATAATAATGACAAAAATGATGATTCCGATTCGGATTCATTATATGCATGGAAAAAAGATGATAATTTATCTCCTGTACGTGCAACTTCACCTGATCAATGGTCACCTACACATGGTTATCGTCGTTCAATTAGTAATCAAGATACATCTGTTTTTGATTTTGATGAAGATGCTAATGATGAACCGGCACGAACACCAAGTAAACGTACATCATTTGAAAAGAAAATTTCGTTAGATGTTGAACCAAAACCACGTATTTCAATGTCGGTACCTACAGTTAATCTAACTCGAATTTCTGTTCCTCCACCATCTGTAGACAATGAAGTATGTTTTTGTTTCTCTTTTTTTTGTTTCTCTTTGTTAATTATTCAATTTGTAGGATGAAATTGAACCAATTAATACGAATCATACATCACGAAAATTACCTAAATGGATGGCAGCACCAACTCCATCACCAATAACTAAGCAGACAACTGCTACACCTAAGTCTTCTTATTCACGAAATTCATCAAATACTACTCCAACTAGTGCTAAACGACATTGTATGTTTTTCTTTTATTAAATACTATTTCAAAAAGCTAAATATTGTTTTTTTTTGTTCTTAGTAAGTTTTGAAGGTGATAGTAATAGTGATGTTAATGAATCATCAAATATGTCAGGTAAATTTTTATTACAAATTAGTTATCATTATATTATTATTTCTATTTAGATGTTCGATCACCAGCAACACCTATTGAAACAAAGTCTCCAGGAAAAGTATTAAGTAAAGTACCTTCAACAAGAAGTTTTGATAGTGATAGTGCAGATGGTTTTGATTTCGTGGCATCAAAAACAACAACAACGACGACAACACCATCACCATCAGTACCAAAAAGAAGTAACTAGAGATATCTTTTTTTGTGTTTTCTCATAAATTGTTAAATGAATATTTAAATTTAGTTAAACCAGGTAGTAAACGTCGTCCAGTTTGTCAATTTGGTGCATCGTGTTATAGAAAAAATCCTATTCATCGTGCTGAACAATCACATCCAGGTGATAGTGATTACGAAGATTCAAAACAATCATATGATAATGATAATAATGATGATAATGATGCTGATAAACCTTTATGTCCATTTGGTAAATCATGTTATCGACAAAATCCTCAACATAAACGTGATTTCAAACATTAGATGCAATATGCTTTTTTTGTGTGCAAATCAGGTTTCCGGTGATATACTGACATTCTATTGTATAAAAGTAGTTGTTCATATTATTAATTATCTAAGAGTATTGGTCAGATAGAATTTTGAATTATAGAACATAGTTTAAATCATAGAATATTAATAAAAACGTTTTCTATTTGTAGATGTCTGATAATGAGAGTGCACTCGTTAATCTATTAAAAAAACGTATAAATGTTCTAACATATAAAACATTAAATGAAAATGAATATAATCAAACATATTTTAAACATTCTGGCTTAACAAATGTTGATATTCGTTCTTATCAATTATATGGAATTCGATGGCTTATTGAGCGATATGAAGTAGGACATGGAGCAAGTGAGAGATCTAATTCTTCTTCTTGAGTATTAGTCTAATAAAATATTTCTATAGTTCTAAGTGATGAAATGGGTCTTGGAAAAACATTACAAGTAAGATCTCATGATTTTAATCAAATGACTAGACATTATATATTTAGACAATTGTATTTCTATTATATGTATGTAAAGTAAAGAAACAAACTCCTTGTCTTGTAATTAGTCCATTATCTGTTTTACAAAATTGGACAAAAGAATTATCACGGTAATAAAATTGTTAAAATAGAATCTAAAAAAAAAGAGTAAAAATAAAACTTTATAAGATTTACTCCTGGATTAAATGTGCAAATATTCACTGGTGCCAAAGATGAACGAAATGAACTAGCTCAAACAATTAAAAAATCTACATTCGATATTTTATTAACAACATATGAATATATATTAAAAGATACAGTATTTTTTCAATCGTTTACTTGGAATGTTTTAATTATTGATGAAGCACATCGAATTAAAAATTCTCAATCACTTTTACATGGAACTCTCAAAACGGTTTGTTTATTTCATTTTCTCTTTAAACAGCAAAAGTTGTAATTTAAATGGTCAATATTTAATTACAAAATGGTCAGTGAAGAATAAAAAATCTAATAACCTGAGTTGCTTTTTAACCGTATAAAATAGAACGTGAGTATGAATTTTCATTTTATTCACATCCTTGAAATCATCATACTCAGTTTCAGTTTCGTAAACAGTAACTTTTCTCATTGTTGACATGATACAGCAGGATGAAAACTTGTTCAACATGAATGTCAACAATGTTGGACTTTTTTGTATTTGAAATAAATTATTATCTCATTGCCTGTATAGTTTGTATAATATTTTGAGCATTCATTTTCAATTCATGTTTCTGCTGCGTTAATCCAATATATTGATTTCTTGTTTTGGCAAATATCTTCAGTTTCCATTTATTTCACGATTTTCTTCCACAATCTCCTCATCTAATACATTAGTTATATACTATGTAACTTGTACCACATTCATCTCTTATACTCGTAAACTTTGAGCTGAAGTCAGCGAAGAGGGGATAGACACTAAACGTAACTGTATGTATTCCGTACATAATATATATACTACATGGTACAAAGAACTAAAGTAAAGAAAAAAAAAGTGAATCACATTATAAGGTATTTCAATTCGTGTATACTTACCTGTACGTTAAATCTATTTAAAAAATCTGATTCATCACTAATTGACTATTTAAGTAATTTATTGATCATTCATTTAATATAAGGATTTTTACAACTGTTTGAACTTATTGATCCAATATTTTGTTTTCAAAAATAAATGAGTATAAATTTTTTAGTTGAATGTATCATGTCGAATTCTTCTTACTGGTACACCAATTCAGAATAATCTATCTGAACTTTATGCACTATTATCATTCTGTGCACCGAATATATTTCATCCAAGACATCATGAAGATTTTGTAGCATATTTTCGAAATATTAATACTGATGAAAGTAATTGAAACGGTTAATTTTTTTGTTAAGAATTTTATGTTTATTTTTATATAGTTCGTAAGAAAATATTAATTGATCTATTAAAACCATTTGTTTTACGACGATTAAAACGTGATGTTCTTACTGATTTACCAAATAAAACTGAATTAATGATTTTTCATGATTTATCAAAAGTTCAAAAAGAACTTTATAAAGCTATATTAACAAAAAATCGATGTATGAGTTTTTGATTAAAAAAAACTAAATGCTAAAATTATCATTATGTTTTTTTTTCTTAGCAATATTTGGTTCAAGTGAAGCAGCAAGTAAGACAAGTTTAGTGAATATAATGATGCAATTAAGAAAAGCTATTGGACATCCATATCTATTTCCTGGTATTGAACCTGAACCATTTGAAATGGGTGAACATTTAAGTAAGTATTTATTGATAATTAATTTTCAATAAATAATTTTTTATAATATTTTTAGTTGAAGCAAGTGGTAAACTTCATATTTTGGATCATCTTCTTGCACATTTATATGCTAAAAAACATAAAGTACTTTTATTTTCACAATTTACAACTGTTCTCGATGTATTACAAGATTATTTAACTTATCGTGAAATTTATAAATACGAACGTATGAATTTTTTCAATTCTTAAAAAAATATGTAAAATTTCAAGTATTAATTGCATAGGTTTGGATGGATCAGTACGAAGTGAAGAAAGATTTTTAGCTATTAATAATTTCAATATCGATGATGATACATTCATATTTTTATTGAGTACAAAAGCAGGTTAGTAAAATTCACATATATTTTTGAAGAATGTAGTTAGTGTCAAATTAAATCGAAGTTTTTATGGCTTCTCTTCTCCGTACCCTAGAAACGGGAAAAGATGCTGGATAGCATAGTTGTGAATGTTCTAAATAGTTTTCTTTTAATTAGATTTTCTATTTTGCTTATATTTTAAGGTGGTGTTGGTTTAAATCTTGTTGCAGCTGATACAGTTATTTTTTATGATTCGGATTTCAATCCACAAAATGATTTACAAGCAGCTGATCGATGTCATCGTATTGGACAAAAAAGGTACAAGATATTATTGAAAAAAAACTCATAAAAATATCTTTTATTTCATTTTAGACCAGTACGAATTATTCGTCTTGTTTGTCAAAATTCGTTTGAAGGTTTGATAAATTCTTTTTTATGATTGTTATATAATGAAATATTCTTCGTATTATAGAAGTAATTCTTCATCGAGCAGAAGCAAAATTAAAATTATCAAAAACAATTATGGAAAATAATGAATTAGCAGCTGGTTTAAATACAGTCATAGAAACAAAAACACAAGTATGTACTATGATTTTCATAAATTGAAATTGTAAAGTTATTATTGTTTATAGCTTCAAGATGTACTTAGAATTGGTATTGATAAATTATTAGATGAAACAGAACAGATGGATTATACAAAGATTGATTTTACTGCTATTTTGGGTAAAACAGATAAAAGTGGTCATTGGCTTGCTGTAGAAGAAAATAAAGAAAATGAAAATAAAGATAAAGAATTTCAATCGGCAGACATTGATGATGATAATATGTACGTATTTGAAGGTATTGATTATCGTGATGCTGCTAAAAAAGCTGACATTGATGTATTTGATCGTCTTATTATAAATAATGATGAAAACGAAAATAACACAGTAGCTAGTTCATCTAAGCAACGTACTACGGAACGAACACCACGACGTCCAATGACTGAAGAAGAAAAAGCAGCACGTGCAGCTAAAATTCGTGAAACAAAAGCTCGACGACAACAAGAAATGGTAAAACATAATGTTAAAATTTCGATGGTTTTTCTTTTTTACTAAATACCTTTCTTCTATTAGGAAGAAGCAGAACGAAAACGTGAAGAACGACGTAAAGCAAGACTACAACAATTATGGGCATCAAAAAACTATCGTTCATGTCGTGTGTCATTATCAGATGATGAAGATGAAGAAACTGATGAAACAGTACTAACAGATACTGAAGGTATATAATTTAAAATTGTTTTTTTCAATAAATTTCAAGAATTTTATTGTCGTTTAGATGATAGTAATGGTGAAACGAAGTTACACTATGTTTTTGGTGATGTAATGAAACCGCAATTACATGGAGAGAAATGTGCTATATCAGTGCATTGTGTTGGTAAGTAAATTTGATTTGATATCGTAGCTCTCCTTTGGTTGTGCTTAGGAGAGGACGACTTAAGAGAGAGCCTCCTAAATCTCTACTCTCATTGTTAATCGTAAACATATTCCTTTGTCGCTATTCCATGTGTTATTCAATTCGTCAAGAAATTTCTAACCAAGGAAAAATAAGTATCTTTTTACTACATACACAAACTGCCTATACCAATAGAATGTGAGCATTCTTCTTCTTCTTCATCCACACGCTAATAAACTATTTGATTGAAACATGTGTAGTAAAAGCATACTTGAAATTGCTTTTCAAGTATTGAGTTGGATTTCGCACATAATATTTTGCAGTATCTATTGAATGGACTTTCGATATGTTGACGATGAAACTATTATTTTGACTTTTGTCGTGTCCTATTTCTTTTTCTAATATATTACTCTTCAAATACATCGGCAATCTATTTCAGAGAGAAATGCAAAATGCGAGAAAAATTTACGATTTTTTTTTCCATAAATTATTCTAGATGATTCTGGTCGATGGCCATCCAAAGGTGTATTTGCTTCAATTTCTCAACGTTCGAAAGAACCACAAAAACAGTATGTGTTTCTAGACTTTGTCTTACATTGATAATTCATGTGAGTTTATTTTTTTTAAAGATATACACTTGCTTCAGAAGTGGACGATATTCATATGGGTGACACTCATCTAATTACATTGAATGATTGTGGTATTGATGACGATGAACCATCATGTGATCAATATGTAGCTTTGATTGTTGCTCAACATCGAAATAAATTTGATTTTACTGCTCTTGATTCAGGTAAATCAAGTTTTTAAATTTAATTAATTAAAATGTTAATCTAAAATTTTCATTGACTAGCTCTTAAAAGTCTAGCTAAAAAAGCAAAAGAACTTAAAGCAACTGTTCATTTACCGCGTATCGGTGTTGGTTCTCAAGGTAAATATATTTGTAAATAAATAAAAGTTAATAAATTGTTTTTATAATAAGGTTTCAATTGGTATGGTACTGAGAAATTAATCAAAAAATATTTATCTTCTCGTGGTATTTCTACATATATTTACTATTTCAAACGTGAAAATCCTACAACAAATAATAAACGATCAAATGAACAATCATATGGAAATAATAAACGATTATCTATTGAAAGTATGATTTCTTTTTGATGATTTCAAGAAACATAAAACAAAAAAAAAAAATTTTATTTCAGAAGGCATAAATAATATAAATCGTTTAAAACTTCATATGCCTAGTTATCTATCTGGTATACACGTCTTTTTTCATGATATTGATGAGAATACAAAAAAAAGATTGCAACGTTTTGTTTATGCGTATGTATACAATTAAATCTTTAATTCCATGATGTATCATAAAATTTTCTATTCATATTCAGCTTTGATGGTGATATTGATGAAACAGCTGATGCTAATACAACAACACATATTTTAGCTGCAGGTAATTGTCAAGATATTCTTGCATTACAAGATGCTTGTCCAAATGCTCGTGTTATTAATATTGAATGGCTTGATGCATGTATCAGCAATGGAACAAGACTCAATACAGATATTTATGAACTGTGATATTTTATGTTGATACATTGGACTATAAAAACAAAGTTCTATTTTTGAGAAAAAACAAAGAAAGAAAACTATTATTTTTTGTATATATATATTGCTTTATTCTTGATTTTTTTCTGTATCGATTATTTTGTGGATATGTTTTTGATGGTAATGTTGAATCAATCACTGAGTTTTATAACTAATAAGAAATAGATTTGAGCACAGTGAGAAAATGAAAATTTAATAAACCAAGAATTTTTCATATTGTCAATGTCTAAGTTATTATGATCCGATTTTCACTATTATCATCTTCTTTTCTTAGTACTTTTATATGATTTGAACTTATATTTTATTATCCGCTGTTCTTATTGTAATACTATAGTTTTTACTTTTCCGGTTAATTCAACATAGACTGTAATTAGAATGATAGAAGAGTGATAAATATGTGAGAAGAAAACGAAAATGTATATACCAAGCAGTGAAAAGATAACGTTTTTTCCAAAACATCGAATTACAAAGCTGCCAATGTTCAATTGTTTCTTGTTCGTTGAACATTATATTAACTTTTACGATGTAGAGATCTTATTGTACTCTTAGAAGAAGACCATCATAAAGAAGTAACACTTGAAGAGGAGGGTCGTTGAGATAATAATATGTTTCTTGATTTCATTTGATAATGGTAGTAAAATGATTTCCAGTATTATTGAAATTCGTAGAAAGATTGTATCTAACCATATATTACTTGAGTATTATTTCAGAAAACAATTTAGAAAACTTATTCATATTTACTATTATTCAAAGAATCTGACAATTCTCTTATGAACAATGAGATCATTCTAAAATTGGTAACAATAAACGGTAAAATATATAACAATCATATTATATCTATTGTTTCTAATGCTTGACATATGTAGCGCGTTCTACAATTGAAAATTGTATCGAAAAGGAGATAGATGAAATAATGTTTTTCTCTAAGCGACCAGTATCATTTTCTGCATTGACCACTGAAAATTGTTCATTAACTATTGAATGAATTTGCTGAATAATGTAAAAATTCAATCGAAGCAAGATTCACACCATAGACAAATATTTGTTTAATGACGAAAACTGGTACGAAATAGGCCTTTGACTTTCTTATATAATGTCAAATACTCAAAAAAAAAGATAGAAGTACCAAGTGACAAAAACATTTCAGAAAGGAATAGATTTAATTGATAGTAAATAGTCGATGAAACAATAAAACGGATAAGATAGTAGATCTAATTGAAAACAAACAGTTCTATTTCTTTAACAGACTCTACATTTCCGTGAGAACACAAATTCAACTTTGAACAAATTGATTGAAAAAGCTTATGTTGTTTGAGTGAATTGAAATATTATATCATTCAAAATCTTCTTTTTTTCAGTCGTATCTGTTTTCTTTATCTTTTGCTCAAAAAAGGATTATTCAGAATAAGCCAATTTAGACGAACGACAGTCTATTTGCTGCTTAAACATGTTGAAGCATACGATGTGTCAGTCTCACAAAGAAAACGAGACTTGTCCGTACCAGCTTTGTCAGCACGAAATAGGATAAACAGATGTAAATTATGGACAACAAGTTAGTAACATTTGCATATATCATGTTTGATTTCATATCGAACTCATGGAAGCTTGTGTTTGTCTATTATTGTCATAGGATTTCCGTTTAAATGTAAAACTCTGTTTGTCAATTCAATTTGGTAGTAGAGATTTGACTCTTTTTTTCATGAAAGTGTTTTTGGTGTCGAACAATTAGTCTCGGATGCAAAGTGTTACCACTTTGGCAACAATACTCGAGAGAATCTGAGAATATTGTCAGAAAAGACAAAGTTGCTAATCTATCTTAGATTTGAAACATGTCACTGAACATTGCATCTTTCATCTGTTTTGTCATCAGTATCTAGCAGGCTGCTAATATTATGAGAAACTATTAATGTTGATAAAATAATCTTAAACAAATCTGAAGATATATGAGGGGTTCAATGAAAATTAATTAATAAAGAATAGGATGAGAAATAAAATGGTTCGGTGAATATGATTGCACATAACTAAAAATTATTCAACATTGATATCACACTTCTTTTCATTGATTAAATAATTTTCAAAGATTGGTCAATCAAATATTTCTGATAACTTTCACATATGCTCATATAAAAACCATTATGACTCTTGCCAAATGTACTAAAGAAAACAAAATGTGTAGAAAATGTCATATGTTAATGACATCAATTAACATAAAATGTTACTTATAACATACTACAAAAGAATAGAAACCTATATGATCTCATTGTTCCATGATCAATTTTGATAATTGATCCATCATAAAAACAGTGATGTATATAAAAATAACTTATTTTCTATATAATCTATTATCCATTTTTCTTCGAACTCTGGAAGCATCTATTGGATAGCTTGCCATAACTTACTATTAGTACCATGACATTCGATTGGAAATGAGATCACTGTTCTAATAACACTTATTGAGGTATGATATGCTGATACTATTCTAAGTCTTAATACGTGTTACTTTAGTTTGACTGATCTTTTTCGATAATATTACGTTAATATAATTTTTTAAATTAACCTTTTATTTCACTAAGGAAAGGCAATAGATATTGACATATACAAAATAAATCTCATCATATTTTCTCCAGGTTAAATTAAGAACTGTATTGTTTAAAACACTAATACCAACAAAACAACATCATTGAAATTATCATGTGATAATTTCTGAAACATTATAAAAGAAATCAATATTTAATCTATAATTATCATTAAGCTTGTCTGCAATTGCTTTCGATTGTCGTAATTGTCTCATGTCGTTCGTAAGTATTATTTGACCAGATTAGTTTTGCATATAGACGGGTACATTATGTCTTTATTTAGTAATAAAAAGTATTTTGTATAACAGAAAAAAAAAACATAGTTGATTCAGCACCTAAGTGAGATAATAAGATGTACGCCACATATACGATATAGTTTTTCTGTTTTAATAAAAATATTTTTTGTTTAATAAGTAGTATAAATAATTCATAATTTTCTCGATTAATAGATCTAAACCAGTTTTACAATAATATACATTTCCTCAAAGACTATCTCTTTAAAGGGTTTGATTAGCAACTTTTTAATTTAGGTAAGATAAATTTTCAATTCTTTTATTTTTATGATTGATATATTTATTTGAACTATCTTTGACAAATAATAGTATGCCTTTGTACTGAAGAACATATAAAAAAAAATAAAACCTTAGGTATCATTTTCCTTTCATCTCGAATCATCAAAATTATCACTTATATATATATATCATTTTGTCAATATCATAGATTTCGTAATTCTATCTAATTCAGTTATTTCTTCATCTGCTAAAAGTGTGGGAAAAGCTTTCGCTTTGATCCATTAATGTTGATAGTTTACATGATCATTTAACAAGGTGCTCAATCAAAGTATTTTGTTAGGTAACATACTAATAAGATTTTACTGAGGACGAACCAAAGATAAGAAACACAAATGCTATGTAAGAAAAATTGACACAGTACTACTTATCTCGTTTGTTATTTGGTGAGCTGATGTCATTTTTCAAATCAATGAACGGCAATTATAAATCTCACAGTGACCTTTTTTTTCATACTCAGCAGGATTTTTGTATGATAAACGAACTTTTCTTCTACAAACTTACATATCATAGCTCTCTTTATTATTAGATTCGTCAATATCCCACTTAACATTTTTATGTTATGATAATGTTTTCTTTAGACTAATGTTAAAGCAAAACTTGAAAGTACTCGATTGAAAATCAAATAAATCGAGAAGAGCATATCTTGACGACCTAGACCTTTCATCAATAATAGAACGACAGTACAAGTGGATACTGATCCATACAAAATTGAATGAAGCTTAATAATTCATCATGATCATAAAAGGTTTCATTTTTAAAAGAAAAGCTTGGATTGATAATCTATAAAATCAACTTTTTTATTTTTTTATGATTATATAGATTATTATTGAAATATTTCAATTAACAATGGTACAAGTCCACTGAAGTATCTTCGATTAGTTAGATATTAAAAAGTTGATGTTTGTATATTGTTCATAATTACAAAGTCACTATCTTTTTCTTTGTAATTCTTTTGAACATGTTTCCATCTGCTACATTTAATAGTCACAGATCACTAAGAAATGTTGCTTTTAACTTATTCAATTTTGAAAGGAATATCGTTGAGTCTAATAATAAGAAATGTTTTAGGGTAATAATCAAATACGAGAATTATTCAAACTGTACATTCAATATTTTCAACAAATAGTAACTAAACGTTTGCAATATATGTCTACATACATAAATACCAATTTCATTGAAGCAAGTAAGTATATTGATAATGAATAAAACGAAACTATACTTATTCACATATTTTATCACAGTTCTTTATAGGTAACGATACTATGGCTCCATCTTCGTTTACTTCAAAAGAACTATGTGAATGTGAAAATGAAGTAAGCAATGTATCCTTAGAGTAAGTATTAGTCATTCTGTTTCAAGTAAAAAAAAAATAAGACATTCTTTAATTGAAGGTAGCAATCCTCATAATCATATGACAGATAAACAAATATTACTTTCAATACAAACGAATGAACTTCATCGAACAGTATTAGTAACATTATCCTATGTTTTTTGTTCTTAAGTTCGAAGGATGTACTACTCATTAAAAAATAAAGCTTGTTTCCTGTATTATTTTCAATATTAATTTATCTAGCAGTAAACTATATCTGTAGCTTCAATACATAATATTTTATTTTAATTTACATCCCGTCAAAGATCTCCTTGTAAACTAACTCAAATGATTAGAAATACGAAGTCTTACACTACTAAAACTCCTTATTATGTATTAGAACTACTATTAGATCTGTCCTTGAAGAAAAATACTATCAATATAATCCATCGATCAAAGTAAATGAACATGAATTACAAACTAAAAGAAAAACGAGAAGCAAACAACTAGTATATTTCATGAAATTTAATACGAAATTGAAAGTATGGTAGATGATGAAAAAAAAACTCGATGCGATAAGTCTTCTTTTTTACGAAAAGCGACATCTAACAAAGCAAAACTAAAAACTTATAGAGGACATCATTCATCGAATATGATATATTCGTTCAATGATATATTCAACTTGTTCTGTCTCATCAATTCTCTTCATTTGCATCTATGTTTCTTGTTCTCATATCGAAAACAACTACTCGCCGATAGCTAGTCATCTTACAATCATATTCACTTCTTTAGTTCACGTTAACTGAACAAACAAGCAATCGTCTATGTATGCGTCTACCTTTTTCTCCTCCCTTTTCTTCTTTATTGCCTTGTTGCTATCGTCGAATTAGTCGTCGCATTAGAATGTTTGTGTGTGCGTATATACACAGTCTCGTTTGTCCTTTTTAGATCTCATTTTCGACTCGTCGTGTATATTATATTATCCGACGATGTCTTCAACAAATGGAACAAGTACATTACGAGTTAATGTTGCATTATCCGAACGTGATACAATTAAACTTATACTCGATTTTTTTCAACAACGTGAACTTTATATTAGTATGCTTGATATAGAACGTGAAACAGGTATGTTTTAAAAAGCAATTATCTTTTTTTTTCTTTTTTCTTCTTGTTTATATCTGATTTCATTGAAGTGACATTGTATCTGGTTTTTTTCTTCTTAATAATAGGCATTATTAATGGATCGTTTTCTGAAGATATACTTTTCTTACGGCAACTAATATTAGATGGTCAATGGGATGATGTTATTGATTTTGTTCAACCATTGAAAACAATTGATTCCTTTGATGCTAAACATTTTATTTATATTGTACTAAAATATCAATTTCTTGAATTATTATGTTTAAAAACAGAAGCACAAATTGAAAATGATTTATCTGTTGAACAAATTGTTAAGTAAGTTAAATTAATTAATGGTATTTCATTTGAATAATTAAAATAATTTTACTTGTTTTTTTTGTTTTTAAAGATTTCTTAATGATTTAAGACCATTTGCACCAAATGAACAAGAATATAAAAAATTATCATTTTTACTTACACTTAAACATTTACAAGATCATAATGATTATCGTAATTGGAATCCCAGTGCTGGACGTGTACAATGTTTTCAAGAAGTATTTCCACTTGTTCATCGATTTTTACAAGTAAGTTTCTTTCTTTTTTTTTTCTATTGAATATTTATTTAAAATTTTTCTTTTTTGTGTTTATTTATTTAATCCGTATATGTACGACAAGAGTGTAAATGACATATTGTTAATCCCTATGTGTTTTTTTTTTGTTTCTTAGGTGGATAAACAAACAATTCCTGTTGCACAAGGAGATCGTCTTATTCAATTACTTGTCAAAGGTTTACTTTATGAATCATGTGTTGAACATTGTCAAGCACGTGCCACGAATACAGATGAAACAATTGATTTAACTGATCCAAATAGTTTATTAGCAAATACACGTTTATCAGATACAGATGTTTCATTACTTTCATGGCTTCATGCATTACCAACAGAAACATTTTCATGTCCATTTGAACAAAAATCTTTAACATTAAATATTGATAAATTTCAAAAACCAATTCTTGAAGCAACATGGGCTGAACATGTATTAAGTACACCATTTAAACCACAAACAATGTTTCCATTTAATGCTACACCAACAGGAAAACCACGTTCAACTGAATTAATGTCACGTTCATTAGCACCACAATATGATGGTTTATCTTATGGTCTTATACGTTCACAAATTTTTGGTGATTATAATCGAAATTTTGTTAATGATATGAGTCGATCATTAGCTATATGTAATTTAAAAGATAATAGCAATAATAATATAAGTACAGTAACAACAACACCATTACCAACTGTTGAAGAAGTTCTTCATGAAGATACACCTTCATTATCAACACCACCACGTACATTATCACCAGCAGCAAATATTATTTCTCCACAAGCAACTCATCGAGCACAATCACCAAAACGTAGTGTTATTGGACCACAATTTACAAATACTAATGTAACATCAACATCAAATGATGCTATCGGACAACAATATATTTCATCAGCGAAATCGGCCGGTGAACCTAGTCATTTGAATAATAGCCATGCATATAAACAAACAAATGGTATAACAATAAATGAAAATGGTAATCGATCACCAAATAATAATCAAACAATATTACAGTAATTTATAGATCTTTTTTCTTTTTTTTTATTTCTAAAATCTTATTTTAGAAATACAAATAATCAACAAGCCGATGCATCAACTGATCGTTTACTTAAAGTAAATAAATATTGATTGTTTTCTTTCTTTAACAAATTTTAATGTTATAATTTTTTTTTTCTTATAAAAAAAAGGAATATCAAAAAAGTCGTGCAGAAATTATTCGACAATTTGATGAACAAGAAACTCGACGAAATGAATTACAAAAACAACTCAGTAATTATTTTCTTTTTATTTTCTTACTAACATTTTCAACTGATCAATCACTTTTGAATTCGAACACTGTGCACAAGATAGACTTCAATGAATTACGAGAAATACTTCAAAGGAAAATTCCCTTAGGTGTTCTGTCTAGAATCATAGATACCTTACTAGAATTTTAGCCTCTGGCATGATTTATACAAAACAAAGTGCATGATGATATTTTTCTCCGAGACAAATCTATTTGTCAGTAGAATGTTTTCTTCCCGAAATATTAAAGTCCTAAAAATCACTCATATTCCATGAAAAGATTTGTCAGTCAGCGAAATCTCAGATCAAAATACTATTAAAACGATATTCATCAAATCAATTCTATTTATTTTTAGCGTCATCATCTACTAATCCAAAGATTCGAGCGATTAATGATGTAACTAAATATGATTCACTTGAAGTATGTATACATATATTCTTTTTTGTTCTTAATATCACAAAAGAAACATATAACCTTCAATGTAGGATATTGCTCGTTCACCAGCATTTATCCCATTAGTATCTGTTGAAGACGTTCAAGCAATACGTGCTATTGATGTACATCCAAGTGGAAAATATTTTGCTGTTGGTTCAAATTCAAAAACGCTTCGTATTTGTGTATATCCTGATATAAAAAATATTCGTACAGATACTGTAACACAACCAGCAAAAGTTTTGTATAAAAAAGGCAAACATCATTTGGGTAGTATTTATTGTGTAGCATGGTCACCAAGTGGTCGAATTATTGCAACAGGATCAAATGATAAACTTATTAAACTTGTTCGACTTAATATGGATAGATTAGAAGATGAATCAAATCGTATGTAGTCATGATTGTTAGTTAAAAAAGCAAACTGACCTTTGTTTCTTTTTTTTTTTGTTTTGTTTTAGATTCAGAAATTGAATTAACATATCACAATGGAACTATTCGTGATGTTATTTTTATGCATGATAATTTAAAAGATGATTCAATCTTATTAAGTGGTGGCGCCGGAGATTGTAAAGTTTATGTTACAGATGTTAAAAAGCAAACACCTATTAAAAGTTATAGTGGTCATCAAGGTAAAAACATTTATCGAGTTTTTTTTTGCAAAAGATACAATCTAACCAGTGATTTACTCAGCGTAAGGGTGGTGACGTCTGTCTAAAGATCGGGTTGACTCTCCTGTTGAGTAAAATACTACATCTTATAGTAGTATAGAAATATATGGTTAGAAGTTGAGAGTTTTTTCGTTTGTATTGATTGGTAAAGACATGATCGATTGTAAGATTATTATTGAGTGTTGAAGGTTATAGCGAGAACGTTAAACCTTTTTTTTGTCTTTACATAGTCCATCAATCTATGAATAGAGAGTAGATGTCGATATTTCACCTTAACATATTAACGTAAATATATTTTCATCGAGGACAAAAGATATAGTATGGAGTGATATCTTATGAAATTCTTGTTCTACATTTTAATTCTGCAGAGCATTATACTAAAAACATATTATTTTATCGAATTGAATGACATTCATAGAGAATCATAGATAAAATCAGAGTAATGTTGATAGATGATAAAAAGCAGCTGATGACAACATCATAGTTGCTGATATATTATACGATTCGATTGTATGCCATCTAGACAAGATATGATTGATAAACTGAAATAGATCCTTGTTCTTGTCACTATTTATATAAACAGAAAACTACTATTGCTTTCTAGAAATCGAGTTTTCAATGATCTACAAATTTTGTTTTTTTTTTCGTATAAAATTTTGTCAAATATAATATTAATTATTTTAGGTCATATATATTCATTGTTTGCATGGGATGCATGTAGTTTTGTATCGGGTAGTCAAGATGGTACATCACGTTTATGGGATATTCGTCAACCAAATTGTGTTAATGTTATTGCACCACGTCCTTCAAGTATAAATAGATATTAAATTAAAATATTCACATGAATTTTATTTTTATATTTTTTTAGATAGTGCAGTTTCAGCAGTAGCTGTTGATAATTCTGGTCAATTATTAGCAGCTGGTTATGAAGATGCTTCATGTTTACTTTATGATCTACGTGGAAAACGTGTTGTACAAGTATATCAACCACATTCAAATGAAATTCGAAGTGTTCGTTTTTCTGTACATTCATATTATTTACTTACAGCTTCATATGATAAAAAAGTTGTTATGACAAGTTTAAGTGGTAAGAAAATACAAAAAAAGTTCAAATATTTTTTTTTTCTTGAATAATTTAATTTTAAAAGGTGATCTTACTAAACCATTGGTTTTATCAAGTGTTGCTGCACATACAGATAAGATTATTCAAGCTCGATGGTATGTTAAGTTTTTTCTCTTTGGATGTTTAGTATATTTGTTTTTTTTTTTCAATATTTTAGGCATCCAAATGAAATGTCATTTGCTACAACAAGTGCCGATCGTACATGTTTAGTTTGGGCCCCACCTCTTTCAGCTTTATCTACTCTTGCACAGTCACCATAAATAAAACAAACTAAACCTACCGAACAAAACTTGATGTTTTAATCTCATTTGCGTTTTTAGTTTTCTTTTCTTTTTCTTCTTGTTCTTGTAATTCTATATGAATAATAATTTGAACACAAAAAAAAAACAAATAAAGAAAGAACTTGGATCGCCTTTTGTTTGTTTGTCTGTCTGTCTATTTATATTTGATGAATTTTGCTGTTTGTTTTCTCATCTAGTATTAGTGTGGTTCCCCTTCAGAAGCAAAATTTTTTCGCTTTTTTTTTGTCTTTAAAAATAATGCGCAGATGTGCCGATAAAAATTTATTTCTTTTTATTCAATTGATGTATATTTTTTTTCTTTTTCGTTTGAAATAAAAATAAATCAATGATATAATAATGGTATTATTTCGTTTCGTTTCGTTTTTGTGTTTGTTGTTGCTATGCTTGGGATGATGATAATCGATCGAGTAAACGTAATTTTGTAAGAATTGATCGACTAAGATCAGTATTTAATTGCCAAAGATTTTCTTCAGTTGTTTGAATATCAAATTTTTTTTCATCAATTTGAATTTTTAATTTTTTCATACGATTTGAAAGAAATAAAGTACCAAATAGACAAGCTAAAGTTATTGATGTAAGAGTCAAATCTACCATAGATGGCATTATAGACAATGAGAAAAAAATAATAATCGCGCCTTTTGATAAAAAATACGTTCAATTGTTTTAGTTAAAAAAATATTTTACAAATGCTTTTGTTTAATAACAAATCAATTGTCTAATGTATGATGTCTATCATTGTATAGTTTAACAAGATGTTGTTTATAAATGAAATAAATTCATTCGTTTTTGTTTTAGATGCCGATCATATTTTATTATGATTTAATGTCACAACCCTCTCGGGCTTTGTATATTTTTCTTAAAATAACAGGCATTCCATTTGAATCGAAAGAAATTGCATTACGAAAACTTGAACAGATGACCGATGAATATGCTCAAATAAATCCATTTAAAAAAGTACCAGTTATACAAGATTCAGGATTTATTCTTACTGAAAGGTTAACAAAACAATAAAAAAGACAAAAAAAGATTATTCTCATGAAATTCTTCGTTTGTTTAGTGTGGCAATTTTCAATTATCTTTGTGATAAATACAAAATGCATGATTGGTATCCAACAGATTTAAAACAACGAGCACGTGTTAATGAATATACTCATTGGCACCATTTAAATTTACGTGCTACTGGATCAATGCTTTTTCGTGCAAAAGTAAAAAAGAAAATTTTTCACTTTATAAAATATAAAAAACAAAGTTTTCTTAAGGTTATTACACCTCGTATGACAAATAAGCCACCAAATGAACATGAATTAGAAAAATGGTTTCAACGATGGCAAGAATCAATAAATGATCTTGAATGTGTATGGTTAACTCGCTCATCTTATTTAGCTGGTGATCATTTAACAATTGCTGATTTACTTGGTAAATTATATTGATCAAAAATCAAATTAATGATATAATGATCTTTGTATATTTAGGTATTTGTGAACTAATGCAACCGATTGCTGCAGGTTATGATTTAGATAAAGAAAAATTTCCTCGTGTTCACAATTGGATGGAAAGAGTAAAAAATGAAACACAACCTTTTTTTGATCAAGCACATGCTATACCTATGCGTATGAGAAATGCAATGTTGGAAAAACAAAAATCCCAACTTTAAACCTATAAAAATCATAATCAAATGATTCTTTTTTTTTGTAACTTTTGTGATTTTATTCAGATTTTCGTTTTTTTTTTTGATTTTATGATGAAAGAGAATATTGATAGAAAAATACTGATTTTCATTTTAGTAATACTTGTTGAAAAAACCTCAAGACTCTTAAACTCAAAAAGCAAATAACTATATATATATATATCGAAGGATATGATTTACCAACGAATATGTTCTTTAGTTATAGAAAATATTTTACAATCAATAAATCTTGCTACGAAAAAGAAAGTGACATACAATAAAAATTTGAAAATTAAAAAGATATGACATTCGAGGTCAAAATATGATGATAGTCTAATTAATATAAACTTTGATAAAATAACAAAAAACTTTATTTATTTTCTAATTTTGAGATATGTAAAGAATTGAAGCAAATGGTTATATTCTATAATTAAAGCTTTCCAAACATTCTTCAATTGTACGAGTTGCTTTTGTATTCATTATTCGCAAAGCTTTTCTTTTTTGACACATCTCTTCTCGCGTTCGCCTTGTTTATGCGATAGAACGACGAGCGATGGACATAATTGCAATTTGATTTCTTCAATCGTTGTGTTTAGTAAGCATATATACAACACGGTATGCAAATGGGCTGCTATATGAGAGTGTTTATAGGGCCGATATTAGGAAGAAATATGTATATATATATGTATATACATATATTAATTGTTGCCAAACATATGTTACTATAACATATATAATATATTCTCAAAGAAAAAGAAGAAGAAAAAAAAAGTTTTTAACTTCTGATAATAAAAAAAAAATCAATAAATGATTGATGAATGGTTATTAACATTTGAAAAGATCGGATATTCTAATCATTTGCATAATTTGAATAATAGTCTCATAGGAAGATACCAAAAAGCATTTTGTCTTATTATTTTTTATCAACGGAAGAAATTTGGAACGAATAGAAATTCTCAGAGTCGTTAACCAATGAAAAATCGATCCGTTCTGTAAGTTTATATGAAGGAAAAAAAATGATATCCATTAAGAGAAAAAGGGAAAAAAAAGGTAAGACAGACCGATGAGAAAGAAAGAGAGAGAGAAAGAGAAAGAGAAAGAGCAAATCAAATTATCTATCGAAAAGCGATTCACACATATACAGACGGACACACATCATACACATCGTCAAAAGAGACGCGACGACAAGAAACACTTGATTAATTGTTCGAACGGAAATATAATCATAAATATATTTTTCTTTCTTCTCTCTTCTTGTCTAAGTATTAAAAACTAATAACACATTGCTTAAAGATAAAGAGACAATATTTAAGTATTTTATTTTGTGGTAAGTCAATATCATTATTTTAATAAAATAATAGATCTATTTAATTATCATAGTATGTTATTAACATCAAGTTGGTCATTACCATCATCTTCTATTGAAGATTCATCTTTATTGGATGATATAATGTTATCAACTGCAAGTACATCAAGTCAACATCAACCAAATTTTTGGTTTCCTGGTAGTCCACTTCCTTCATTTTTTTCTTCATCATCATCATCAACAACAGGAATACCAGATAAAATTTCTTATACACAACAGCCAACAACAAATAAAATTCTTTTTGATTCAAGTGCATGTAGTTCAAGTTCAGGAAGTTCACCACCTTTATCTAATGATTTTCTTCTTACACGTTCAAATCCAACACAATTATCAACATCATCAACAGGAACAACATTAAATTTAACACAATTTAATTATATTCAACAAAATCATCATCATCATCATCCATCTGTTGTAACATCAACATCAAATAATTTTCTTCCTCGTGATGATTGGTCACAAATACCAATGGCACAAACAACAACAACAACAACAACTTCGAACACCTCCGCATGGCATCCACAACATTCAACAAAAGGTAACAATTTTTCTAACTCATTTAAACCATCCTATTGTATATAGAGAAGAACTTGCTCAATACCTCATTCATAGGTATATACATATATACATATATATTCTCATTCATTCATCCATTCATTCTCTCTGCCTTAATGGTTATTCAATGATTGGAAGGATGATTTATAATATTTGTTGCCGGCGCATTACATTTGCACATTTCTCTTAATGTTATGATGCTCCTTCTTTCTCTCTCTCTCACTAGCTCGTTTTTTATGTAATACAGAAAGGCATTTGACAATAGACTTCCGTTTCTTTTCTTTTTGTTTCTTATGTTTTGCTAGAATATTAAAAAAAAGTCATACCATTATATTTTTTTATATTAAATGACATTTTAAGTTTGATCAAATAGGCAACATTTGTATGACTATGATCGGATCATTTCAGTCGATCGATCAACACCAGACGTTGCATGATTGAAAGCCAATTTGTCACACAACTTAAATTGGTCTGTTGTTTTTTAATCGTTTTTTAACCGCATCAACACATTCAATGGCACCAGCGGTAGAATTGCACGTGCTATGACTTCTTTCTTTCTTTTTTTCGTCTTCAATTTCTATATGTGTAAAGCAAAAGGGCGTGACGAGTATCTTTGCCATTGCTCAATTGATTTGTTATCACATGCACAAACCACCTTTTTCATTTCGCACCTTCTATAGGACATAGATTTTGACTTTTTTTTAATGACATTGATACACACACACATACATTTAATGAGCAGCAAATGACACCTTTGGCAAAGGGGGGGGGGGGGGGGGGGGGGGAAGAGAGGCAATAGAGAAGCAAAATATTTTTTTTTACGAAGATAAATCAATTGAGAGGAGATGTAATGAATCGAATCATCTTATGAGAAAAAAAACCGGATGCGCTAAGAGCAATAAAAGATACGAATGATATGGAGAAAAAGCCGCTTCCGTCGATAATGTCAATCATTGTCAATGGACCATTCAAAAACAAAACAGAAAAAATATAAACCCTCTTTAAATTTCATTGGAATTAAAACTATTTCAACAAAAAAAAAAAACGTTTTTTTGCATATCTTTATTGTTCACAAATATAAAAAAATTCGAATAATTGAAAATAGATGATCATTTTCTATTGACATATATCATTAGAAATCTATGACATCACTTTAATGTTAAGGTATAAACTAGGAAAAAGAAAAACGAAATTAAAAATGATATTGTACACAAGTAACCTATCATTAATAATAATATTTAAGTCAAGATTTCGTTCTACTATGATAATCTAATTGATAATTATACACATATGATGATCGATCGAAAAGTGATTTTGCCGCAATGCTTCGTGACATTGTCATCAAACGTTTCGAGACATATTCAAATGTGCACTCACACGAAAAAAAGATCAATATGAATACAATAAACGATGGCATCATCAAGGAGCTCGTCAAACTTTTCAATCATTTGTTTTGACTTTTTTTTTTTTTCTCAAGTGTGTTTATAATACACACACGCATACAAATGGTTATTAATAAGCCGTTAACTCTGATTGCTGTCTTTTATAAACAAATAATATCTCATGAAAGAAAATATCTATTTAGGTGTTCCTCTTGATAATTCTCAAGTAACAAATTATTCCAGTATGATGACTGGTAATGAATCAGCAAAAGATATGAAACGAAAAAGTAGTCGACCAACATTTACTGGACATCAAATATTTGCATTAGAAAAAATGTTTGAAAATACAAAATATTTAGCTGGAACAGAAAGATCACGACTTGCTTGTCAATTATCTATGAGTGAAGCACAAGTGAAAGTATGAATTCTTATCGATTTTTTTTTCTTCATAAATATTATAATGAATTTTATTTGTTTTTCTAGGTTTGGTTTCAAAATAGGTAAAGAATTTAATAAAAATAAACAAAATTTATTTAAATTGTCTCATTTGTTATTCTTTTAATAAATATTAAGACGTACAAAATGGCGAAAGAAACATGCTGCTGAAATTCATGGCCCATCCGGTAAACGAAATAAGCAACAAAGAAATGATGGATTAATTCCTCCGATTGAATCAGATTCAAATTCAACTTAAATCATTTATGGAAATTCCCCTGCTTTTTCTTTCTTTTAGTGTTTCAATTATTTGTGAAAAAAAAAGAAACTTATTATGTACATTTATTTCCGTTTGTTAAACATCATAATTTTGTTCAATGTTCTCTTTCTCGAAATTAAAATTGTTTTTTTCTTTTCTTTTTTTTTTCTTCTTTTGCTTCTTTGTAATGTATGCGTTTATCATCATCGCATGCATATAGTCATTAATATATTCTATTAGTGGAAATTCATATGAAAACAAAAACAAATGAATCATCGATTTTGTTTTTTTTGATTTTAACATGTAATATATTACTGACTAATTAAAAATAGCAATTTATTATCAAAAAAAAAAAAATTGAAAGACTTTTATGAAACAATAGTATATACATCAGCTTGATTCGTTGATATAGGATAATCAAAGATTGATAATTATGCATTATCTCTCTTAAACGGAGTTATTCAACGTAAGGATTTATTCTATGTCGAATTATAATTAACTCAAAATAACTTGTGGTGTGTCGAGGTCACCAAGATTGAGGAAGAAGGTGACTACTAAGAAGGTTGACTTCACGACATTAGGCAGATCGATCTTTACTGTAGAGACTGGTGAAGAAAAGACGACGGAAATCGTTTAATTTCACTGAGAGAAAAAGAACATATTTCAGGACTGGGTACTCACCACCATACAGTACAAGAACTTGCTGGATCCGAAACTTTTGAACCTGAACCTAACTGACCCTAATTAGGACATCCCTAAGAATAACAAAAGAATCAAAAATTGATTTCAATGTTTGTTGACATGTTGTTTTTTGATTACAAGAAAGGAAGTCTAATAAATTAAAATGTTTCATTTTTGTACAAGTTAATTACGTATCTAAATGATACTTTTGATTAAGTTTTTGTAAATGTTGTTACCTTATGAATTTGTTTAATAAATAAACTTTTAAAAATCTTAATCAATAGCTAAATTATAGGAAAAATCGAAGTTAGTCAAAATCAAGGATATCCTCAGATAACCTATTCAATTATCCTCATAAATAATTTTTGATTCATTCTTAAAGTCTATTGCTATTGACGTTGTCGAACCAGTTTTAAAAAGAATCAATTCGTTTTTCGTAATCAACGCTTTAACTTTCATAATATATGTAGCATCCGATGCTGAATCCATTGTAAAAACAACTTTTGTATCAAGCCTATTTTTTATTCACAACTAACCTAAGAATGACTAAAGTACAAAAAAAAATAAGATACTTCTAAAAAAACATTTTTGCAACATTTTGCCAATTTTTAACAAAGAATACATAATGATGTAGTGTATCAAAAACTTCGTTGATATCAACTTTGGTAGAACAATTTATCATTCTTTCTAGCCTCGCTAATCAAAATAGTTTGAAAATAAAATTTTCATTCAACATGTTATTTGGCAAAAAAACTAGTCTTTGTCTCTAGAAACCATGTATGAAAGTCAATTCTTTTGCGTTATTTGCTCAAACTATGGTAGATTTCAACAATGTAGCACAAAAACAATTTTTGTTCTTGTACATGGCCAATGAATAAGTATGACTAAACTATTTAGCCTCATTCAAAAAAAAAAGGTGAGAATAGTTTTAATTTCTAATACGCCATTGAAAAAAGAACTCTCTCGACTACAAGAATCATCATCGAACGTATGTTTTTTCTATTCTCTTTTGATATAAACAAATTTTATCAAAATTAGAAATTGATATCGCTTGATAAATGATTAATATTAAATTTCTTTAGAAGTATGTCATTTCTGACTTTTTCTTTTTTCTAAATTGGTTCTAAAAAATTATGTTTGGATACAAAATTTGTTTTATAACTCAGCAATGTGATTGAACAGTGTTTCAGATTTTTACAAAGATTTTTATCACATATTATTTTCTCTATATTTCAAAATCATAGATGTATTACAATAAAGCCCCAGCTAGAAAAAAAAACATAAATCAACAATTAATAATATTGCGTACAACAATTCAATAGAAGTATGATTTTCATTATACATTTTAACACTATTCATTTTTAATCGATGCTTGAAATCGTTTTTGTGCTTGATTTAATCGTGCAAGTTTTTGTTCATTAGTTAATTCAGGCATTGCTCGACTATTACGAATAAGTGTTATAATACTGAGTAAAATTTCAATAAAAATTAATGCTAAACCTATTGCTGAAAGTAGAACTTCTATACGTTGAGTGTGTGATTGAAATCGAAGAAAGAAAACAAAGCCCAGTGCACAAAAAATCCCATATACAATAAAAAGAATTAAAAGACTAGTTTTTAACATTAAATTGCCTTTAATACCAAAATAATGACGAAGAAATTCATTTAAAGAAAGCATAAATATCGAAGAAATTTCAACACCAAATGCTGTACCAACATATGTTAAATGATAATATTTAAAAACAAAAAGAAAAATTTCAAGAATAAACCAAAATATTGTATAAGTAATATTGACACGTAAAAGAATATGAAGAGCAGTACTCGATTGATCGGAAACAGTTAGAAACATGTTTCTAAAATAAAATGACTTATTACAGAATGTTTTATATAATTAAATTCTTCTGTGAATCAAGGACCTCAGTATTTCTCAACAGTATGTGTAGGAATAGCTTCTAGAAATTATATTCTCAAAATTATCCTATAAATTCTACTCTTCATTTAGATATTTGAAGATCTAAATTCATTTTTTTTGAAAAAAAACAATGGTTTTCTGTGATTTTCGACAAAACCTATTGTAGAAAGAGTTAAATAGATTTTAGAAAAATAAACATGATAGTAGTTTAATCCAAAATCGGATTAACTCTTTATTTGATCATTTCTTACAAACATTCATCAATAAGAAATACATCTAAGCTATTAAATCAACCATAATACATTAGATTGCCAAAGTAATGCCTTTTTGACAAATTGCAAATTTTTCCAGATCATACGCCATCTGTCCTATATTTTACAGTACTCTATTATGATAGGTGTATGTAGAACATCAATAGATATTTATTTAAGGTGAAAAGAGAGAGAGAAGAAAGTGAGTAGGCAGACATTTGATTATTTCATTATTTAGAAAACTTGCTTTTAGATAGTATGGTTGCATCTTTTTGTCTTTATAAAAACTTATAAGGACAATAAAAATACACCATCAAAGATCAATATTAGGTATCAGCATTATTTTACTCCTTTTTTTTTCTATCATTCTTTTTGGTTTACTATCGTTAACTCGGTTTTTATTACTAAGAGTCGAAAAAAAAAGATGTTTAATGCTAAAATTTTCATTTCATTAATTATCTATTATTAACAGTTCAATTGATTTCCTATGCATTTTTTGCGATTAAAGTATTAATGATTATTTTCTTCATCAAATTTTTACTTAACTTTTTTTAAACAACTTCAATAAAAAAAAACGAAGCAAATGAACATTACATGTTTAATAATTTTTTTTTTCATTCAGTAATACATAATAACTTTAGATTCTTGTCTCTCCCTAGATGAAGTAAAGTTTTCAATCATTATTTTTTATCAATTCTTATTTACATACAATTGTGAACCATAAAAACCGTTTAATAATCTAAAGACAAAAAAGAAATATTCAATGATTTTGTCTTTATTATACTAGTTATTTCAGTATTTCAACTTTTTATTAAAATGTGTAGAATCCAAGAACATTATGAACGAGTTCATTAAGACAAACCTACGCTTGTCTCATATATTGATAGATTTACTGTTAAATTATAATTCTAAGAGTTAACAAAAATAAATGTTACTTTTTTTTTCAGATTAACATGCGTTCTTCAGTTGTCTTTGTTTATCTTCTGTTATCTGTTTTATGTGTTTATTGTTCTCAACCAAAACGTGTACTTGATCGAATGTACGTATCATTTGATCGTGCACGTTATTGTGTTCGTCGTCTTAATGGTACACATGAAATAGGTTGTCAATCATCTACGAGTGGTAATTCTGGTCGAATGTATATGATTGATAATGATCAAGAATTTAATTCGTATCTTATGAATAAAAAATTAATCAGTTCATCTGGATCATTTATTATTGTACTCAATGTTAATTTATTTAATACATATTATGTTGATAAATTAATGACATCTCTTGGTTCAAAATTAAATGGTCTTTTACTTTATTTAAATTCATCATCATCATCATCTCGACCTGAATATTTTTCACATGATGATCAATGTCCTAATCATCGTTATTCATATTATTTAAATCAAACACAAATTATTAATTGGAATCCAAAAGGAACTGGTTTATTTTTTCGTTCATTTCCATTTCCAATAATGTTAATTGATGAAGAAGATGATTATAAACAATTAGTACAATTCTATCGACAATTTAATCATAGTCAATCATCTCTAACATGTGGTCTGGAATTAAAAACATTTCAAAATGCTGCACATACATCAAAAACATGTCTACGAAGAAATAGTATATCACATTCATTAATTGATATTGAAGAAACATTTTGTGATCCAGTTGGTGGTCTTAATATTTATAGTAAATTACCTCAATCATTAACATTAGTGCCTAAAAAACGTCAACCAAAATCAGTTATTCTGATTTTAGCAACAACAGATAGTTTTCAAATGTTTTTAAAAACAAAAGGTACAACAGGTGGTGCTCAACAACCAGCTACAGCACTTATAACATTTCTTACACTTGCACATCTTATTGGACAAGAACAAAATGAATTTAATAAACAAGATAAAGAAATTATATTTTTGACTCTTGATGGTGATGCACTTGATTATTCAGCTTCATTTAAATTTATGTTTGATATGATAAATGGAACTTTTCCAACTGGTAATCAAAATGAAGAACCTATTAAAATTGAACATATTCATTCAATTATTGAATTTCAATCACTAAGTCTAACTGATAAACTTTCGGTAAATAAATCATGTCGAAATTTTATTCTTTGATAAAAAAGAAAAAAAGAAAAAATCAATTTATTATTGTTTTCTTATTTTATTTTCAGCTTTATGCATATCCACCATCACTTGTAAATCAAACATTTATTGATATACTTATTCATAATAATCCAATGATTCAATTAATGCCATCTGATTCTCCTCTACCACCAGCATCTTCACAAATCTTTCTTCGTCAAACATCATCATTGTCTTTTCCTGCTTATATACTTACATCAACAAATCAAAGTCAATTATTAAATCATTACTATCATTCATTTTTTGATGATCCTTCAACATTATCAATTGATATATCTTCATTAGAATATAATAGCACTACTAATTATAGTGAATGGATTAAGAACATTGTTGAACCATTTGCTCAAACATTAATCGAATCTTTTGTTGGTCCAGTAATAAAAAATGTGACTATTAATCAAGAAATTATAAATAATCTTGTTTATTGTATTTTGAAAAATATTAATTGTTCTCTTATTCATAATGTTACAAATCAAACGACTGGAAATGCATTTGATGCATTTAATAATACATCATTACTATTTTCAATTAATACTTATCCAACATCAACAACACCAACTTTTCCTTTTGTACAAAATATTCTTAGTTATTTTTTACGTGATCGTATGTATGATACATACAATTTAACTGAAACAGCATGTAAAGAACGTGCAAATAATGATAGTTTTCGGTCGTATACATACGTTGGTGGATATACACCATCAATAATGTCTGAACAATCATTTGATAGTTATTGTGTACGATCATATGTACGATCTATGTCATCAATTTCACCAGCATTTACTATTGATAATTATGATTTATCACAAACAACTTATCCAGCATGGACTGAAAGTCGATGGACAACAATTAGTTTACGACTTTTTGTTATTCCAACAAGAACACATGAAATCATTACACTTGTTATTGGTATATTACTCCTTTCGATTTCATTTATTGTCTGCCTTATATTACGTTGTTATACAAATATTAGTCTTTTGCAACCTTCATCATCGTAAAAGATGAGAAAAAGAAAATTCCAGTGTGTGACGTCAATGTACTGTTTTGTTTTTTTTTTCACCGTCCGATTCTTTTTCTTTTTTTACTAATCAGATTATATTATAATTCATTTTCTGTGTAATTATTACAATAAAATTCCAAACTATTGATATTTCCCATTATAAACAGTTTAAAGACTAGTACTGTAATGATTAAGTAAAGTTATTATGACGGATGATGAAGGGAAATAAATTTGAGACAATTTTGCTTGCTGTCATGAATATGATACTATGATTCCAAAAAATACTAATCAGTTGTTGTTCGGAAGATATGACTCTTGATGACTGATCAGTTTAAAGCAAAGCTGAGAATAACTGAATATCTCGTTTCATATGAATAAAATTTGTCAGTGTAATCTCTGCAGTATTAAAATGTGAAACATGCTGTAACTCTTGCTGCTAATCACAGAGAAATTATTGTTTTCTAACCAACAGTATCTGTCACAGTCCTTGATACGAAGGATGTGGCAAGTGTTGCTGAGGCACTTTTCACTCTCTGTAATGTGAAGATGGAATGTTGATAATGATGTCTGTCTGATCTGTGATATTCCGTTCGTAATTTTTTCTCTATATGCTTCAATACTTATTTTAGATTGTGTTTCACAATCATCTATTTCGGGATCAGTTTTCAAATAGTTCATATTTTCTAGAAAACACTGCCTTGACAAACAACCTAAGATATTTCTATTCATATTGTTTTTTGTAAGCAGTATCACTTAGCGCAATAACTCTAATTAATTTATGATGATCCTTCGATGATACCTAACATATTTAGAAATGCTCAGTGAATGTGTTTTTTTTCTCTATTGTCACATTTTCTTTTCGTATTACTTGATCTTTTGCGGGATTCTATCGTTAAGAAGCTTGTAGAAAAAAATTATTGGACAACACCGTACACGTTGCAAATAAAATAATAAGCATTATTTAACGAATTACATTGAAAATGACGAATTAATAATATGTAGGCTGCTGATTAAAGAGAGCAACATATTTCCTGATCTCGTTCAGTTTATATTGTAATACTTCAAAGTTCTATTCTGCAGCTATAATTGTCTTTGATACTCATAATGTTTTCAATTTTTAAAAAGAATTTAGTTTCCTGTACAACACATGCTTTTGTTGACACTTGTATCAATAGAATGGAGCTGCGTGATCATCTATTATCCACAGAAAAAAACAGATTAGCACGTAAATAAATAATCGACGTATGTTCGTGTTTTCTTTTATATAACTAGCCTAACGAAGTTCGTCTTTGATTGTATCATTAACAAGACAAAATGCATTAGAATGAATTATTGTACAACACTATTCATTGATTAAAAAAAGCAAAATAACTCTTCAATAATGACTTTCATACTACCTGTATTCTAATCTGAATACAATCATTCTCGATGTCTATGAAATCAGCAAACAAAATAGGATTGTTTTATGTGCTTCATTCAAATAAAATATTAATCATACATAAATCGTTCGAACCTTTTCAGACAATTCTAGAAATTATTTTTTTATCTAAAAATACATTGTTTTTTGTATTGTTCATGATGAAGAAGTAAGAATGATACTATTATAGCCTTTACTCTTTAATATTGAAGATTGGTTTTCTTTTTAGATAATTATGCATACAAAAAGTACTATTCTCATCTTCGATTGTATTCACAGTGTGATATTCACCCTGCATTATAACAATGTCTTCACTTCTCTGTTGCGTCTATTCGTTTTGTCATCCTCCAAAACTTTTACTTATTTTTTTTTCTCTTTGCTTTTATCGTAAACGCCAAAAACAAACAAAGAGAGAAGAATTTGATGGAATCCTCGAGTATATTGAATTGGAGGAAAAACTCTTACGACCAATTAACAACACATCTTTCGAACTATTATATGAAACACGGATGAGAAAAAGTGGTATATGTATATTTACTTCTATGGGTTTACTTTACCGTCATCTACGCCGTATGGTACTTATTTCTGTTTTGTGTGTAAGCAAAGA
Organism: Rotaria sp. Silwood1; assembly: GCA_905250075.1. Lineage (NCBI taxonomy): Eukaryota > Metazoa > Rotifera > Eurotatoria > Philodinida > Philodinidae > Rotaria > Rotaria sp. Silwood1. Next base: position 971,814 of record CAJNOP010000024.1, read on the forward strand.
ATCGTACAACTATGATAAAGATTGATAACACATTATTAATAAATTCATCGACATATAGAAAAATAAACTTCAATAGGCATTCATTATAATGAAATATACAATTCGAAAGCAAGTAACATTAATATCTCACAAAAATTTCTTCCTCTTTTGTGATATTACCTGATGAACTCGTCTATCGTATTCTGAACAATCTCAATATATTAACAATTGTATGTTCATTTTGTAATGTTTGTACACAACTAAAGATGGCTTCTGACGGATATCATCGATATCACGTAAATTTCATTTTCAAGACATCACTCAGTTCAACAAATGATTATTTTCGTTATTTTATTTGGTCGTTTTAAACTAGGAAAAACTCAAGGTTAATCTTTTTACTTAGACGAATATTACTCCAAAAAAAAGAATCAATGGTCTTATTCAAGTCTTTGCTCAGAATTTTATCGAGTTGCTTATTTTTTCTGCGACATTTCACTGAACAGAAAATAAAGTTAACATATACTTTTAAAATGCTTTACGTTACAAACAAACACAAATGATAACAAAGTGTGTCTGTCATTAGATATTAATATACTTTCAAGTTGCTTTGTTCGTTTAAAATTTGATCGAATAGTGGAATAAGCAAGAAAATAATTACAATGAAATAAAAATGCGATTGAATAACGTTTTTTTTTAGCATATAAATATCGAATGAGTCTTATACGAGTCATTAAATAAATCTCAGTATATTCAATACTCATACAAATGGTCTACAGATATTTGTTGTTATTGAAATAGTAGATCGAAAGAATGTCAATATGTATACATTGAATTCAAGTCAACAAGTACAAAAACATACTGGAATACCTATATCTATCTTACAGGTAATTATACAATATTCTAAGATAATATATTTTGTTCAACAGTCAAGATCATCTAACCAGGTTCATCAATAATAAAAGGAGCTAAAAAAAAGCAGATGCTAATTACTTAATCATTTATCATATGTTGCAAGAGTTCTCGAGAAAAAATAAAGTCTATCAATAATCTTTATTCATGAAGTTTCATCTAAAACCTCTAAATTTAATACTAATCTTCATCATATAATGTATCTTTTTTACTATAAAGAATCATTATAATACATATGTCAACGCAAACATCATTTTCTGCTCATTAATATAATACACTCAATTTTTATGTTATACGAACTAAAAGTAAATTTTCGAATCAATGATCTATTTTGAGAAAAATGTAGACATGACAAATAATTATTTATTTGAAATTAAAATGAATTGTTTGATAAATGATGCTCAATTGTTCAGTTAACGATCAAATGTCATGTGTATATTCGATCGATCCTTATTACATGCCTACGTGTTTTCCTGTTATTATGTGGATAGCGATCAATAAAATATTAATGTACTATCTAAAAAAATCATGTTTTTATTAAGCAAATAGCAATAAATAATATTCAAAATAAATTATGTAGATTTCTAATTTTTCTTATATATAAAGTTTCTGTAAACGTCTTTTGCGTGTCTTCAATGCATCTACTTCATCATCGAAGCTCAACTAATGCTCTATAGTCTTAGTTGTAAGTCGAGCGAAAGAAGGAAATACTGAAATATTCACTGATTCTCCTATGTTGATGGGCATCTACATTTATCTGCATAGCATCATTACTTTTCTTCATCTTGAATCGTATAGTATAATAAAAGAAAGTGTGACAAGTGTGACAGAATGCTTCATCTTTTTCTATTTTTAATACGAGCAAATAAAAGATCACGCACATATATGATAAACATACATTCTTAACTCTTGATTTATCTACAATCACACAACATTTTATTAGTCTTCTTTTTCTTTTTAATTCAACAACCAGCATATTTTATATTCAAACTTATATAGGAATATATCAGACAGGTTCTCATTACATTCTTTAATTTATTCATTGAGTTGATTCTATTAGAACAGTTTTTTTTTGAATAAAATATTCGACTGAAAAGAACAACTCTTGATTAAAATTAACAAACACTTTTATTTTTACAAAAATGGAAACGAACGCATCATCAAATGTACGCGGTAATGTTCATGCACTTCGAAATATGTGGATTTCAAAGGGACAAGAAGAGGAAAAACCAAAACAATCAACAGTAACTCCATCTTATCCACATTCGAAGCAGCAACAACAAAAACAAATCCTGAAAGATAACATACCAACTTTGAAAATTACAAAGGAGACAATTACTATTGCAAAAACAGAAAAAGAATCATCATTTACATTTAACAACGACAGTAAGATATTCGATTAGGATAAATGTTCTTTTGAAATCACTTTTTCAATTATTAAAAAATCAATTGAAATAATTAATTAAGTCTATTGAATGTATTTTTGTAGAAACAACGATTTCTGAATCGGTTGAAAAAGTACCATCGATGGAAGAAAAAATTTCTTTATCAATTCCTTCATCAAAGCATTCTATTGTTTTAAAACATCAAACTCAATCTAAGACAGATCTTGAACAATCTGCTATTAAAATGGCTATAGCTACTAACAAAAGACCCAATATTCTTTGTAAAAATCCGAAAACTAAGGGTATTCGCAATTGGCAAATAACTCGTCTTGTTTTTCGTAGCGGTTTTGCACTTAATAAAATGAGACGAGCATCGGATACTATTGTACCATTATTAATGAAAACATACAAAATTAAACATTGCTCTCGTGCAGATAGCACGGATAGTATATATAGTCAACCGGCATTTGAAACTTATCTTGATTATTTCACTCATAATACAGAATATCACAATCATGATGTACCTATACCACAAAGAATCAAACGTTCAGCATCGTATACAAGCTCTTGTATGCGTCGAAATAAACTCGATGAAACAATATCTCAATATGAAATGATACTTCGTCATTTAAAAAATTATGATGCGTTTGCGTCAACACATCCTTTACCATCATCATCGGGTTCATTAATTTCTTCGCAACATCAACAAAAATCATTTGACATTCAGCACATCAAAAAGAACAATGAAGAAAAAGAACAATTTCGTGATAAAATATTTAGTTCAAAACAACAAACACAATCATTATCAAGAAATGTTGGACGTACATTTTCTGAATTTATAATGAATGATCTTTTCTTATCACCATCATTGAAAAAATCATCTCATGAACAACAATCTTTAAGTATTTCTCATGCATCATCACAAACAGATTTGTCTGAACCAATTCATAACATTAATGATCAAACAAATAATTCTTCTGAAATAGTTCATAGCCTTGAATTGGGTCAAAACAATATCATAGCAGATGAAGAAGAAAGAGTAGTTATAAATCAATTTGATGCTACACTTAATAATAATGATCAAGAAACAGCAATAACACCTAATAGTCAAATCAATGTTATTGTCGCCAATTTACCTGATTTGTCAGAAAAAGAGAAAGTATAAGAAAAGAAGATAAAGATTTAATAAAGTCATCGAGTGATTTATTATTTTTTCTAGACAGTATCAACAGAAAAACCACTTATGCAACGTTTATTCGAAGGAAAAAAGACTGTCTATAGTCCAGATGATCTTAAAATGGAATCAATTCGATTACGTTAGCTGATAAAATAATATATGTATATATTATAAATTAAATTCTTTTTTTTTTCTAGCTGAGGAAATGATGGCAACATATGAGATTGCAAAAAACAAGTGTTTTTTTGACTCGGAAAAACTCATTGTAAGTATGTAGGAAATTTCAAGAAACCAATTCTTATTCTTTATATTTGAAGTATACAACAAAAATGACAAAAATTAGGCGTCGAGGATATACACAACATATTCGAATGCTTTGTATCACAACTGAACGATTATATAACATAACAAAAAAAAATCCATATCCTAAAGAAGGCATATTTTTTAATCAAATAATGGGTATTACATGTACACCATATAAAGATGGTTTTATTTGTATTCATACAAAAGAAACATATGAAGATCGAGTAAAAAACATTTTGTTTTAAAGAAAACTTTATATTAAAAAGTTTTCTGTTTCAAGGGTGATTGGCTTGTTGTTGTTGATCATCCATGTGAATTTATTACACAATTATTTATGACTATGAGACGCGATGATAATTCTGATGGTTTTCTGAAATTTGAAACACAGTAAAAAACAAACATTTTGTTTTTTTTTTTGTTAGGATATTGATTGTTGAATTATTTTTAGATTCACACATTGTCGTCGATTTTTTGGAGAAGGTAGAATAGAAATTCAATATTCATTATGAAATTTTTCTTTTTTTCGTTATTTTATCAAAGGTTCAAGTAACTGTTTTATAAAAGTTCAGAAAGCTGAAAGTTTTTCAATTAAAAAATTAGATTATGAGACGATGGCTATTGTAAGAACAATCAGATAAACTTTTTAATATTCGTCTTTTTCTCTCATTTTTATTTTAGTACACACCATAATCAAGGTTTTTTTCTTTCTTTAACATTTTTTTCCTCTGCTTGCTTTTGTTGCTGCGAATATTGTTTATGCATTTTCGCTAAATATTGCTTAATCTATTCATATTCAAGACAAAAAAATTTCTGAATAATGCAATAATTGCACATGTTGAAAAGAAGAGTGCAAGAAAGTTAGCCATGCGGATCGATCAAATGGCCTTGGTGTTCAGAACAAGAAATAACCCGATTTTTTTTTATCTTAAGTATCTCTCTCGTATCGTTTTCTTTTCTATCTTTCTCTTGCATCGTCGTAATAATGCATGTATTTTTTTGATGTTTGTTTTCGAATTAGAAAAGCTCGACAGTCATATGAATAAATAAATTCACCGATATGATGCCCTTGAATAGATAGGTAAAAATAGCGAATCATGTGCGTATTTATTATCAACCATTTGATCAACGCTCCTCTTTTATTAATACATTACAGCTTCGCACAACGAAAACACATACCAATTTTCACCTGTTTACATTTTGTCGTCATTATTCATATAGGCTTTTTTCAAAAAAATAAAAATAAAAGAACTATTTCGTTGTAAATCAACGTGACAAATACATTGAGTGACTGACTATTACGGTATATATTGTATAAGATACCAATGACTATTAAAGATCGATTTCTAAATGTTTTCAATTCAATCATACCAAGTACTTTTATTTCATAGTATTAGTACAGATTTTGTCGAATTTTTGTTTTTTTTTTAAGGTAGGAAAGGAAAAAATAAACAAAAAGATGCTAGTGATTTTGAAAATTTAAAAAAAGAAGTTACAATTGATGAACATAAAATAACATTAGAAGAGCTTGTTGAACGTTATGAAACAAATATTGAAGAAGGTCATTCATCTGCAAAAGCTCGAGATTTATTAGAAAAAAATGGTCCAAATGCATTAACGCCTCCACCTGAAGTACCTGAATGGATAAAATTTGCTAAACTACTTTTTGGTGGATTTTCTGCACTACTTTGGGTAAGTTAAAATAAAGAAAAAAAGCTCGTTGATAAATTAAAAAAATTAAATAGGTTGCTGCTATTCTTTGTTTAATTGCTTATGGAGCTCAAGTTGGCTCAGATCCAACAACACCAAAAGACAATTTATGGTTAGGTATTGCATTACTGGTAGTCGTTATTATTACAGCCATATTTGCTTATTATCAAGAATCAAAAGCGGGGAAAATTATGGAGTCATTTAAGAAAATGGTTTTTATATAGAAGTTTTTAAATATGTATATAAAAAACAAAGTTTTTCTATATGAATCTAGGTTCCACAACAAGCAGTTGTCATGCGTGATGGTCAGAAAATTGAAATATCTGCTCAAGAATTAGTTGTTGGTGATATTGTTTTTGTTAAGATTGGAGATAAAACACCAGCGGGTAAATATTAATAATTTTTAGTTTAAAAGAAAAAAACAATACATAAATTTATTTATCATAGATATTCGTGTATTATCTTCTCAAAGCTTCAAAGTTGATAATTCTTCTTTAACAGGTGAGAGTGAACCTCTAGCGCGATCACCTGATTGTACTCATGATAGTCCACTTGAAACAAAAAATCTTGCATTTTTTAGTACATTTGCTGTTGAAGGTACAACTTCTATCTTTGTCGTTTTTTTCTAATTTTCATATGTTGAAATCTTAAGGTTCATGTACTGGTATGGTTATTCGAACAGGTGATAATACTGTTATGGGACGAATTGCTGCATTAGGTAAAGTAGATTATTTTCTTTGCATAAAGACTTTTCTTGAATACTGTTCAGTGTGAATTGAAAAGATACGTTCTATAGAATTCTGTGGGACACACGTTTTTCGTGTTTCAAATAAAAACTACCGGCCGGACCTACTATCTGGCAGGCCATCAAGCAGTACTCCAGACTAGACTGAATTTTTAAATTATAGTCCAGTCTGATCCATCCACTTAGTGTATGAACTAGGCTAACAGGCTAGTCTATGTAAAAATTGTTGACCTGCGTGTGATGTAATATGATTTTTCTTAGTACTTATTCGAAACATAAGATGGCTTCACAAGCTCATGATTTTTTAAGCCCCCCCCCCCCTCCGAAAAGTCAATTTTGGTCAAATTTATCGATTTTATGATTTATAACTCATTAGATAGAGCAAAATGTCCACTCTCGAATGCACTATAGTTGATTGATTTTATCATGAGATTTAAGGATATTACACAGGTTTTTCTGAACCCCCATATTGAAAAAATAAGTTTTTTAAAAACTTATTTTTCGTTTTTCTCAAAATCAATTTTTTCGACCACACCGTTTACGCGGGCAAGGATTTCTTAATAACGACTCAATATAGAAGTGATAATTTTTTTTTATTGTATAGCAGGCAGCTAGGGCTAGATCCTCACGAGCTCCGATTTTTAAATTTCTCTTTTACTAAAATAAAAAACTTAGATATTTCATTTTTATTAGCGCTTTGAATTTGAACATTTTTCGAAAAAGTATTTTTCAAAATCAAAGAAAGAGAAATTTAAAAATCGGAGCTCGTGAGGATCTGGCCCTAAGGACACTCTACAAGTTAAATTCCACCCCGACATGATTAGCCAATATTCTTATATCGAAAACCTTGCCCGCATGGAGGGTACTTTTGACCAATAAATTGACTGTAACTCATTCGTTTCTTAAAGATTTGGGGAGATATTTTAACCACGGTCTCTCCTAGCCAAGACTAACATTCTCTGAAATTTTCGTTGAAATCGAATGAGAAATGACAAAAGTAGTTTCTGAGGGGGGGGGGGCCTTAAATATGTAGGTCATTCCTTTTCACACAGTCATCCACACTTACTTACATATCTATAGCTACAATCCTTCAAAGAAATGTCCATAAATCTGGTGCTACTTGTATAAAAAACATTTTTGATGATGTATCTCTTTGTTTTAATTCATTATTTCAAAGAACTTGAATTTATACCATCTTCGGGAAAATAAATTAAGTATATAACTGAAACTGGAATGATACATTATAATACGGTCATAAAACTAGATGAATTTAAAAAATCGAAAACATCTGTCGACTTGATTTGTCCTGTAGGCACGTGCCAGTCAGGCTAGAAAAAAGTGGTCTGTTGACAGCTCAGGTCCCAAGTTCCGCTTTATTTTCAAAATATCCTGGATCGAAAGTTTTTGGGATCCAATACTGTTCCATAGAACTCGAACTTTGTACTCGAACTAATGTTAATGTTGCGTAATTCTTGGTTGACTGTAAATATTAAACCTGTACTATGTAATGATCTTTAGCAGTCATACTTACGTAGTATCTTACAATGAGTGAAAGAACTTTCCGGGATTTTAGCTGGAAATAATGTACCATATTTCTTTAAAATAGATAACAGCTCATAGTGACTGCTCTATTGAACTAATAATAATAGGCTCTAGACTTTCAACTGAATTCTTTCCATGAAACCCTGCTGACTATCTATTGTAATTGAAAATACTTCAATTGAAAGAGAAAAATATTCAGAAAATCCTTTGAGATTCGATAACGAATACTATTCTAATCTCGAATAGTAGATATTATTCTGAGTAATCTTCTAGTATTCATTGGCTTGAAATCATTTCTTTGTGAAACAAAAATTTGATTTGATTTTTTTTTCTCTACGATAATATTCAATAGCAAGTGGTCTTGGCAATGAAATATCACCATTAAATGTTGAAATTAATCATTTCGTTCATATTGTCACAGTTGTTGCTGTTACTTTCGGTGTAATTTTTCTTATAATTCTTCTTGCTCTTGGTACCCGTGTTTTACAAGCCATAGTTTTTGTTATTGGTATTATTGTATCAAATGTACCTGAAGGTCTTTTAGCGACAATAACTGTCATGTTAGCATTAACAGCTCAACGTATGGCAAAAAAAAAATGCTTAGTTAAAAATTTAACAGCTGTTGAAGCACTTGGTAGTGTATCAACAATATGTTCAGATAAAACTGGTACATTAACACAAAATCGTATGACTGTTGCACATTTATGGCTTGATAGTGAAATTGTTAGTGTTAATTTATCACATACTCATGATGCTGAATTAGTTTTTGAAAAACCAGTACCTGATTCAGCAACGGGACAAGAGACAACACAAGTGGATTCTAATCGACCTGGTTACAAAGCACTTATAAGATGTGCAATGTTATGTGCTAAAGCTGTGTTTAAAGTAAAAATATTGATGATTTAATAGATTGATCAAATATCTTTTAATTTTTTAGCCTGATGAAGAAAATATGAGTAAACCACCTTTACAGCGACAAGTTCAAGGTGATGCTAGTGAAACAGCTATACTTCAATTTTCTGAAATTGTTGCTGGCAAAGTTGAAGAATATCGTGCAAAAAATAAACGTGTTTGTGATATTCCATTTAATAGTGCAAATAAATATCAAGTATCTATACATGAAACTGATGATGATGATGAACGACATTTAGTTGTGGTAGAAGAATTTGTTTTTTTTTTAAATTTTTTATTAGATCTTCTTCTTTTTCTTGTTAAGATGAAAGGTGCACCAGAACGAATACTTGAACGATGTCAAACAATTTTTATTAACAACAATGAACACAATTTAGATGATGAATGGAAACAAAAATTTAATGATGCTTATATGGCATTAGGTGGTTTAGGTGAACGTGTTCTTGGTTTTTGTGATTTACGTTTACCATTAGGAAATTTTCCAAGAGGATTTAATTTTGATCCAGATAATGTTAATTTTCCATTAAGAGGTTTAAGATTTTTGGGATTTATTACTATGATTGATCCACCACGGCCAGGTGTTGCTGATGCTGTTGCTAAATGTCGTACAGCTGGTGAGTTATTTTATAAATATAGTAGAAAAGAAAAAAAAAAATTTTTCTTTATCAATATTTAGGTATTAAAGTTATTATGGTTACTGGTGATCATCCAATTACAGCTAAAGCTATAGCGAAAGGTAAGCAACGATATTAAATGATCAAATGCAAATGAAATTTGTTTATATAGGTGTTGGAATTATAACGTCGGATACAGGTATAATATAAAATCTAATTTTAGGATTTCTTAAAAAATATTTTGCTTCTATTTATAGCTCAAGATTTAGCTAAACGTTTGAATATATCTCCTAATGATGTTGATCCAAGAGATGTACGTGCTATAGTTGTATCCGGTGCTGAATTATCAGAACTCTCATCTCATCAATTAGATGAAGTATTAACACTTCATCGTGAAATTGTATTTGCACGAACATCTCCTCAACAAAAATTGATTATTGTCGAAGGTTTATTATTGATTTCAAATACTTTTTTTTTCAAAGATAAATTGAATATTTTTATAAGGTTGTCAAAGACAAGGTTGGATTGTTGGTGTAACAGGTGACGGTGTCAATGATTCACCTGCTTTAAAGAAAGCTGACATTGGAATATCAATGGGTAAGATTCATTCACATGTTTTAGTATATCGTGAGTCTAGTTGTTTTGAATATCAATAGGAGACCGATAGCTATGACTTTCGCGACTCGTTTCCTTGAAAACCAGTTTTTTTAGAGAAAATTTTTTTTTCTCTAATACTTTTTGAATTTCGTTCAGAGTGTAGCATATGTTGAGTTGACTATGAAATGCTATTTTTTTCTTGCTTAGGAACCATTGTTGAGATCATTAGAAACATAATTCTTTCTTTTCTCTTTGGATTTTTACAGAAAAACAAATGAGTTTCAAATATAAATGTCACTCACACTTAGGATGAGTGTGTGAGCCTTATCTACCCACGCACATGTGCACTCAACCCGCTAGATTTTGTGAAAAAAAAACGATTAGAGAGTTAATGGCTTTCCCTCGTTAGTTCATCATTAGAAAACAACTGTTAGTTTTTAATCTGATAACTAAATTTATGTATTCTTACGAAAATTTTTTTATTTTCAAAATAGGTATAACTGGTTCTGATGTAAGCAAACAAGTTGCAGATATGATATTACTTGATGATAATTTTGCAACAATTGTTACTGGTATTGAAGAAGGTCGACTTATATTTGATAATTTAAAAAAAGTTATTGCTTATACATTTACTAAAAACTTAGTCGAATTATTACCATTTCTTGTTTATGTTGTTGCTGACGTTCCACTTGCATTAAGTACAATCACTATTTTATGTATTGATTTAGGTACTGATATAGTACCAAGTATTGCATATGCTTATGAAGGTGTTGAAGCTGATATTTTAGTGAGTTGAAATTTTTTTTGTTTTGTTTCTTCTTTGATTTAATTTGAAATATTTTGTTATTAGAAACGGCCACCACGTAAGAGAACAGATAAAATGGTAACAAGTCAAATGGTTACACTTTGTTATGGACAAATAGCAATGGTTGAAGCAAGTGGTGCTTTTTTTGCTTATCTTGTTGTAATGGCTGAAAATGGATTTTGGCCATCAAGACTTATTGGTTTACGTGAAGCTTGGGAATCAACATCAGTTAATGATCTTCGTGATAGTTATGGTCAAGAATGGACATATGAACAAAGGTAATATGTTGATAATATCTATTGTTGAATTTTCATTATTTTTTTTCTCTTGATTAGACATAATCTTGATTTAGCTGCACAAGCAGCTTATTTTATTGGTGTTGTTATTACACAATTTGCTAATTTATATGGTAATAAGACAAAACGTCGATCTGTATTTCAACAAGGATTATTTAGTAATCGATTTATGGTATTTGCCATTCTGTTTACTATTGCTCTTGCATGTTTTCTTCTTTATATTCCAACACTTAATCGAGCACTTAATCTTAATCCAAATCGTTTTCTTTGGTGGCTACCACCGATACCATTTTTCTTCTATTTATTTGCATTTAATGAAGCAAGAAAATTTTTTATTCGAAAATATCCTGATCGATTTGCAGCACGTCAACTTACATATTAATATTGTTTCATATTATTATGTTGAACATATCTTAAATACTTTTTGTAATCATTTTATTCGATCGAATTTTTTTATTAATAATTCATATACTTTGAAAAATTCTTATTTAATTATTGAAGGATTTAATCGGTTTCATTTTTTGTCAAGTAACAAAAACTGTAATAATAAATATTTTAGATGAAAACAATAGAAAATAGTTCTTTTTTGAATATTCATCTTGTTAATATGTAGGATGCATAAACATTAACGATTGAATCATATTGTATATTTTCTTTTTCATTAGAAGAACGGAAGAAGAGAAAAAAAAATGATAACTTAACAGATATGTTTGTCTTTTATTTTGCTAGAAATTATGTCAATAAACGATACAATGTGTGTCCTTTTATTGCAAACTTCATTTTATTTTACATATCTCAAGAGTTTCGCTAGATCGTGTGAAAATATGTGTTGTCAGGAAGTAACTCAATTCGAAAAAGTTTTACAAAAGATGAAAATAAAATTTAAACAATCTGCTTCTTGTATTGAATTGGATAAAAATATTTAATCAAGCGGCAATAACAGTAAGAGAAAACGCGAAAGATAGTGAGGTCAATATGTCAAATACAAGCAATTAAATTTAAAATAGCTTTTATTATAAATAATGTTCAAATAATAATAGGTATTAGAAGTAATAGATTAAAAAAACAAGTGTAGAAACTGTAACCTATGAAAATGATATTTATTTTTTTCAGCATTATTTTCTTGGAATATTTATGAACAGATCTGATTTCAACTGACGTGATGAAAAAAATCGATCAAGTTTTCCTGTTGAAATCGAGTATTTTCATAAACACAGATTTGTTAATGCTTTATCAAAATCTGTTAATAAGGAAGAAGCTGAATAAATCAATATTTTTCTTTTTGTAATGAAACACTGCTTTGACAAGAACATCAGAAAAACCTTAATGCATTTAATAATAATAATGAAAAAACACTACAAGAACTAATATATGAAGCACTATGCAACAGATACTATATAGACGTATGCATAGTCGATGTGATAATAAAGAAGTAGCTATGACGATTATTCAATTGCATGACAATTACTTTATTTTTTGAAGTATATATGTTTTGGGCGTGTAAACTTCCTTAAGAATTTAAATATGGTCAATTCTGATACATTGTTACTTTCGTTCGCGAATCCGTACAAGATCCAGCCTTCACATCAACAATATGCAACTTGTCAGAATAGTAATCATGGATTTCAATTTAGCAGTGTTAATGATTTATACATTGCATCAAACAATAATTAACACAAATCATCTTATACAAAAGGCTGTGGCATACAGAAGACATACAAAAGTCATCGTCAATTTCACTTCATTCATGACTTAATTGATACAGAATTTTATGAAGAATTCTTATCGTAAGACATTTCGAATCGAAAACTATGTTAATCCACTATGTATCCTATAGTTTATCTTTAATAAAAGTTTTAGTTCGAACAGTTGAAGTGTTACTGAATTATGATATAAATATGGCTTCAAATGAGCATGAAAATCATATGTTAAGTGTATCATTGATGCTCACTATTCTCTTAATATCTTGAGAAAGAAGCGAAACAGCATGAACTTTTGATTGATTTTAAAAGATCGAAGGAAAAACTGCAACAGTAAATGCTTTTTGATTGTATTTTGAGCACCATTCTATTAAATAAGGGAACTTGAGTTTCATTTAGATAGCATTTATTGCATTTTTGAATGTTATTTAACACATTTCAATAAAACACAGTAGAATTAAAATCAAAAGTGATACCATATTTTGAAATCAGGACAAATAATGACTCGACTGATCTATGTTTCAAATTTTTTAATCAACTTTGTTTTTTTCTTGAAAAAGAATTAAACAGTAGTGGATTTTACAGTCTCTACTTCGAACATTCAGAATCAATCAAAAACCGATTGTTATTGTTTATTTCGTTACTCAACACATATTTTGCCATGTGAAAATTTACAGAGCTCAATCTTCAATGTATGAGTGATCTGTTTATGTTAGAAAAATGAATGTCAACATTTGGAGTGAGAATAGATCAAGATCTTATAGAAATAATTTTAGTTATGAAACAATTTATTGTGAAAGCGCTGCATTATCCAAGTCATGAATGAAGGAAAACTAATGATGGTTGTTGTGCGCTCCTGTTCATTCTCTTGGACATAAATGTAGACACAACTAGATGAGATAAAAATACTTCCACTAAGAATTATTATTTCAGGACAACGAATATCAAAATTTCCAATTCCCTTGATTTGATCACTTGAACTCAAGATGTAAGGTATTGGAAAAGTTTTTTTTCTACAACTAAAGAATACCTATGATTGTTAAATAACTAAATCTAAAAACCTGAGACTTGTATAGTTTTGCAGATCTTTCATTAATGGTTCGAGCACATACCACCTGATAATTAAAAACTCACTATAGTCGTCTCATAAGGTAACTTGGTTTTTCAAAAAGATCGATTGAAAACCTTAAAAAAAGCCTGGTCGAAAAAACTTGTAATATACAATTCAATGCATCTTCATGCTTTCTTTCTAAATGAACTTTGTTACCAGTATCTTATACATAACGATGTATTCTAACCGTTAAAATATTTTATTTTAAATCTTTATGTCGATTATTTGCGACATCTATTATCGATTATAAAAAACCTCATTATAGTTGTAATTGGTCCTTCTCTGGGGCATCTCAATTTTGTGTTTTTCACATCAGCATCTTCTTCGACTTAATTGAATTCCCATTTGACGTCACACATCCTATGACGCGATCTGTGAATCAACTGATGTGTCATAGTTTTTTTTTCCATTTCAGATGAAATAAATTGTTTTACTTGAAGAACGCAAATTCTTCAAAAGACAAGATCGATTGATCCTTAGTTTTATTGAATGTTTTCAAGTTGTTATTATTATTGATTGGCTCAAACATTTTAGTATGGACGGTGAACAACCGTACAAAATTCAAAATGATTATCATCAACGAGCTGCTGGTTTCCTTCGTCAAGCACTTGAATTCGACGAACAATCACGTATATTATTATTTAGAGAATAATAGTTTCTATATGAATTTTATTTGATTTATTAGATAATAAAGAAATGGCTATACTATTATACAAACAAGGTATACGTGAATTAGAAAAAGCAGTAAATTTAAATGTTGATCCTAAAGGTGAGATATTCACACTGATTACTTTCTTATATATGTATATAATTAATAGATAATCGTGCTGTGGAATTGCATGCAAAAATGCGTAAAAATCTAGCTATGGCTCGTGAACGAGTGCATGCTTTACGTGAGTTTATCTTGTCTTTATTATCATAGGTTTTATCTATCGGGCTTTTTTTAAAGAGGATTTACTGCATAAAGAGAATGCAGCACCAGCAAAAGCTCAGGCTGTTCCAACAAAAGCTCGTCCTATTCCAACAAAAGCTCAACGTCCCACGCCTCCTCGTAAAGTTGCTTCACCACCTCCAGTATGTATTGAATTTTTTTTGTGTTGACTAACGTTGCTTGTGTTTCCAGTCTGCTTTACCTAAATTTTGCTATCGTGCTTTGTCACCTGCTATTGCTTCATCTTCTTCTTCGTCATCATCATCATCAAAACGTGTAGCACTTAAGCCAAAACAGGCACCTACACATGCAGTTAGTGTGAGAAAAAAAAATCCTTTGATTAATTTATTAACCAAATGTTCATTTGTGAAGGTGAAATGTATAAACTTGTGTTTAGGCTGAAAAAAAAGAACTACCATCAAAATCAAATGATGATGCAGCTGCTGCTCAAAACAAACAACCTTTACTCAAATTACCTAATGTTGAAAAACAACTTATTTCATATATTCTTGATGAAGTTATAGTAAATAAACCCAACGTTAAATTCACTGATATTGGTAAGTCATTTTATTATGTCATAAAGACTAGAATAGTCCAGTTTAATCTTTATTTACATGATGCTAATACATTCTATAAAACATTGTTACGATTATTTTTCATATAATACGGTATGACATTTTAGCTCCATTTAGTTCTCATAAACATATCCTATTCAACCGTTTCTCTGTAGAAAATTTGATTGAGGTTTGTAATTTGCAAAATGTACATGTCCTCTAGCCAATTATCCATATAAATTCATGATTATATAGATTTGTTTCTCATGGAAAATAATTTCTTGCAAAATTCATGTGTACAATTGTTAATTTCAAATCGTGATTTAAACAACATAAGAACTGTTTATTTTATTTTAAAATTATAATACAATAGCAGTTATACATAAATGGTAAATGGAGCTGTTGATATAGAAAATAATAGAGATCAATATAAGGAGTGTTTTATGTAAGAATTGATAATGTGGAGTAATAGAATGATGATATTAAATCTGTTTGCCGAAGACATGAAGAGAGAAATAAGTTAGTTGGTAGTCAAATGAAGATTAAGCATCATAATATCAACAATGCAAATAATAAATCTTTGTCAAAAAAAGACAAAAGAAAGAAAGATGATTAAGTGTGACAATAAAATTTTAATAACTCCATTCTTATGACATTGTTAAATACAAAGAAATTCTTTTAAACTTAACTTAAACCTTTATTAGTTTTATAAATGAGATAAGATCAATCAAAATGATAAGCATATTTTATTTCATTATTACATAAAACAATTAAAATTTTTTTTTTTTTGTATTTATATAGACGGTCAAGAAAGAGCCAAACGGGCACTTGAAGAAGCTGTTATTTTACCTGTTCTTCGGCCCGAAGTAAATTATCTTATTTAAATAAAAAGAACAATAATAAGCTATTTCATTCTCTTAGATGTTTACTGGTCTACGAGCACCCGTAAAAGGCATTCTATTGTTCGGACCCCCTGGTAACGGCAAAACAATGCTGGTAATTGAGAGTAAAGTGTTACATAATTAATTCATTTTGTCTTTTCAAAGGCAAAAGCTGTTGCTTCTGAAGCAAAAGCTCGTTTTTTCAATATCAGTGCATCTAGTTTAACATCAAAATATGTACGTAATAATTTTGTTTTTTTATTCTATGTATTGTTATATTGACTATTTAATCAGCTTGGTGAAGGTGAAAAACTTGTTCGAGCTTTATTTGCTGCTGCTCGTGAATTACAACCATCAATTATCTTTATTGGTTTGTTTATATTCTAATTCACAATCACGTCATTTATCATATCTGTTTTTTTTTCTCTCTATCTCTCTCGTAGATGAAGTTGATTCATTACTTAGCGAGCGTAAAGAATCTGAACATGATGCAATGCGTCGATTAAAAACGGAATTTCTTGTTCAATTTGATGGTGTAGGTTACAAAAGAAAATAATAAGAAGAATAAAATTAAAACAAAAAAGAACCTATGAATTAAATTTCTTTTTTAGGTTCAAACAAATAGTGATGATCGTATTCTTGTTCTTTCTGCAACAAACCGCCCATTTGAATTAGATGATGCAGCATTAAGGTAAAATCGTGAAACAAAATAATTTTTTTAATGTTTGTTCAATCTCTATTTGTTATCTTTTAGACGTTTTCCTTGTCGTATTTATATTCACTTGCCAGATTCAAGAACACGTCGACATCTTTTACAACATTTACTTAGTAAACAAGAACATAGTTTAACTGCTAGTGATTTCGAATGGATTGCTAGGTAAGATGTTGCTGTTGTTTTTTTGCTTTATTATAAATATTAAGAAAATTTCTTTAAGTGAAACACATAATTACTCTGGTAGTGATTTAACTGCATTAGCCAAAGATGCTGCAATGGGTCCCGTACGTGAATTACGTGTTGATGAATTAAAACAATTATCTGTTAGTCGTATTCGACCAGTATCACGACAAGATTTTGTTCAAGCATTAAGAAAAATTCGACCAAGTGTATCACCATCAACAATTGAAAAATATATTACATGGAATCGTACATTTGGTGATTGTAGTTCATAAAGTTATTTTTGTTTATCTATGGCTTTTATGTAATTATTGAGATTCTTTGTTTTTTTTTCGATCGTCTTTATTTTTTTTTTTTTTTGTTTTTATTTACATCTAGTCACGTATTTGATATGAAAGTTTACGTTCACTAAGCATATTTATAGAAAAAACGCAAAAAAAAAAAGAAATCACTATATGAATGAAGATTTTGTTTTGTTTCTCTATCAGTTATTTCCTTTTTTTTTTTTCTTTTCTGAGATTTATTATTCCTGATGAAACAGATAAATATTGTGTGATTTTTTTTATTTATGTAATATATTTGAGCATTGTAGTTTAGTTTGTGACGTTATATGACACAATGACAACGAGATCGAATGTAGTGCAATATGAATCTAATTTATCGACAAATTGCAGCAACACCGACCTAATCGCATTGGTTATTTCGTTTTCTTTTCTGTCAATAGATTGACGTGAAAGAAGGAAAGAAAGAAAAGAGAATTTTTCGTAATATTTAATTTTTTTTGAAAGAAAACGAAGACGATCGAGAAGAGGAGAGAAATCCAATATAAATGCATAAAAGAACGAGCAAAAAGACTAATTACATGTAGAATGATTACGAGCGATTGGCTATAGTGCAAACGCCCTTTTCTCGATTTCTTACGGAATCTATCAAGATATCTTTTTCTTTTCTTTTCTTTTTTTCTTTTTAATCTATCTGTTAATCTCGATAATGTTCAGTTAGTGCCAAATAAAAAAGTAGAGAATCTTCTTTACCTGTATATGAATGATGTGATGATTTACCCTTTTACACTACTCCGAAAAAAATACATATGGCACGCATCGAAACAGGACACGAAGGTATAGAATAAGAAAGACATAAGCGTACGCAAGTAAACTGGATTGTAACAGAGCAAAAAAGAGAGAGAGACAGAGCGCACAAAAGAGACAGCATAGAGCACTCACCATTCAAATCAAAAAATAAAAACGAAGAAAAGAAGAAAGAGAACGACAACGGCAGAAAGTAGCATACCTGTACACACCATCATCATCAGAGTAGAGACAAGAGCAGCAATTGAAATGAAGAAATATACATACGCGCACATTGTCGTAGCAACGATGATGACGACAATGACAATAACAACGTCATGCAAGGTCTTCAAGCAAAAATCTTTCTTGTCTACCATATAACAAAAGAAAAAAAAAGAACTTGTTTTCATCTTCCTTCTTTTTTTCGCTACTATACATAATACAAAGGAAAAAGGACGGATAAAAAAAATATCGACATATGAGTACACATATATATATATATATGTATATATGCGTGCATTTCTTACTCCATCTATATAAGCGTGCGTGTAAGTGCACAATTCTGTAGCTATCTCATGGTATTTATAATATACATGTTCTATTCCTTGTTGATGATCAAGGTACAGGAAATAGAGGAAACAAAAGAATGAAGGTTGACTCATAGAGATCGATTATAAAAACTAACTGTGCGTATATTTATGTAACTATCTATCCTATTGTGTTGTCAACTCAATTCGAAACGAAGATGAAATTCAATTTAGACATGTAAAGAAGAGTGATGTGATAATTACCTTTATGAATATGTGTCCAACTCTCTCACATACCTTCCAAACGAATGACTGAGCTTTATATGGGTATGTCGAAATGAAAATATATTTCATCGCTCTCTGTCTCTCCCTCTATTCTTTCTCTCTTTTTTCTAATTATACGAACTCTCATTCTCTCTTTCACTCTCTATGTGTGCACAAACAGACACAATACTTCAATTGTAACTAGCTATTCGAGAACGAACAAGTATTGAGAAGACTTTTAAAAGATTTCTTTTACGTCTGAGAAAAGGTTGTCACATTCAAGTACCTTTCTCTTTCTCTATAGTTTTATGTGTAATCAAACAAAGAAAAGAGAGTGGGAAACAAAGAGTAAGGCAAAAAACGCACAAGCGAGAGAGACAGAGAGAGAGAAAGAGAAAGAGATTGATTTTTTTTCTGTCGTGCGGAAAACGCCATAGTGGTACCTCTCAAGTTCTCTCGCTTGTTCTTTGATTGAGCTGAACTATGTAAACAAAGTAAAATAAGAGAGTATGCATGTATGTATGCCGTTGTCAATGACACAAATGAAATCACCCTTGGAGGCATGTTGATTCTTTTATATACATTTGAAATGAAATCATCCATCGTCCAACACATTTATACCATTGAAGTAGGAGAAGGTACTCTAGAAGAATGGAAGGAAGAGAGCGAGAGAGACAGAAAGCTCTTGAACCTGTAGAAATGAATGCTGGAAGATGTTGATTGAAATTATTATGAACAAAAGAATGAGATGAAAATTATTTTGTGTAATCGATTGAAACGAAGCGAAATTAAATTAAGTGATGACTACCTTTTAGTTTATTGTAGACAGTAAAAAAAGAAAAAGATGATTTTAATTTATTCAGCTGAAAAAATGAAACGTTTGAAAAGTTTTTTTAATTAAAAAAACTTGTTTATTTTTATCATTACGAAAAAAAATTTCGAAGGATGATTCCCATTCTAGGAGATATTCATAACAGAAATTTGATAATGCATAAACGATCAATAACAAACATAAATCTTAATTGTATAATAATATTTTTTTTTACGAAACAGAAAATGAATTTTGATTTACATCCTTTTAGATCATTTGTATGAAATTGACTTTTTTAAAAATTCAACGATTTTTTCTATTACGATCTTGTACGAATATTATATACGTATTTCTTTATAATACATAATTTGTTCTGCTTGGCTTTTTCTCTGATAGTTTCAACAATGTCTGAAAAACTTTCAAAAAATCTTTGTACTTGCCAATCATCTGAACCTCGTCATGATAAATTAGTAATTTATCAAATACTTGTTCGATTGTTTGGTAATCGAAAATTAACAAATATTGTTCATGGAACTATTGAACAAAATGGTGTCGGTAAAATGAATGATATTAATGATGCATGTTTAAATGAATTAAAACGATTTGGTTATACACATGTTTGGTATTGTGGACTTCTTGAACATGCAACATTAACTGATTATACAGCATATGGAATTCGTAAAGACAATCCTCATATTGTCAAGTAATAAATGATTTAATTTAGTTTTTTTTTTGTTATGATTTGATGAGTTTGTTTTCTTTTTTATGTAAAGAGGTTTAGCTGGCTCACCATATGCAGTAAAAGATTATTATGATATCGATCCAGATTTAGCTGTTGATATTCCAAATCGTATAAATGAATTTGAACAATTAGTTAAACGTACTCATGCACATGGTCTTCAAGTTATTATGGATTTTATTCCAAATCATGTTGCTAGAGAATATGGTTCTGATGTTCAACCTAATGAAGATTTTGGTATAAATGATGATCGAACAAAATCATTTAGTCCAAGAAATGATTTTTATTATATTGAAAATGAAGAATTTCGACTGCCAAATGTTGAACATATACCTCCATGTATTGATATATCAAAAATACCAAAATATACTGAAAGACCAGCACGTGCAACAGGTAATGATGTATTTCATGCACAACCATTAATTACAGATTGGTTTGAAACTGCTAAATTAAATTATGGAACTGATTATGCTGTCGGTAGAAATTATTTTGATCCACGACCACCACTTTGGGATAAACTTTTTCAAATTTTATGTTATTGGATTGATAAAGGTATTGATGGTTTTCGTTGTGATATGGTAAATTTTAAATCCATCTTTCACAAAAATATTCTGTTTTATTTTTTCATTATTACTAGGCAGAAATGGTTCCGGCTGATTTTTGGTATTGGTTAATAACATCAATACGTAAAGCATATCCTGAACGACGTATTGTTTTTATTGCAGAAATTTATCGACCAGATTTATATCAACGTTATATTGAACATGGTCTTTTTGATTATTTATATGATAAAGTTGGATTATATGATTGTTTACGTTGGTTATTAGAAGAAGGTTCAATATTAGGAAACTGTAATGATATAACACATATTAACAATGAACAAAAACATTTTCATGAACATATGTTAAGATTTTTGGAAAATCATGATGAAGTTAGGTAAGAAAAAGATTTTATTTTCTTTGAATAAGTAGATATTAAATTTTTGTTTGATTTTAGAATTGCTGCAAAACAATTTGCAGGAGACCCATGGAAAGCAATTCCAGCTGCTGTTTGTACAGCTGCTATGCATTCTGGTCCGTTTATGATTTATTTTGGACAAGAAATTGGTGTAAATCCTGTTGGACAGGAAGGTTTTCAAGGAGATGATGGTCGAACAACTATTTTTGATTATTGGGTAATTTAAAAGGAGAGATATTTTTTACGATATGATATATTAGAAGTAGTCTTACATAGAAGTATGTAGATTTTTATAAGCAATTTTTTTTGTTCTGACAGAGACCGAAAAGTCTTACTCAATTTATTCGTTAAATAGAACAAGAAAAAGATGATCTAGTAAACTTTAGAGTATAGTGTTTGAATAATATGTACATATTTTTTCGAATATTGTCAACGAACAATCATTTATTATGTGTTACTAATTATGTAGTCATATAAAAACTTTGAACGTTCTTCAAGATTTTTACAAGATATTCTATTTTTCTTAGGGCATTCCTGAATTTCAAGCTTGGTATAATAATGGTGCATGTGATGGTGGTCAATTAACAGTTTCACAAAAAGCTCTTCGTTCATTCTATGAAAATCTTATAAAACTTATTCATGATCATAAAGCTTTACATTGTATTTCATCAAAATTAATTGATTTACAATTTGCTAATCATTCATTATATGATACAAAAAAAGTTTATTCTTTTATTCGATACCATGAACATGATGAACAATTATTATTTATATTAAATTTTGATTATAAAAATAGTCATGATATTGAATTAGCAATACCTAATGAAATTTGGTCATGCATTGGATTAGATATAAATAGAGTATATACACTTCAAGAAGTTTTTATTGATGGCAAACTCAAATTAGAACTACGTGTAAGTGAAAATTTACGTCTTAAACTACCAGGTAATCAAGTCTATGTGTTCCAAATTCAACAATAATTCTAGTCAAGCATTTCATTCTATTGTATACATAATCTCGCAATTTTTTTAGAGTACAAAATAAAATTTGTTTATTGTTTGTTTTTTCTTTTGTTTTGTTTATTTGCATGCAAGTGATGCAATACAATACTTTGAAAAAAATTAATTTATGATAACAGTACTATGGATAAGATTGAAAATCTTTGTTTGAATTTATAATATGAAAACAATATCTATGGTAGTATCTCATTTTTGTTTTTTCTTAAAAATTAATTTTTTAAACATGTGATAGAATTAATTTCTCTCATTTTTATAAATTTAACTCTAAATATCACAAGACAAAGAAATCCTACTAAGCTTATTAATGACGTATAAGTTGAATCTTGTATTAATCACTGAAGATGATACTTTTCTTCGTCTATTTTATGCTGATGAAATGAAAAAAAGAAAAAAACCTTGATCAGTTTGGCGAATACTTTTGCAATGATTAATCTTACTTTGATCGAAATGAAAAAATGTTTCACATCGAAATATCGAAAAGTATGATGCAGATAGATAAAAGTGTCGAACATCAAAACGATCGAAAGATAAAGAATTTAATATATTTATTTGATTTGTAGTATTGATATTCATAAGGATATGGATGACAATATGGACTGTGATTATGAGACACTCAGTATCCAATTACACCGACACTCTCATGAAAATATATGTTTCGGTATTTTCCTTTCAACATTAGTTGGAAGAATATTTCAAATGAATCAGTTGATGTCTAGTGTTAATTTACAAAATATTTCTAAAACTTATATTCTTTTCATTTCTTTATACATGTTATGATTTCATGTGCAACACGTTCTTATTTATCAAACATCCCGTGTACTGAGACAAGAAGAAAAAAAGTGCGTTTATGTTTGTCTTCATATACCAATACGTCAATTTTATTCAAGAATCTTACAATATATTTTTTGCGTATATTTGTTTGTCTATATTTATGAATGAAAGAATGTTGTAACAGACATGTAATGACACGACATCTGTAGAGGATACTTTTGACAAATACAGACATTTGATCTTTGTAAAATATAACGAAAAGCACAATAAAGAAAAATTGGTTGAACTATATTATAGGACGAAGAGACAAATATGTTTATTGACTCCAAACATAGTGTGATGACGTTTTGACCACACTATTTCTAACTGTTTTTCAGCAATTAGGAAAGTTTGTTCCTTTGTTCAAATATACATCTCTAGGGTTTCGAAAACCTCTGAAAATATGAAGTCGCTTGAACAAGTCGTTTGAAAGTTGTACTAAAAATGTATGACGTAATGCGATGACAAAAAGTTGAGGATGGCGTTCTTGTTCTTGATTTGTCTGCTAATGTGTACTATGCCAAAAGAAACGTTCCATAGAAATTTTATAGTCAACACCATGGATTATGACAAGGAAAAATAACTCTGGAAATCGACTTCTTATTTGGTTGAAGGATCAGTTGAATCAACGCAACATGATAATGCCAGCTTTTCTAATAATTTTTTTGCTATACTTCGTTTTGCTATATACACAACTGCCTAAAGAGAAGATAATGCATTTATCTCACTATATACAGCCCAAGAGTGTCAATATTGTATTTATTGATCATCTGAATACAAAAATTATAAGCAAAAAGCTCAAAGTGAATAATATAGCGAACAGTACGTATGTAAAGAGTGGCGTATAATGCATCTTCGGTTCGTACTTGACCGTTGTCTCTATCTCTAGAACTTTTTAGTCGCAAACAAATACACTAAAGAATAGAGAAGAAAGCATGGTTTATATTTTGACGTTAATAAAGTTGTTTCAAATATGTCTTGTTGCTTTGAGACTAAATAAAATCTGAGTAAAATATCCATTAGTCCTGTCAAGTTAATCAGTTTTTGATGCATCAGAGATACGTTCTTATTGTGTCTGTTAAAGAGCTATAGATTTTAGCCTTTTGAAATTGCTGTTTACAATTGTCATCTTATCTTAAATAGCTTACAGTATTGAGATTAAGATTATTTAGCGGTCACCCTCAGTTATCAAGGAAATATACTGAATCATCTTTACACTATACTATTGAATTCTTTTATGTATGTGATATGGCGACGTCATGTTGGTAAATGATTTCGTTACTTTGCAATTCTTAACTTTTAGATCGTGATGCAATATTGGTTTCTCACTAGAAGCTGTATGAAAACCTTTGGATTTGCTTATCTATGGAAACAATGAAAATGCAATAGATGCATATTGAGAAATAAAACAAAACTTTCAAAGACATACGTTGATGTGATGCATGCAGCACTTAGTGTATTTCCTTGATAACTGATGATGACCACTAAATAGTCTTAATCTCAGAATTGTAAGTGATTATAGGTACGAGAACATTGATAAACATGAAATTAAATAAGCTTAAAGTCTATGGCTCTCTAGCAAACAACATAAAAAAATCGTTGGTATATCAAAACTGGTCTATTTCCGAAAATCGAAAAATAGCTCATTTAATTATTGTTAAGCCTCAAAACAAAGACACATATATGAAGTAATTTTGTAACTCTAAAATGTAGAGCATGCTACGCACTATTCTGTGATATTTTTGATTTTGAATAAATTCTCACAAAAAATTTGAGAAAACGGAGGCAAAGACCAGTCATTTATCATGCGTCACCGGTTATTTTATTTTGATTGATAACTTACACTAGTCACCTATATTCTAAAGAATACGTTCATTAGATAGCCTATAAAAAAATTACCTTTGAGTATGTATTGTCTCTAGAAAAACAATGGCGAGATCAACAGGTGAAAAATAATACTCATTTTTCGTTACGCGATGACGCTTTAAATAGGGTAGTTCTACTTCAATTCGTCGCAAAAAAGTATGAAACATGAAAAACTGTTGTGCCAAAAGCATACATCTGCCATCATACACTTACGCAACCTTGTATTTATTAAGCTGTTTCGATATATGTTTTAGGTTAATTAATGATCTAGATAGAGGACTTCATCTATTAGTGACATCGCTGTTACCAATGATCAAGGACGATTGAAAGTACTCGTTCAAGAACAAAATGAGTTTTCATATGCTTTCAACTATGCTCCACAAAATGACAACAATTAGCTTTTACAACAACGACTTCAAACTTCCGCTCCTTGAAGTTACGCGTTACGTGGACAAGCCGTTACATATTCACTCAACTACAGTATTTTAGTAACTACTATATTGAAGTATGATTGAAAAATTTGATGAAATGTTTAATCTTTATTCGAAAATCGTTAAATTATCAACTATAAAAAGATTATAATGATTCGTTAGAACTCAAAACAAAAGTAAAACTTGGAAAGAAGAAAGATAAAAGTGATCGATGTTTTTACATCAAACCATGGAATCAGTTGATTTATAGATCACGTCCAATTTTATCCAGTAGCACAACAACGACCGTTGCAATGCCGTTGATTTCGAGAACACACGACGCCGTTGCGGCAAACCTGCTGGAGTGGTCTATAACAACACAACCATTACAAACTTGTTGATTCAAACCACACATGATGCCATCGATGCAACGCTGAAAACGTGGCACAAAACAACGATTATTGCAAAGCTGTTGCTTCCGACTACGTGCGATGTGTCTGATGCATCGCTGTTGACTTGGTGTATAACAAACACCATTGCAGTTCCTTTGGTTCTTACCACACACGATACCACAGATGCAAGTCTGTTGTCCGGGTCTGAAACGCGTACCATTACACTCTCATTGATGCAAGTCACATGTAACTGCGTTCGATTCACTAATCGACCATATGAAACAAACAGCCAGTATCAAGATTGTCGACATTCTTGTGACTGAAATCATACAAAAGAATAGTATCGCATAGAATGATTTAAAAGAAATCAACGAAAGTCTAATTCTTTATAGTTAACATGTCATACTAGATAATTACATTTACTGCTAGAGGAAAATTGTATTGTTCGTTATGTGTGCAGAATTGAGGCAGAAATTAATCAGAAAAAGGTCAGATGTGCTCACTTGTTGAATTCTATGAGCTGCCTCAAAAGAAAAAACTTTATTTCTTATCTAATACTGTTTTTCGGATTTTTCGTAGATCTTTCTTTCCAAAAATTTATAGAAAACGTGCAATGATCATGTTAACCTTGTACTAGAGCATCCATGATTGTCTATGAAAACAATCCTAGTAAGCTTAGAAAGGCAATGTGTGATAGAACTTCATCTAAAAGATACATCGTTAGAGGAAACCATGCGTACTAGGGAAATACATAGAATAAGCCAGCTTATATGAAATGAAAGAGATTCTCCGAAAAAACCAACTAAAATGAAGCGTAGAATATTCCCTGTTAATGCAAAATACATCGCTATTGAAAGCAGCCTTCTCATATAAACCATAA
The DNA here is from genome assembly GCA_905250075.1 of Rotaria sp. Silwood1. Taxonomy (NCBI): domain Eukaryota; kingdom Metazoa; phylum Rotifera; class Eurotatoria; order Philodinida; family Philodinidae; genus Rotaria; species Rotaria sp. Silwood1. Next base: position 998,599 of record CAJNOP010000024.1, read on the forward strand.
CTACTAATCGAACATCGTATAAATACTCTCCTAGCTATAATCACTAGCATACTATCTAGGGGCGAAGCCAGGATGTTGGGCTGGAGGGAGCTGAGGAGGGCTCAACCCCCTTTGGGCACCTTTGAGCTTCCCTTCATGAATAAAATGCATCCTTCAAAAATTTTCCTGGGGAGGGGCTCAGAACCCTCAGTCACTCCCTGGCTCCACCACTAATACTATTTGAAACGGATATTCATAAGTGTTTAATGATCTGCAAAGCTTATCTTTCCAATAGTGTGGTCGGTCTTTTCTTTTCTTTCAGAATTGCCTGTTATCATGAGCCTTATACGTTTATTTTTAGTCAGATAAAAGTATGTGAAGGCAGCTCAAAATCGTCCTTTGATTATCTATTAACCCAGATAGGCTAGAGAAAGTTTGCATTCGATGCAGTTTGTTTGATATATTGTAATTCACCTTCACATGACATATAATGAAGAAAAAACAAAGAAAAAGTTACAACCTAGTAAAAAAAACACAAGCAATCTAAAAACTACTAATAACAGAAACAACAAGTAAATTAATGTTTAACAAGATTTTAGAATTGTCTAGAAGAAAAATAGACCAAATATATTGATTAATACAATAAGTAAAGGAATAATTTGTAATATTGTTCCCTTTTTTTAGTTTTATCACTAGATAGATATCAATTGGGTCCTAAAATGAACAACGATATAATTAAGTGAGTGTAGACATATAATAACTCAATGTTCATTGACACTACTCATATGATTCAATAGCATCCTTTTGAAGTGCCTAGAACGTTTCATAATCAAATAATTCAGTATGAAGCATTGTTGTATTTAAAAATAAAGAAAACAAGATAATATATACAAAAAGATTAATACAGCATATAACCTTCAGCAATATTTTCTTTTCGTTAAGGATTCAGATACTTGATTAATTTTATGCAATTCAACGTTAACTATTGAACAGTATTATAATGCATTCTTATAGTATTTAGCTCGCTTCTCTTTGTTTTCTTTTTCGTTGATGATTCTTTTGTTCGTCTGATATGTTCGATATTATCATTTCATTTCTATTACTTATTTTCTGTGGTCTTGATTAACCTTCGTATTTTTTTCTACTTTTAGCCTTGTCTTCATATTCATATGTAAACAGTCGTTTTTTCAACAATAAATAAAACTAGAAGAAAACGTGCACGTCCTTAACGATATTCGTTGCTTTATGTGAGCGTAAACACTAACCAACAGTACTTCATTAAAATAGGTTTGAATGAAGACGTATTTCACATATCACGTTTTGGTGAAAATAAACAAATAACAGACAAGTCAATAAATATGTTACACATTACATGAGAATTCAATGAAGCTTGGAATACGTCAACGAATTGAACAAAAAGTCTTGAAGCAAAATTTTTCTTATAATAAGAATAAAGATTCGGTAAATAATATGACACAATTTACTAGCATAAGAATTCATGAAAACTGTTATATTAAGCACAATAAATAGCAAAAGGAATAAATAAACATTTGATATATTTATTTTTATTTTAATAATAGAACAAAGAGATTCTTATTATGTACATTTCAATTTTCTGATTGCTTCATCATATTGATTTTATGAGTTATACACTAATTAAAGTTAATTTTTGTAATCAAATTTTGCAATCATAGGTTGTGGATGAATGTTGCCGATTTATAATCATTTAATGTATCATTTTGTAAATATTTATAAATTTTAATTTTTGCATTTATGAGATTGAGTTGTATTAACTACAGGTTAAATCTCTGCATCATTGCTTTTCAATTGGTTTTATCTTATTTGTAAATGTTCGTTGCTTTGAAACATATAACGATAGAACATGAATTATGACGAGTTCTTTTATTAAACAGTTTTTTTCTGTTTCTTCACGACGAACTTCTGTCATGGAATGGATGTTTTCAATGCTGAAGTGCGGTAGCGGATTTCGGAGGAGTAGAAAAGGGGTGAAAGGCATGGTTTACCTCTCTTTCAGAAAATTTTTTTCCATAAAAAAAACGAATAAAAAACGAGCTTACCTTACCTGACATGAGCCCTAGAAAGTAATTTTGTACCTATAAGCGCAACTCCCTCCTCGTTCCTAAATTCTAGATCTTCCACTGCTAAAATGCAATTTTGTATTGATAAACTTCTTCCAAATATAGTACCAAGTAGAATAAAACTCAATAAATATTCTGTGTGTTTCTCCAACGTGTGTGACAAATAATTATTATATCGGAATAATTGAATCAATTGCGAGTAATAAGAGTTTTTAAAAAAATTTTCTGAACCCCTGCTCGTATCAATTGAATACAGATAATAATATTTATTAATTATTGCAATCTGATCAATGATTTTATATCGTCATATCCTCATTATCGAAAATAAATACAGCGAAAACATATAGACAATGCAATGGTGAAACAAAGTAAAAAATAAAAATAAACAATTATTACTATTTTTGATTACAATAACCATCTACACATATCTCCATCATCAAATAAACTACAAAACAGAAAATAATCAAATCATATTATCAAAAAAAAAATAAGTTAATTTGTTTTAACGTTGACAAACAATCTTTTTTTTTTCACAAAATATTATTCCAATCTCAAGTAGATTTTAAATTTATCTACAACATGTATGAACTAAGTGCTATTGAGTATAAGGTGTTAGCGACAGTTGTAGATCAACAGATGTCCTTGTTATTCATCTGTGATTGTACGAAAAGAAACCCATTACAAAAATAGACAACAGATTCACATTTATGTGCTCACTTAAGAAGAGTCAGGCCTTTTTTTTCTTTAATCAATTTACAAATTAATATAAAAGAAAAAGATGAATAGTAATTCAACAACTTCAGTAGAAAATACATCATCTGATACATTTGAAACAAAACCTAAACAAATGACGATCGATGAATATTCTGAATTAGTAGCCAGATGGCAACAAGCTTATTATACATGGAATATCAGTTGTGTTACTTATTACAAGTATATTTGAATAGATTTGATAAGTACTTTCATATTTTTGTGTTTTTGTTTAAATTATATTTTAGTATGATGATGTTGAATTCATCTCAACAATTTTTTCGACAAATACCTGTTCTTACAAGTGCTAATTTTCTTGAAATGATCCATGAAACTAATCGTTCACCACCATTTGATCCTTTAGCTGAAATTCGAAACGGTTTGAATATTTTGCTTGTGAAGCGAAAGAAAAAGGAGAATTTTTTTTAATTAAAGTATTTATTTTCTAGCGCATCTAAGAATAGCATCAGTATGGCGTCGTTTTTTTGCTGAAATAATCGATTTCATTCTTTTACATGTATTCAAGTAATATTCTTTTCTATTGATGAAATAAAAAATTTTTCGTTCTATTTTTTGTTACAGAATTTGTATCGTGTTTTTTCTTGCTAATTATTTCGATATCATCGACGAAAGTCGTCTTACAATAACATATATGATTTCCAATTTACTTTATGATGAAACATTTTCATTTCCAATAGAACTTATTTGTATAGAATTTGGTTATTTAATAACAAGCATTGCTTTTGAAGTAATTTCATTGTTCTTGTTTTTTATTATTCGACATTTTAATAAATAAATAATTTTCTCAAGAGTTTTTGTCTTACACGTTATGGTGCTACACCAGGTAAACGTCTACTTCGTCTACGTGTTCTCAAATGTGATCATTTACAAATGCAAGAGAATGGTGATTTAACAATTGAACCTGGTACTCTTCTTAATATGGGAGCGTAAGAATTATCTTAAGAAATTTTTTTTGTTTTAATATTTTTTGTAATTTTATTTTATTTTAGAGCATTTACTCGTTCAACTTTTAAAAGTCTTATGTCAACGTTTCTTTTTCCAGCTCTTATTATTGCTTTATTTACATCACAATATCGTCAGACAAATTATGATATAGCTACTAATGCTGTTGTTGTTGTACTTGAACCACGAGAATAATTCTTTTTATACTCTAGTGGTTTTGTTTTCATTTTACTTATTTGTATTCATAATAAAGAAAAAAGTAAAAAAAAAAAAACAAGGATTATTATATAATTTATTATAGTTTTTAAGATTATGAATAACAATAATAGACCAAAACAAAAAGTTAATAGTCCATTATCAAAATCAAATAACAAATATGATCATAGTGAAATTGAGTTGAATGAACCAACTCCATGTAATGTTGAACAACGAATTGATATAGTGAGTTAATTTATCAAATAGGTTCATAGCAAAAATGGATTTTGATGAAACTCTACCTTTTGAATGTACATGAAATGTTCAAAAAGTCCTTGGACTGCTTTAAAAAACAATAAGAATCCTTGTATTATTAGTCATGGTGTCTACCCATAGTCTATGCAATCCTTTATTCATAGGTTTCCTAAATTCAACTACATCGGACATCCGTATGGAAATGTAACAATAGATTTTACATCATTCGCTATACATTGTTAGAAAATTCGAGCATTACTCAATGATAAAATTCTGTGTTTTGGAAATCTACACTTCATCTAATACTTGGAACAATGTTTAATAGAGCTTTCGAATAAAATCACCATTTCAAATGTATAGTAAAATGATAAGTAATTAGGAGACACTACATCCATTCCAGATCTACATTGTATAGTATTCTAACATGGTCAGTGAATGTCATAATTGCTAATATTAATTCAAGAACATGTTGTTTATATCTAGAAATACAATTAACAAATAGTTTTTTTCCTTTAAATTGTTACTCTACATAAATACATATTCAATGACTATTGAATTCTTCGAAAAAACGAAACGTTGTTTAGATTTTCAATTTTTTACCAATGATACAAGATTATATGTTTAATATAACAGAGCATATGATATCTGTGGATATAAACCAATCTTAATACAGTAATGCTTTTGTTTTGGTTTTGAATACACTTAATTCGAGAGCCTTTTAAACACCTTACGTAAGAGAGCAATTACTTAAAGACGTTTAGACAAAGGGCAAAACTGAAAACATTTCTGTATGTATATATTTCAGAATTTAGCTTCTTAATTAAATCGAAGAATAGTAACTCTTTCATTATTTTATTTAATTAGAGTCAATTGCAATTATTTCCACGAATGTGGTATATTATTAAATTTTCTGCAAAGAAAACTTATTCAGTATGTAATCTAGCTGGTGAAAAATTAGCTTGGTTTTTCGGTATAACAAAACCAAAATATCATGCTGAAATTCAGTATTATGAACGTATGAATGAAGAGGTTTATTCAATCAAATATAAGTATTCTGCATTATATCTTCATATAATTTATAGGAACGAGTAGCATGGCGACAAGCATTTCAAGATGTTGAACACATTAGTCATATACGAGATTCAATCGTGCGTAATAAAACAACCAATCTTAAGTTTTTTTACTTACACTGATTTTTTTTCATATTTTAGAGATAAGTACCTGGCAATGTTGATTGTCTGTTAATATGTTAATATTATGACTGAATCTGTGGATTTTGCTTTTTTTTTTTTTCTAATAGGTCATTGTGATCATACAGACAATAATCTAAAATAATGACAACATAAATGGTCAGATATTTGAACGATAGTAAAATCATTGTTCTCTTTTTTGTTATAAATTTTGATATAAAGTTGCACTAAACATTGCTAACATTGATTATATTCATATTCATTTCTAACGTGATGACTATTTCGGCGCGTTAGATACAAAAACAAAATTGTGTTCACATTTCACAATGGCTTATTATTAAACTAATATAATTCTCATCAATCAATTTCAGTTCATACAGAAGCTTGTGTATTTAAAACTTATGCCATAAATAACGAGGAAATCTCACCAATTGACTAATTTCTTTTGAGCCGAGACTGTGTGCATCACGTAAATCCTAATAAGATATAAATATTCTAAGAGAACTGCAGATTCTGAACTTATTGCTTCCGAAAAATTGCATTTTTATGGTATTTTCTAGGTCAATACTGTGGTACAGTCAGAAACACGAATGAAACTCATTTTCGAATTGCGATTGAAAACTTTTCAAGAAGACTGTCTTCATTAAGAATAGTTTATTGTAAAAATATTGGACAATTTCGTTGTTCCTATTCTAAGATACAACTATGAAATAAGCTTGTCTGTTACCTTGTTCATAAACATCGGCAGATGTGATATTCTTATTGCAGGAAAGGCACAAATGTAAAAACCTGAAATTTTCATACTAAACTATTCTCGTTAAAATCTATCTCTGTATAAAGTTTCCAGTCAAAATTGAAAAATGCGTTTTCTTTAAGTTTCTACGGTAAAAATGCAGTATCTCAGCAACAATAAGCTAAGGGGCCAAACTGTCTTCAGGCTGCTCATAGCTAGTTAGTTTTACATGAAACACATAGTCTAGACTCTAAAAACGATTAATTATTCGAGAAAATTTTCTCAGAGGTGTACATACTCGATGAAAACTCAATGGTAAACATTAATTCACTATGATAGTATATTACATAGATCATTTGGAACATTGGCATGAACTTCTTCACATATTATCTCGTTAATTACATCTATGCAACCTTATGCAGATGTTTCATGAAAACAATATAACATAAATATTCACAAAAGAATATCGATTTCTATTCGATAATTCAATCGTTGTTATTTCATAATCGAGAATAAGTTAACATAAAAGTTGTATTGCAACAAAGGAAATGAACGAACAAGATATTATCTATTACAAATAACAATAGAATTGAAAGGAAATTAGTTTTTCTGTTACGTATACACTCCACTAATTACTTTCAGAAAGAAAAATTAGAATATAAACATTTCTTAATAGAAAAGAACAATCATCTTCATTTTTAACTGATTTAAAACAACAAATTTCATTGATATTTAATCTATTATCATTTATTGCACAAAGAAAAACGGCATGATACCGACATACTTATCCCTATTAGATAGTTAGATCCACTTCAACCATCCGTCTCGTCATCTTAAGAAGAATCAATGAACGACGCCAATACGTATCACTGTCTTCCGCTTGATTTATATTGATATCCAACTGTGTTTTGATTATATACGCTCTTATGAATCTTCTTTCTTTGAGATAGACATATTGATTTAAAACTCAGATTTATTTTTATAAAAAAAAAAAAGAAAAAACATTTACATATTCATTTTTAAATTTACAATAGCCATATTTTAATATTTTTAATGTTTATTCTTCTTATATCATCATTTGAATATTGTACAATTGATTGAGAATTAGGTGTGAATTGTAATCGACGTTGAGATATAATCGGTATTGGTGGATGTTGATCAAGAAAACATTTTTGTTTGAATGATGATGTTGATCGTCTATGACTGTTATTATTAGGAATTGGACGACGAATTTGTTTTGGTGTACTACAATAAATAGGTGGTGTTAATAATAATCGTTGATGTTTCATGATAGAATCTAAAAACAAAAATAAAAAAAAACCTATGAGTGAACTATGACAATAATTTTAGTTTTGAAGTGTAACATATGTCAATCAAATGTGATGAACTTACGTGGGGAGCCATCATTGAATGGATTTGATTGTTCAATATCGTATGGTGTAGAAGCGGCAAGTGGTCGAAATGATGTATTTGTTCGATTTTTTAAACGAATTGTAGTATTTGCATGTTCAATTTTATTTAATATCAATGTTGTTTCTTGTTCAGTATGAAAAATTTTCGATTGATGAGAATGACGTCTTTTTGTTAAAGAATATTTTCCCATCATTGAGTTCTAAATAATACAAAAAAAGAACAAGATTTTATATTCAGAATTAATTTTCTGGAGATCTAAAAATAAGAGATAGTATTGCATTGACACGTGTATTTCACATATGTACAACAAAATGAATGACATAAGATTTGTAATGAATGATCGAAAAAATTGTCCCAATATATATATATGTATATATCTGTATAATTTTAAGTAGATAGCCCATTAACCAATTTAAATATAGACATATATGTAATATCCACTTCTATTTTTTTTCAAGTATTCTAATCGAACATGATGATTGAGCGGTTTTGAACAATATTATTCTAACAAACCTGAGATGATGTTTTGCGATTAGTTCGCTGTTGTTTATTCTTATGATGTTGATCAGTTCTGCTTTGCTTTTTATACATAGAATAGATGAGCACTATTGATTATGATACATATAAATCACCATAGAGCCAATCGATATTCTTCGTTCTCTCTTCTCTTTTCGATGTAGACCAATTGGTGAAAAAATAAAAATGAATTCTAATGATGAATGATTCGTCAATCAAATGAAGAAAAGAAAAAGTGAATAGATTTCAAAGAAATGATTATATTTGATCATAAATTGTTTTTTTTATTAACTCATATGATGAATTTTTCTTTTTCTTTTTTAAAGAAACTACGTAGCACTCTTATAAATTAATTTATAAACTTAAGATTTGAAAATACGTGTAGTAATGTTTTTTTTTATCAATGGTGGATTTAGGGACGAGTTATGATCGTTTCTCTTAAAAAAAAACTTAGATTTAACACGGCTTTTTAGAAGGAAAAATACAATAAGAAAATATTGCTTTAGTGTGGATATTTCAGGAGCGTAGCTTATGAAGAACGCGATAATCCTTCTTACTTATGAAATTCGTCCACACAAACGCTCGCTGCTTTTAAAAATTATCCATCCAAAACTCTTTCTTCTGTCTCCAGTTCTCAACTATGCCTCTGTTACTTGCATTGAATATTAAAGAGCGTATTCTGAATTTCATTACACTTCTTATGGTTTACGTTTGGTAATTGTTTCGATGTGGTATATTAATTTTAAAAGTAGGCTCATCTCATTTTATAACAATAGACAGAAACGTGATTAATTTGATTTTACACTGAAAAATTCTTCGAAAAAATTGCGAAGAGCAGAATTAACAAACTTGAAAATTTAGATACAAGTCATCTAGATTTATTTTTGAGAAAAAAGCTTGTAATTACCTTATACATACATACATATATATATATATGATTTCTTAACCAAACACTTAAGAGTGTACTTCATTGATAGCTCATATTAACAGGTATAATGCTATTTGTTAAATAAACTTTTTCAAGTGGTATTACATAGTTTTTATAGAGCAATTGACAGATTAATTTCGTACAGCACAAGTTGACTTTTAACAATATGATAAACAAAAAACAAAAAAAAAAGAAAAGTTTACTTCTGCTCAATGACATCCCAAGGAAAAAAAATGTCTGGTATTGAACTAAATGAATATCAATTTTCTTTTCTGCTCAATAATCTATCATCAGATACACCTACTTCTAATTGAGCCAGACAGAAAAAAAAACGATTACATCAGCTCACTAGTAGATCATATTCTGTCTCAATGACATGTTGTATGTTGTCATCAAAAAAAAAAAAAGAAGGAGGAAACAGACGGAACGCCTCTGACATGTGTTGTCTGAATAAACGAACACTCATGATCATAAAACACCATTAACAATAATCGTAAAATATCGATAGTGACATTCTTCAAAAAAAAAAGAAAACTTAATCATTTATTTTCAATTCAGAAAATCGGGATAGTAGAACGATGTTGCGTTTAAAGAATATTTATAAACACATTTTGACACATAACATTCATGCGTAACGTACAAGCAGAAGAAAAGTCAGGAATAATTTTTATATTTCTTAAGTGTCAAGCGATGTGAAAGAATATTGTTCGTTATATGTTATTCGATATGACGTTCAAATCACTATAGAATGCAACAGAATATTTATATCAAAAAACCATTGGTTTTCATTATTTGTACAGATTCTTATATTTTTGTTTTGTGGTAAAACTTAGTAATTGATTTCTGAATGCTATTACAATGAGGATTGATATTAAACTTTGAAGAATGAAAATTAGTCGAATTGTTTTTTTTTCAATTGGTTGGCACTATCGCTATATTTAAGTTCCATTAATAATTCAAGCTTATATCAAACTAACTCTCTATCCTATTAAAATTGATTTTCAATGGTAAACTTGTATATATGGAAAGAACTATAGAATAAAAATAGAATTAGTTATATCAATTAAGACTTGAAAATTAGAACGATTCATTAATTTAGTGCTGCATCTAGCGTGAAAGTCGAGGAGAAGATGCTCGTCCGAAAATCGGGTTAGTCTTTCTGAAGTTTTAAAGTACTCCTCGGAAAAGAAAAACTAGATAAAACATGGGCACTTTTAAACTGTATTTTTCGTATTGAAACACCGAATATCAATCCATGTTAATTATTTTGTAACAAAATTTTATGAAGAAGATTGTTTTGTCAATATATATTGTTATTGATTAAAACTATTGATGGCTTGATAACTAAAAAGTGTTCACAATTTGGAAATGCATTAAAAAAGAGATTAAGGTAGATTTCTGTATTCCAAATTGCAAACACTGTTGTGTTAATTGGTTTAATTTTTGTTCGCAATCACAATATAGCCTCTGATGACATAATATAAAGAGTAAAAAAAAGCTTGAAAATCAATTCATTCTTGTCTTTATAAAAATTTGAACTCTATTATGAAAAAATCATAAGTGTAGGTAGTAAAAAACTTGTTCGTTGTTTTTTTTTGTATAATATAAATCAAAGCTCACAATATGATCGATAGATCATGTTCGTTACATATGGAAGAAGAATAAAACAAAAAAGACATTGTTAACATATGCCACTGACATGTGAATACAAATTGTTTTTTTTTCTCATTATTGAGTTGTTTGCTATTCAAGTTGTACATCGATTTTCATACGAAATGTGTTAATCATTCGTTCTGAACTTAAATAAGCAATTAAAAATAATCAAGACAAATGTTATTTTGAGGAATCATGTACGAACTAAACCAAAAGAATTAAATTCAATTATCAAAATAATTTCGAATATGTAACTATTAATCTTTATCAAAATAAAATAGTAATTATTGATTATTAATAAACTCATTGATTATAACGTTGAATTTTACAAATACATTTCTTGAATTATGTAAAAATTTTTGGAGAAGAACTATGTTTCGTAATGTCGAGCTGAAAATTATAAATAATTGATACTAACAAAAACATGAAAGTAGAAAAAAAACCTTTTGCTTTGGTATATTTCAAGCTCTCTGATTGTTTCTTTTCAGTAATTATCACGATCTAGAAGATATCAATGCTTTCAATTTTTATTTCAATTGAAGTTTTTTTAATCTTCAATCAAATGATTATAGTAAACATAGTTTTTGTACCTAGTGCGAAGAAAATACTAACCAATCACAAAGTCCTGCATCAATACACGTAATCATGAAGCATCTAATGTATCTGACATTTTTCAGACACAAAACCTGCCTGTTTTTCATCTCGATATTACTAAACTTTTCGAATGAATTGCATCTAATACAATCCTATTGTGACCCGTAAATTTCAGCTAGCTTCTGGAAAATCACTTTCTGAAACATCTGATGATTCTAGATAAAAAAATAAAGGCCAGGTAGCTGTCGTATAATCATATCTTCATACCTAGACTGAATATTCTAGTAATCAAATATCTCGATCGAAATTTGCTTTAAGCAGTTCATATTTTTCCATTTGTTAATTTGACAATGAAAGTAATACTTTGGCTGAAACATGGCTAATCTTTTAAATTTACAGTATAACGTGGTGATTTGTATCTTATTGGCTAAAAAAAATAAATAAGTTCAACTCAGATCATATTTTATTGCACACACAGGACAAGTAATCTCATTCTATTGTTAAAAAATAACAAAATCAGGTAAAAGTAATGCACATCAAACACTATGAAAAAAAGGAAACTGAATTTTCATAGAAAAAATACCATTAACGTGAAGTATACGTCTATGACAATGGTTTTGAATTTTTTTTCTAGAAGAAGACAAGCAATACCTAAAGTTGCACGGACGGATAAAAAAAACCGCACACGATTTTAATATATTAATAAAACTAATGAGAAATAGATGCTGTTTTCATTAAGCTCGAATAAATAAAATGCAAAAAAAAAAAAACATTCACAATAAATTTTCAAAAAGAAACAAAATGAACAAGGTCGGTGGTTATTGTTTTGTGGTAGGTAGCCAGCTACCATTTGTTTTACATGAAATATCACATATCAATCATAATGAATACGAATAAAATAAAATATTTTGTTTGTTGTAAATTTATTCTTCTTTATGTGTTTCACCATAATCTGAACCACGTTTAGTTTCTGTAACTGCTATCATTGCTCGAACACCAATTGTTGCTAAAAGAAGATCGTACAAGAAATTCTATTATTCGTTATATTTCAAAATATTTATTATTTACCAATACAAATCAAAGCAACAAAAATCAATTGTATTAATAAAGAACTTATCCAAAGAAGTTTAAAGAAATATATTAATGATGGTACACCAATAATTAATATCCAAGCAAGTTCAATTAATAGATCATAATAATTACGTTGAATTTCAATTCGTGGTAAACCATTTCCTTCGAATGTGCCATGATTAACAAAATAATCGTATATTTTATCTTTTTCTTGATATAATTCATGAACCCAATTATTACATCCTTCTGTATCTTGTGGAATTTCCGAAACTGGAATACGTCTAATAAAAATTATAAAAATATTGTTAAGTGGTAGATAAAAAAAAAATTACTTGACAAATATTTCTGCTTGACATGAACGTCCTTTTAATATACTAAGAAGCGTTGGTTTAGCTCCATTTTCTTTAAAACCAATTGTTAAATCATATATAGCTGCAACTAAACAAAAAGAAAAAACGAAGTAAAATTTACAATAAGATTTTAATTTCTTTTTTTGTTTGATAAACTATCCTAGTTCAATACCCAAAGTTCGGCATATGATTATTATTAAGGCATCATATTGCAAAAATTGATATGTTAATTATGTAACAATATTATTATTATATATTTAAGAGTGCAGCAAAATAAATTTCTTATATGATTTTCTTTTGATTACATGCATTACTGTACTATGAAATTCGAATAAGTGTATACAAGCACAAACAAATGTGTATTAGTTTATCTAAATATTCTCATATGATTAAAACTGAACAAAACCCGCTGTAGTTCGTTAGGTATAGCGTGCGCTCTGCCAGTAGTAGTAGCAAAAAATCGGTGTTATACCGTTAATTGTTCTCCGATCGATAATCTACTGCTAGTATGCTGTCGATATTTATGCGTACGGATGGCATTCAGGCGGTAATGTGAGCAAATAAGCAACATGAGTTAGCATTATATTTCATTGAAGATCACTAATATTCAGATTGAATAGATAATTTCATAATTGTATGACTGTTAGAAATCACTAGATATACCATTAATAAAATGAATCTAATATTTTATAATTGATATGTACTAGAAATTAACTGTTCGCATATTTGAGAAGGTTCGATATTATATGAAGAACTTACTTCGATTTTCTGCTCCTTGTAATAATAGAGTAAAACCTTTTGTACGTGGAAGAATATGATGTTTAAGTTCTGGTAAACCTTTTTCTTGTGCAATTTTCATACTTGTTAATCTTTTCTTTTCAGTAAATCGTGTACCTTCACAGAAAAGTAACAACTAAATATGAATGAAAAACAAATCAAATTTCTAATTTAAAATAAAAGAAAAAAATTAATTTTGTTTTTACATTAAAAAAATAATTTTTTGGATAATTAGCAAGTACTTTTCGTAAATCTTTAACTAATGTTTCACGATCACTTTCCCATACACGTCGTAAAAATATTGATTCAGTAAATATCCAACACCAACCAACGATAGGAACCAATTTAAGTGATTGTTTACCAACTATTTTTGATCCCTAATTAATATAGGTTTCAATAAAAATATAAGAATTTGATTTCAAATTACCTTTATTATACCTAAACGTTGACAAATAATCCAACCAGCAAGCCAATCAATATCATATTTATGATTCATTCTAAATTTGTTTTTTTTTTTTTGTTAAATCTTTCATATAGATAATTTAAAGACAAAATAAACTTACATAACAATAGCATGTTCCTTACGAACTTTTTCGAGATCTTCAGGTTTTATATACAGAACACAATTGCTTTTTGACCACCATTGCGCAATGAAAGTGAATTCTATGAAATAAATTAAAAAAACAATGAAATTTTCAAAACAAAAGAAAGTCAGAGGATGCCTATTAAAAATTTCAAATGTCATTTCATAAGCTCGAAAGAGCAACATGTAATAATAAAAAATTGTGTGTCATGTCAATAATTTGATGATATCAAAAGTACTCCTTACATTTTAAAACTTTCATAAGCAAACAAGAATCATCAACAACTAATCGGAAATTCAACAACATCAATTGTTATCTTTAGTAAATATATTTTTAAATAATTTTTAAGTTTTTTCACTGATTGAACTTTATTTATTCTTTTGAATCTCACAATTGCTGAACAACATGTAGTTATATCTCATATATTTTCAAGAAAAATACCTCAATTATAATCCCTCGTTTGAATTCATATTGAACCTACTAGGAGTTTTCGGTAAGACTAGAGAAAGCTTAAAAGGACTCGGGTCCATGAATCTCTAGAGCTGAGCTATGACTCATTTTTAGGTATCTACTGAAAAATCAAAGAATGGAATTTTCATCTGAAATGCAGACCATATATAGGTCTAGTAACCCTTAGAATATCCTGATGATTTCAATCGAAAGGGCATGCTCATTTATTGAGATATTTAGACCAAAACTCCTTGTTGCAATTTTTTTCACAATAACTTCAAATAGGCTGAAAGCTCATTAAGATGACTATAACTGGAGAAGAAAGGTCTAATGGCACAAAGCCTTTCAAGGTTGTTATTTACACAATGAGTCCTACTGATACGCACAAACGAAGGTTGTCAGCTAGATGGTTTCCCTCGTCAGCATCATTTTAACATTTTGATTTTATCATCTTATATAGAAAATAGTAAATTTTTTTTTTCATAAAATATATATTGCGTACTTATTCAAAAATAATCACTTCTTTTAAATATAAAAATTCTAACGAACTCAACAGAGAAGATTTTTAAAAACTTTCATAGTAGTTCTTTAACAGTAAATTTCTTTTCATATAACTTTTGATAACAAAAATAACAAAATTCTAATACTTACGACTCCATATACCCAATGCTAAATAACAATTAACTTTTCTATAAAGTTCTTTATTAAATGGCCATATAATGCATGAACATAATTGTAAAAAATTAATAATAAGTCCACTAATTAAGAAAACATAACCATGAAAACCGACAACAATAAACATCGATTTAAATTCATTATAAATACTCATTATCTAAAAAATTATAAATTATAAATTATATTTATATTCAATTTTTTCATCATAAGTTAAAAAGAAATATTCGATAATGAAATATAGCAAGAGAAGTTTTTTCTTCATAGATGAATATATAAATACATGAATTATATTCAACGAATCTTATATGACGTTCGAAAGTATTGTTAATTGAATATCAAGAACAATAACAAGAAGAAGTTGAACAAACTTAATATGATTTCCATAAGAAGTACAACAGTTTTTTCTTTTAAATCAATAGATTTATATTTATCTAAAATATAACAAACGTGATACATCACAATTTGCTTTTTTTAATAATGGAAAGCAAAGTAACAACTAAAAACAAAATATCTTTTTTTTTTGTTTCATTTCATCATATTCATATACTTTCTTGTATATTCCGATATGCAGAGAGCACCACTAACATGAACATTCAACGAACGTATAACACCGGCTTGTGGAATTTCAACTGTTGCATTTACTAAAGATAAGAGATCAGCTCGAATACCTTCCCGTTCATTTCTAGAAATCAAACAAAGAAATTAATTAATATAGATTGAGAATTATTATTTTTATTGCTTGATACCCGAGTAAAAGTAATGTTTTCTCTGGAAATTCAAATTCATATAAACTTTGACTATTCACTGTTTGTTCAACAGCAATAATCGTATATCCTTGAACTTGCATATCAATTAAATAATCCTTTAATTCTCTTTCTTGTACCTATATTTATAATTAAATTAAATTAATATAAGTAAAGGTACGAAGGTTCTTACTTGTTTAATACGTAACCATTTATGAGCAGTCATACTTAAATTAAGAAATTGTTGATCTTCCAATATACGAATGCTGTCAATTACTAGTTCTTTTATTCCGAAGATTTCACCAGTTCGACACAAACCTATATTAATAAAGATTTTAAAATAGAATATTGAAAATTAGTTACAGATAAATTAAAATTGAAAAATTTACTCCTTCATAAATACTTTCGTAGTTTAGTCATGGAGTCACGCACGATAGAGAAAATAGTCTGATTGCAAAGAATGTTATCAACAAGGTTTAAAATCAATGAATGATAGTGAAAAGATAGTGACTATCAGATGTATCAAGATAGTGAACAAGAAAATAAATAACAAAGTTCAAGTGTTATTCATCAGTCGAAAGGTTAATGAAAACTAATATCAACATGGATTTTGTCTTGCATTTTCTATTATTAATAAGATTAATGAATGAAACAAGATTAAAATATTTATTCATTCTTCTTGGGTCTATATCAATTAATTTTTATATATTACTAGCTTGGTTAATTAAGATTGCTCTTTACCCATTCTATATAAATACTTTTTTTAAAACATCAATCTTTAAAACAAAGACTTCTGAAACATCATGTATCGAATATGATATAAATATTTAATGTTATCCAGATAATTATATATGATCTAATCATTACCTTATTTTTTTTTTTATGAAACACGACCTTCCCTCCTCACAGACGTGATAGACATCTAAACAACTTTTCTTTATCACAAGTCGTGACAAATGTTGTTGATATACGACCACAGACCTTCTATCAATAATATCTCATAATACTATATGAGCTACTTCCTGATAGCGTCTATGGAAGACTAAATAAAAGGAAGATGTAGAAATGTGCCTGATAATAGATAAAATAAAACAATCTTTCTGTGATTAGCAACAGCAACTATATCATGTTTCATATTTTGATCCCGTACGAATTGCGCTAAGAGCTATTTTCTCAAGAATATGTAAATTGATTTCACAAATTGTACTATCTCTTTGTTGTAGGTATAGCATGATCTCTCATAAATATATGGATGAATATTTGTGTATATCCTTACCTTTTGTTTTCATCTTTTGAAATATGTTAACAAATAATCAGTTTTTAGACTTACCACCTAAATTTGCTTGTTTATCAATAAGTGATGCCACAACAATCAATTGACTTCGTTTAATACTTCCTCTTAATTCAGTATCATCAAGTGCTTCAACGATGGGATATGGATTTGCTTTATGTTGAATCGTTGAAGATCCTTCTTCATCTTGTATCCCTCCTATATCAGTTTTTCCAGAAGCTAAATAGTTAAAAAGACAAAGAAGCATTATCTTAACATTTAACCTATAGCGTGAAAGTCTTAGCACAAAATATTGGCTTATTTTTTCAATTCCGCGATAAATTGAACAAGTATCAATAAGGTTTGTGAATTATGTTTGTACAGAGCAAAATAGCAGATTTAGAGCAGTTCTTAGTTTTTATCTTGGAATAGCTTCAACTCAACGTTACTGAAGTCTGTACAAGATGAGATATTACAATAAACAAAATCTCATCGTTGCCTTTCCGCTAACGTGCTAATTTTCTATAAAAATCGATATTGATGGAAAAACTGCTCGTAAAAATACAAAGATTTTAAAATCTATTATGCAAAAGAAAATAGTACGCTTTGAAAAGCAAAGTTTGTTCTACAAAACTGATATTTTCAAGATTGTTTCACATTTTGAATTTGATAAGTTTTGATGGAAATATACGTAAAATTGACTAACATAGTATTCTGTATGACCACTATTTTGAAAGAATTTGATGATAATTGTCAAATCTTATTTCAGAAGGAAATTTTGAGCACATATTCAGAAAGAGTGACAAAAAATTTGATTCTATAGTTACCAGTTAATCTCCATATTCCAGCTTGACATGATTGTAAAATTGTTGAAACATTATAAACTGATATTGGAAATGTGAAATGTAACTGTTGACTTATTTCAATAAACCGTTCGGGCCATAGATATTCATCATCAGCTATTAAAGATAATTTTGGTAATGTATAAAAAATTGTTTCAAGTGAAAAATCTCGTATTGGATCAAATTGATAAAGAAATAAACTTTGAAGTTTCATTATATATCGGCCAAGTCTATAAATAATAAAATAGAAAAAAAAAGTAAAGAAAATTAAAAACAAAAAAAAAACATTACTCAGATTTTTCATCGTTTCGTTTAAAATATCGGTATGCTTCATATGGTATTTCATTTTCAAGATGATGACGTTCAATATATTCAAGTAATTTAATCATTGTTGTACAAGCAAATGTTCGAATATGAAAATTTGAATGTATTATTAATGGACTAATATATTCGAAAATTTTATTTATATATTCTATCTAAGTAAAGAATTGAGTTTCATGAAAAAAAAAACAAGAATAATAATTTAATTTTGAACCTGTTCAATTTGATTTAATAAAAGATTTGGTATATGTGATGCTATTGAAAGCCAAGCACATACAGTTCCTGTTCTCTGTTGATGAGCATGATGTAAATATTCATATAAATCATTTAAACGTGTTTTTCTATCTTCTGATATTAAACGAACAATAATCCATTCTGACAGTAAACGAAGTGATGGTTCATTTTCTTTAATTAATGTTTCTACTATATAATCGTAGATTGTTTTTAAAAGGCTCTAGAAAACAAAATAAAATACGTTTAACAATGAATTTTATTGTCTCCATTTTTTTACCGAGTTTTTTATAACAGATGTTAAACAAAGAAGACATTGAAGTGAACGAAACATAATACGATGTTCAAGTGAATTCGTACAAAAACGTGGTCGACGTTCTTTTAATGCTAAATGACGATGTTTTGCAATTATTTGCATAACAATATCATTTTGTTGAACATTAAGTAATGATGGCCAAATATGTAAAACAAATAATTGTATTAATACACGAATATTTCGATCATAACGATATTCACTAGAAGAATTAACTAAAAGAAAATATGATAATTGTTTCAGCAACTTACGGTATTATATGTGTATTAGAAAGAAGTAAACGAAACGATTCATCTTGTTCAACAATTTGTTCTGCTTGCCATTGTTGTCTAAAAGAGTAAAAATAACGGATTGATGAAAGATAATCACGGAAACGATTAGCATGGAAAGGATGAGAACGAGAATAATAAGCATGAGAACGTTCAGTAACGAACAATTAGAAATGCAAAAATATGAAGACAAATGTGATTTCTATCGAACAATCGATGAATGTATACGGGTGTGAATGTTACTCTTCATTAAACTTGCAACAAGATCCAATAGGAAAATTTCAATATTTCAAATTTATTGTCTTGACTATAAACTATATCAATAAATTGTTGCATCACATATGTAGCAAGATGTCTGCCTCTGACAGTCAAAGGCAAAATGATCCATTGTTTTTTTTTTCATTGCCTCTAGCACATAGTCTAACAATGTTTTTGAAATTCCTACTCTGATATTCGCTAGCAACATTTTCTTACTTCAATTTATTACTGTCGCAAAAATTTTATGCTACGTAGTTCATTAGATAAGGACAGTGTTCTTCGTGTAAGCAAAAATGACCCAAATGGCTTGAGTGTATGTCTAGTCTTCTTTTCTGTTCCATCCAGACACACCCCTTACCTTCATTTTTTCCGTGCATGCTTATCGTTCTCGTGCTCATCACTTCCGTGCTTAAGTAGCCGTACTTAAGTTTCCGTACTAATTGTTCCGGCTCTCAAAAATAACAATGAGTCTTATTCACAATTCGCTTGTTGACTACATAGATTAGTTCATGTGTTGCTAAGGACAATCTCTTTTCTTTCATATATCTGTCTCTCTTTTTCAATCTCTTTGATAACATATGCCAACAAAGCAAACAAAAGAAAGGAGACTGTCCGTAGTAACGTATAAGTTAGTACGTAGCCACTTTTTATGCATGTTGATGGTCGATAAGCGAATTATGAATAAGACATTGCTTTTTGCTATGGATTTCATTTCTTTTTTTCTATTTTACTTTTTATCTTTTTGATGAATTTGTCCGAAGATAATACATTCAACTATGATTGGTAAATGAGATGATTGAATTCGATGTTCATGTAACCATATTGGAATTATTGATTCAAGTATGACATTCATAATTCCTGAAATATGTCCACATTTTTCAAGCATTTGTGTAAACCACTATATTCAAGAAATAGATGATTTTTCGAAATTTTCAAAGAATTTCTATATGATTTACGTACTTCAGTTAAGAGATTAGATACATTTATATCTGTAACAGAAGATGATATAGCTTGACAAAATGTTGTTAAACATGGCCAATATACTGGCATTCGATGATCAATTTCATCAAGTACATTCATTGAATTTTCGATTAGTTTACATTTATTTTCATTTGTTATCTATGAAAAAAAAGTTGAATATTGATGTTAAATAAACAAAAATTTTCATTTACTTCTGTTTGACGAAGTAATACAGCGATAGCACGAAAGACATAGGGTAGTTCTCTTGGAGATGCTTTGAATAAATCATCTATGATATTGTTATATAAATCAATTGGTGGTATATTATTAGCGATAAATAAATATTTAGCAATTAACATATCGGCTTGTGGAATGCTATTATAAGAAAAAGAAAAACAAAGTTTGAAATAGAAAAATCGATTTTTATTTTTACTTGATATTGGGCTGATCGAGTAATGGTAAAATTTGAGAAAATAGTGGAACTGTACGCAGCTTAGTATTCCATTCATTGTTAAAATCTGATAATCGATTTGTTAAAAGCCAATCCATAGAATGAATAAATACTACGAAGAGACATTGCCAATTATTTCCTGCCTAAAAAAAAAAGAATTTGAAAATTTATTTTCAAACAATTTAAAGTGTAATCAGATAATTTTACTTCCTAATGGCTTGTTTTCAACATACTATAAATAAACGATCATCGTAGTTGTCTTTTTTCTTCTTTACTCAATTTATATTTTAATACTTTTATATAAAATTATGTCTGCATTGATAAGAAGAATATGCTTACATGACAACCAAACTTTCAGTAAACAGAGATAAAAGTATTTTTATTAAATTGTCCTCTATTCGTCCGAAGCATATCTCAATACACCCTCACCTCCCACTGCAGAATATTAGCATACTAGACTTCTAATTTTGAAGGCGTGCTGTTAGTGCGATCAATTTTTTTCTTATGTTGTAGCTTTGATTTGATTTTCTTACAAACACAAATCTGTTGAAGATTCGATAAATTAGAGTTTTCAAATTGTTTGAGAACTTTGATAGCTATCGACGAACGAAAAGTTGACATTTATACTTTTTCATTTCTATATTATTAGAAAAATTTGAGTGATGCGTTTATTACACTAGATACTTCATCTGTCATCAATGCTTTAAGGAATCTCAATAAAGATACGTTAAATCGCATTTGTCACGATACTTTGGTTTGAATGACTATTGAGCCTTGGACTAGTTGAGGAAATCTTCTATAGGGTCTATAGATCTCATCAGGTTTAAAAGTTTGGGATTTGGGCCCGGAACATATCAGAGGAGCTCTAATGCTCTGCTAGGCAACGTCATCTTAGATGCTTATGCGTAGTTCATAAACGCAAAAAGATTTATTTCATAGAAGGTATAAAGTAAACTTTTTACTACCAAATGAAGGGTTCTCATATTTATGAAATAGATATTTCAGATCTTATGAATGTTTCGAGAATGTATATCGTACTCATCTGATACTAGTACATGTTTTCGAAGTCTCATAGACTTTGGCATAATATCAATCGAACCCGTGAGATGTTTCAGATTTCTCTCAACTTAACAAAAAGGTTACATTATTGTATTTCTAGACTGTATATCATTCTCTAGCAGAATAAAATTGAAGCATGTCTATTTTCTATATCATCAAGTCTTGAACATTCATCTCTCACTAATATCCATGTATAGACATTTTTTAGCTTAATAAACGTATTTGTGTGTTTGACTATAGAAAACATGTAGAACCAACGAAATTAGAAAAATCAAAAAAGTTTTATTCAAAAACTATTCGAATAGAAAGTAGATTTTTGTTATTCTAGTCGCAGAATGTTTTCCCCCAATATGTTAATATTTAGAAGATAAATAACATGAAAATAAAGCAAATTTTTTTAGTTGAATAATAGAGCCCGTCGAGTTGGTCCTGGATCCAGACTTCGTCTGGTCTAAGTCCAAAAAATTTGAACGCGCCGGCCTCTATTGAACAGTCAATGTCAATCCAATAAAACAAGCATGCATATCTACCTGTTGTTGTATAATTGTTTCCATTTGGGTAATTAATTCTTGTAAAAATCGACTAATATCTCCATGGTTACCAATCATTAAGAAAACGATTGGTAATTTAATAAAAACCATAGGTTGTTTGATCTATAGGATTACAAATAAATATACACAAATATTAGAAATGATAGTGCTTTCGTACCGAATGTATTTTAATAAAATTTAAACCTTCTCGTACGATTAATCGAATACTTGATGAAAACCAATCTTTAACAAAATTTGATGAACGAAAATAATTTTCTTGTATTAAACCCGAAAAAAGTTCAATAGATTTTCGAACATTATTTATTGACATATATGGACGTTGATATGCTGTTCGAATATTTTCAATTAATGGATTAAATATTGTTTTTAATATATCTGTATTGTGTATATCAATAAGATCAAGTAAAAATGCTATTTGACGATATTCTAATAAATTATTATCAAGTGAAAATAATCGAGTATCTAAAGATGTATTTAAATCCTCGGATGAAACAAATTCTTCAATAAATGTTTGTAATTGTCGAATATCAAATACAAAATGATTTAATATTATTTGAAAATGTTTTGATAAAAATGTTGATCGATCAAATAAAGCAAAAAATCGTAAAAGACTTAATGATTTTGATGATATTGACCAATCAAGAAGATAAATAACAATATCAAGTATAGATGAATAAGCAGATAAACGAAGAGCTGGTGCATATGTATGAAACTGTGTTAATATTAATGATGCAAATATTTTAATATGTTCATCATTTAATAAAGATTGATTTTGATGATTCAAAGCATATGTTCTTAATGAATATAAAATACGTACAAGTGATATATGTGACCATTTAATAGTTTGTATACGTGATAGAAGTGTTAATAAACATGAACCTAATTATTTAAATAGCAATTGAATTAGAATTTCAAAAAAATTTTTTTTTTACTTGGATTTTCAACATGATTAAGCCATCGTTCAAGATAAGATTCTAAAAATTGTTCCATTGGCTGTTGAGAATCGTTAATCTCTTCACCTCTGATTATAAATAAAATTGCATAGGAAAAAAAAAGAAATACAATGAAAAATTATACAATCTTACTTGAGAAAAACAAAATTATTTGATGACCAATCGAGAACAGTTTCGAAAAAGAACTAAACAAATAAATAAGGACATATTAACAAGAACTATCATCATCCTTTTCGATGAATTGATTCAAATTACTCATTTCATTTACATCTATGGGCAGAAGTCTTTTTGTATCACCCTTCATTGCTCTCAAATGAATATTGATTACCAAAATGGCTTAAATACTGTATTTTAATTTAGTGTATGATTGGCTATGACCTGCTGCAATGAAGAATGTACGTCATTCAATACAATTCACCAACACCGTGCATGAGTCGGTTGATAGCACACTTCATGGCTGGATTATCTCCTTTTGTTCTGATATTTTCTCAATGTTTTACTATTTTTACTTTATCTGTATTTGTATAATAGACTAATTCACATTCTCAGGAAAGCTTCGAGTTAGCGACGAAGATAATTTACTGATCTAAATCAATAAAACAACTAGCGGATACAAAAACAAATGGTTAATCCACTGATGAAGCATTCTGTCAACCAATTTATATGTAGTATTGTTCAATTGTATTGAAAGACGCATGTTCTTCATTGGAGTAAATCGTCATGAATTAGACACTACACTATGACAAAGCACTTAAGCCATCTTTGTAACGAGCATTCATTTGAAACTAAAGGGATTCTATACGAAAAGAATAGAAAAAAAAACAAGGAAGACTTATGCTCTGGGATGTAATGCATCAAAATGTTTTCGAGATATACAATGAGCGCAAACAAAAATTAGTCCCAGAATACTCAATTTATATAAACCGATCTACTTCCTACTCTGAAA
Organism: Rotaria sp. Silwood1; assembly: GCA_905250075.1. Classification (NCBI taxonomy): domain Eukaryota; kingdom Metazoa; phylum Rotifera; class Eurotatoria; order Philodinida; family Philodinidae; genus Rotaria; species Rotaria sp. Silwood1. Next base: position 1,022,941 of record CAJNOP010000024.1, read on the forward strand.
AAACTGTTCTTTTCATATTACTTATTAGTTAGAATGATAGAAAAAGAATCGAATAGAAGCACTTTCTAGCTATTAAAAAATGCTACCAACCAGTATGAAGTGAATAAATACTAAATCACTTCATGAGATTTACATTGATTTTCTTAATGTTGTAGGCTTTTAAAAATTCAGCTGTTTGAGCCTTAAATTTCAGAGCCTTCAGAAAATAAAATATGACAACGGGTGTGGATGTTGCTTTGGCTGAGGAACTGTTGTGTGTCAACACCTACGCACATGCTAAATTCATCCACCTTCGATGCTCCTTCACGGTATTTTTAAAATAATATGGTCTGCGACGACTTATTCCACCATTTATCGTCTGAGTTCGAATTTTCTTTATTGTAATAGAAGATAATTCATTTGAAAGCTAAGTTTCATCCAAAGTTTTGTTTTCAACTTAGTTGATGCAAACCAAGAGAAAAAGTGCCCTGTAGATTACTCAAAAATGTCTCCAATTTATAAAATAAAATAGCATAGAAAATCTATCCGTTTAAACATGTTGAATATTCTTCGATTAAATTTTTCCTCTTATCTTTCTACAGAAAACAGTTCGATACACTTTTTCAACGGAATGTAATACTGCCTCGTTTGGGAAAAGAATCAAGTCGACACACAGGAAAGAAAAAAAATTATAGTAAAAAATCCTATGCAAGTCATTATTAATGGCTCACCTATGACATGGTCAAAGAGTTTCATAGGATAAGGAATTTTATATATGACTTGTCGAGCGAATTCAAAGTTATCTACTAAACACAAATGTTAATAAACATGGAAGCCGACAGCAACCTTCATTTGCCTTCTCAACATAGTTTTTTGTTAGAGCCTATGGCAAGTAAAATATTCATTAGTATAAATAAGATCGGAAGACATGTCTAATGCACTTTTCTTCATGAGATATCATGATAAGTGTCAAACAACATCCTTTTTTTTTGCATGACGATAATCATTTTGATACTGCCTGATATCTAACAAACGAGATTGGATATTTTTAATTAGAATGATGGCGCTGTCATTATCTTTTCACATTTTTTATCCGAAAGAAAGTTGTCTATGTGTCAACTTACATTTTCTACTTGGTTATCAGGTAACTTCATTGAATTAAAAAACCATCGAACCGTCCAACGAGCAAGTGGAGAACTTGTATTTGCAAATAAACGTTGTAACAAAATAAATAACCATGTTAATGATAATCCTAAAAGAAAAACCACATTTAATTTAAATATACACACAAAAAAAGCACAAAAGAGTACCATATTCAAGAGAAAAATTTAAAAGTCGATCAAATTTTGTCAACAACGGTTTAATCAAATGAACAACACCATCTTCAAGTGCTTCATAAAGAACAATAAAATCAATCCAAAATTGTTTTGTTTTCTCATTAATTAAAATTAATAATCGATTAAATTTTTCTTCTTTGATCTCAATATGTTTATATTCATCATTAGTTAATATTTGTTGAAATAAATATATAGCACATTTACGTATACGATCATTATTTGATGTACTATCACCTAATGAACGTTGTATTAAATACCAAAATGATGGCATTAAAACAAAGACGTTTGTTGAACGTAAATCAATTAATAAAAAAAGAAATAATTCATCATTTGTTTTTATTATTGGTAATGTGCGTACAAGAATTTGTTCTAGATTTGTTTGATGATTTTTAGAAAAAAAACGCCAAATATAAGTAAGAAATTTAGGATCATGTTGATAATGCATTGCAGTTTCTAAATGTGTCCAATCAAAATCTAATGATAAAGAAGTAGAATATTCAATACTATTGAGTAATTTGCATAGAAGTTCACGTAATTGAACTGTTTGTTCATTATCAAGAATTAATAGAAGAATAGTTTTTATACGTTGAAGACGATCTTCTATTTTCATGAAATTCAAACATGAAGATAATAAACGATATTGATGAATTGTTGGTAAATTTTGTAATAAATAATCAAAAAGTTGACTAGCAATTGATATTGAATCAAGATTTATATTAGTTGGTAAAGCATCTAGAAGTCGACTAAGTTCTTCAATTTCTTTTTCTTGTTTACTTGATTCATTTTGGTAAGTAAGAATATTTGACATAGATATTGAGATATGATGTGATACATTATCACGATTAAGAAATGGTACTAAAAGTTCCATTGTATCTGAAGAAAATCAAAAGGTATTTTATTTTGAAATTTTATTCTAAATTTCTAATAGAAATTCGAAACAATATTTTTCTTAGTAAGACTTCATAGATGAACTGTGATGGTTAGGTTTGTAAGAAACTGGTCATGGTAGGTTTCAGATCTTATAAGTTATTTTTGTTAACAATGCCATTTTAAAGAGAACAAAATGAGGAGTCGTCATATTTTCTACGGCTGACTCTGAAAAATGTTAAAAGCATCACAAAAATTCAACTGAAAAACGCTTTTTTTTTCAATTTTTGTCATACTTTTAACTTTTTCAAGAGTGATTGCGTAGAAAATTCAACGACCTCTTATTTTCGTCTCTTTAAAATACTATTGAGCATAAATAGTTTCGAGGATTTGAAAACTACTGCATCCAATTTTTTTAAAATCTTGTCATCATAGTTCAACTATGAAGTCTAAGTAAAAGAAGACTACATTAACTATTAAAATCACTATTTGGATTTCAACTAATTACTTAATGTTCTAGCAAAAAAAAACAATCAAAACTACTTTGTTATTAAACTTTTTTCTACCATCAAAACAAGATAAAATAAAAGTAATTTTTATTGTTTTTGTTTGTGCATAAATTAATACATTGGCCACCAAACTATGAATTTAATGCGATTGTAATCTCTCAAATTAATAAAACATCCGAAATGAACTAATGAAGCAAGTATGTATAAGAAACAATATTGAAAATCTAAAACAAATTAAAAAAAATCTTCAATGATAAATTTGATAAGAATATTAAAAAAAAATATAGTTCGTAGTTTCGTCTGGAATTAAAATATATAAGCAAGAGAAAGACGACAACTGTTCAGTGATACTACAACAAATAAGCCGAGTTCTTTTTCTATTTTTCAGAGTATATTCAGGGTATTTTATCTCTTTTTTCAATAAAATTCAAACCACAATACTTTTTCAAATTCGTAAGTACCTTCGGTACTTGAAACTAGAACACTGTATACAATTTAATTCATCTTTGTATTTGAACCTCTTTTCTATCCAATCATTACAGAATACGTAGATGACGCTTGTTCCATTGTACTAATGTCGACACACTTTTGATGGACTTATAATTTTAGAATATACACTGAAGCGGCTATAGCAACTATTTAATTTTTTAACATCTTTATAAACGAAAATAATTAAAAATTATAATAAAGAAATGAAATATGACACAGAAATGGATTGATAAACTGCCAATACAATGATTTTTGCGCGACTAGGAAAAACTCAAGATGGTTTGCACACTGCTTCTATTCAGGTGTATGTTATTTCTTTACGTTGTAGAAGAATATAATACAGGTAACCACTTCGTCGTTTATTTGACATGGAGCATTTCATAGTAACTATATCATAAAATTAAATAACGTTGATAGCGTAGTTTATAGATTTTCAAGTTTTAGAATAAGTTCTGTTTGACACACTGCTATTCATCTCATTAATTTTATTCATCATGTTAGTACAAGTGAGATATATTATCATCTTAGCTTTTTTAGTACTATATCTATTAACCACATATCATTGTCAAAGTAAATAATGGTTTTTGACATTCATTTTTTGTATAAAATTCTTGTAAGGCTGTGCACGGCTTATTCTTTTATTCTCATGTACACTTTCACTGTGTGCGCTTATGGTTTCACAAATCAAGCATGCGTACACCTTCTCATTTCCACAAGCATGAGTAGTACACTTTTCTTTTTATCCTGTCACCATACTTGACAAATAGTATATTTCCAAAACAAACTGAAATAGGTATTCGAGATATAAAAATATATCAAATGTCATTGTTTTTTTTCCTAATTTACTCGTTAGTGTCATTCTTTGAAAAAATACGAAATCGATTTCAGATATTTATTCTATAACATTATTCTTATATATAATCTAATGGCAGATAGCAAATTAAATTCAATTAATCAAATAATGGATATTGATGGTTCGATCTCTGTGAATACATTTTCGCATCATGTTCTGTAAATATTATTTATCATTTATTTTTAATATGAACTTGATTTTCTTGTTCCTATTTTTAGAACTACTTATCCAGATGTTTTTCCATGTAAAACTTTAATTGATGCAATCAGATATATTCTTTGTAATAATTCATTCCAAGGAAGTAATGCAACATTAACTGAGGTTCAAGAGCAAATCTTCGAAATTATTGAAAAGTTAAATACACTTCCACAAATAATGTTCGAATATTTACGCAAACATTTCGCAAAACATTTTGATATTGATCTATACATTATTGCTTTTATAAATGAAAAATTTTCTATAATCCATGATGATAATTATGATAAAGCAAATATAGCTTATTTACAACTCAATAAAGATAATACAGTTCAGGGACCTTTATACATCAAAAAAGTTAATGGTAATAACGAGACCGTCTTCTCCAAAGACGATCATTGCGTTCTTTTAGATATGTACATATATGTGGCTCGTCTCAATGACATCAGTAAATTTTTGTTCGAATATCTTAGCTGAAAATGTTAGTTTTTTATTAGAACCGTCAAATGATATCCCTCAAATACAAGAACAACAAGCTGTCCATTGTATGCAGGAACTTATTGAAAGTATGAATTAATCATAAAAATAAAACCATAATCATTCGTCATTGGTTTAGATTCATCAATGGATGATACATCAAATTTGACAAATCAAATAGATCTCTGTAAGTATTAAAACAATTCGAATAATTTCTAATTTTATTATTATCATTATTATTGCTGCTAATTTTGTTCAAGTAGATGCTAAGAGTCAATCTCGTATTTTACTTGATCAAATGTTACATCAAATTTTTCAATTAACTGATGCACTTCCAATAGAGGCTCATATAATGAATGAAACTTGTCAACAATTCGGTAAGATGCTTAACGAAAGAAGTCCTCTCATTGATTAATTTATTTTGGACTGACACTATGTGCATTATGTAGATGAAAATGAGCTATGACTTCGCTGAAAAGAGTTTGTGTCCCTGGCTAATTGCTATGGAAACACAGCTATTTTATAATATATTTCAAATGAGTGCCGTGGTATCCTTGAGGAACAAGACAAAAACTGATTTTCGACTTGAAAATTTGCATAGAGACAGGTCTTAGGGAGAGTAGCTTTTGTGAAAGTTTCAAATCTTTTGATTTGCTTCTACCTTGAAATAAGAAGATCAAATCTGTTGATTGTATGAGTCATAGAACTTATTGAGACCAAGATTTTCAGACCTGGTTTGGTCGCTTTAGGAACCCGGGTCTGGCTGATTGACGGTTTTTAAATCCAGTTGAGCCATATTTTGATATTCTCAATGAATTTTTTTAATTGACATTGAATAGTTGTTCCGACAATACGAAAATTTTTTTCGGCTTTTTGTATAGGGTAACTAGTGCTTCCTACACATTTCTCGGCCCAAGTAGAGTCGGTCGAGCCCTAAATTTTCGAACTTGGATCAGTTAATAGAAAAATTTCAGATCCAGACCCGACCAGGTGAAGATATAGGATTAACCCAACGAGTTATAGTTAACGATATACAAAACACACTATTACTATAGTTGTATCTTAGGACATAAACAGCGACAAGATCTGAAACATTCACAATAAAATACTCCTGTTAAGGCTTGTTTCTATACAAAGTTTCAAGTCGGAAGTCAGCAATCAATTTTTTTTGGTGCTTCTAAGAAAGATGACAACAATCATCTAAAACATACGATGCAAGCATAGTATGTCTACAACAATCATCTATGAATACGAATTCTCTTCAAGATATTCATAGTTCATTTGAACCTGTATAATGCACATGTTCTTGACTTCAAAGCAATTTATCAGTTAGAAGACTTCCCGTGTGATTTGTAAGAGACAAAGTTTTTGTCATACACCATGTTCTTTTAGTTTCACAAAATATTTCATATAATCATTTGTCTCTTCAAGAGACGATTACTGCTTTGAAAGAACGTACCATGTGCTTTTTCAATTTTATTGAAATAGTGGAACAAGCTATGTATACTCATCGTAATGACATTCTTTACTATATTATTTACAATTTTTAATATTGTGTTTTATTTATAGAAAATATTCAATTTAATATTCGTCAATCTACAGTTCCAAGTCCTATAAGAAGTCCAACGACCGAAATTAATAATATTCATTTCATCGATATTCAAACTGACTTACAATATCAAATGAATCAAAAGCGATTGGATGTTGAAATTGTGTTAAATCCTTTTGCACCAAAGATGTACCATTCACCAACATTGTCTAAGCCATTAAAAAATACATTTCATCCTCGAAACTTGAAAGAATTTGTAAAGAGTAGAAGCTCCCCCATACAGTGTATTGACTCCAAACAACGTGAACCATTAAACATAGGAGTATGACATTATTCAAATAAATTAAGAAACAATATTTTGATTCCATTTAGGTTCCTCCTGATGATGGTAATTTACTATATCTCGCTACTGAACTACATACTATTTATGGACAAACTCATCGTGCGAAAATTATTGTTCCAGATCATACAAAGGCAGAAGATGAATCGTTAATAAATAATAATGATCTGAGATGTCTGAAGTTTGATGATTGCCATACAGATGATAAAGTCGATCTTGATAACAACCGAATCTATTCAAAAATCACTGCGGAAGAACGTCAAAATTTAATGAAAAAGTAAAGTTTTAGTTTAGTTCTTATTTCTGTTATCTGCATGGTTAATGTGTTTTTTTTATAGGATTCGAATTCATATAATCAATTTATACCAAAGAGGTCAAATAGACAGAAAAATGGTACAAAATCAAGATCTTAAAAAATTCCAGCTAGCTTTTTGGTTTTGTATTCTTGAAAATGAAGTATACAAATGTGTGTCTTCAGTGTACCAGTCTAATATAACATCAGAACGTAAGTTTTCGTAATTATCAATTTAAAATCTTCTAATTTTATTCTTCATTATAGGCAACGAACGTACAAACAGAGACAACAATATTGCTACTAAACAATCCAAAAAATCCTTCAAAAAACCTATCGGTGTACATTAAATCTATTATGAATGAACCATCAGAGTGTATAGTTTATTATTCAGAACTATCCTACTAATTCTCTAAAAACAAGTTTATATTGACTTTCTTCGATTTTATTTTTTTCTCATATTTCTTTATTGGATTTTTAAAAAAATTTTTGACTCTTTTTCTACGAAAATATGTAAACTTGAACATATATATGTATTTCCTGATATACTTAATTTGATAATTGTTAAGTTACGTTGATGGATAATGGTATAAAGAGGTTTTATAATTGATTTTGTACATACATTATGAACAAGTTTGGTTTTTTCTATGATGGATTTCAATGCAGAAAAGAAAAATGTTGGTTAATTCATCAATGAAGAGGAATATTTCTTTAAATCATTTGTTGAAAAAATCTTTACTTTGTATGAATTACTGATAAGATTAGTTTCTATGTAAGACATTTTTTCCAGAGTGAAGAATTAAATTTCGCAACTCATCGAAATTTCCAAACAAACATTTTTGGATTGCATTACAAAATGGAAGAATGACATTCAGCATGAGTCATTTGACATAATAATATATATTTTTCGGTACATCTAGAATCCTTATCAACTCAAATATGAACTTAATCATTAAATAGTGAAGAATTATGTGAAAAATATTGTTCTTCTGCTGAAAAGTATTGATACACAGCACACATTTTTCGAGTAAATTTAGGTATGTTTTATTAATCGAGAATGGTATAAAACAATTTAACAAGAAGTTCTTGAATAACATGTAATATATCTAGGGATCAAGGTATTTACGAAAGTAGTGAAAATGACGCTGCAAAATCAAAACGTTGCTGTAGTTTTTGTTTTTATTTCAATGATGATATTGAGTCTTTTCTATTTAATTGATGCCATCCTATAAATCATTTGTATCCGATAATCAGAAGAGTCTATTTAATATTTAGTTAGAAAGAAATTTTGTAAACAGTTTCACATTTGATTTTGACATATATATACATGGTTTCACATATGTATTATGTGTTAATGCTTAATTTTATAAGATCAATTCGTAATATAATACTGACATTATTGACAAGAGAAGTATTCCAATTGATTAATCACTTTTAAGTTTGAACTATGTGCATCATGTAGTTTCTAATGAGTTATAAATAGTCTAAAAAGAGTTCAAGTCCTTAGGTTATTCATGCAAGAATAATTCATTTTTACGATTTTTTTTATAATTTATTGCCGTGATTCCCGTCAGAAACACAAGTAAAATTTGTTTTCGAACTGTTCCTTTCTTAAAATAAAATCATAAAACCTGTCAGTGTACATCAAAGCTGTCAATGAAATCGCAACAATCAACATTATTTTCACTAGCTGGGCTAAAATAGCGTTTATTACTGCAATTTCACAAATCGCTCTGGTGTATGTAAGTAATATGAGACACAAACTTTTATCTTAGCTGTGTCTTAGGATAGAACAAACAAAAATATCTGAGATTTTCATAAAAAATTATTCTCACAGACTCTAGTCTTTATGAAAGGTTTCAAGTCAAAATTTCAAAATGATCTTTCCTTGTGTTTTTGAAAGAACGTTATGGCATAATTGAAAATACATCGTCAACATTAAATATCTTGGCAGCAAATAGCTAAGGGCACAAAGTTTTTTTCCGAATATTCATAGTTCATTAAGATCTGTTCGAAAAAACATAGTCTCGAATCAAAAGCGAATAATTAGTCGAGATACTTTCCTCGTAAGACTGTGATGTGAGATGAACAATTTTATCTTTTCAATCTAAATTTTTGATCAAATCTCTGTGATAATAGTATCTTCGTATTGATAATTTCAAGTTCAATATCGACGATAATTACTGATATTAACAAATTCAAAATATTCTTTTTTCTTTAAGAATTTTTTATTTAAACCAATATAGAATCTTACTCATCTGGTCTCTAAAAATCTTCAGTGAGATATCTTCCTTGCATTAGTTGATGTTAGTTGAATTTTTTATTTTAAATTTGTTGAATATATCAAAATCTTCTAGTAAAAATGGTCTCATCATCGATGAAAACAGATTGAATTACGAGATTTTAAACTATAAAATATAGAACAGGTAAGAAAACTACTTGTGTTTTTTATATTTATGTATTCTCATAAGTAATTATGTCCACAGAAGTAAACTAAAAATCAGTCTATTGCGTAAATCGATTTCATCTATCGAAGAATGAAAAATATTTTCGTTCGATGAGTATAGTTGAAGAAGTCATATGAAATATAATACTTAAATTGATTGCTTCATTAGTCACTGATTTTTTTCCCACATCTTCAACATCATATCAACAACTCCTACACTTATTTAGTCATTGCGAATAAATGATTCATTATAACTATTATTTTTTAAATAATTCCAACTGTTATTTGCATATTCTCGATAATAACTATCTAACATCTTGTTATCATGTTCAATATCAAAAGAATTACTATCATTCTCATGATTCATTTATCGCAATAACTTGAAATATGAAACTTGCTAAAGATATTCTTGCGGAAACTTCCAAAATTGCAATTTACGAAGGTTAAAAACTGTGTGCGTTCGCGGCACAGATGAAAAATTGCTGAAATTGAAAGCTTTCGTTCACTTTTCTTCTGTTTGATTTGTTCAAGTGTACGAATTTGCCAACCTACGCCGGTATATTTCCAACACTTTCATGACAAGTGCTTATTGTTATTATTATTTCTCTTCTATATAAAGATTAACTTGGATATTTCTTTAGATGAATAATGTAATTATTCAACTATATATACCTTTAGAAAGCTTTTATCTCTCAGTAGAACTATGTAAGTAGAATGGTTGATTAGCGCTTACCAATGGTTTATATTAATATTTCTTTCATTTGTTTTAGAATAAAATTACAACATTATTTAACAAGCTTTTACTAGAACATATACAGTACATTTGAAGATATTGAAATAAATAGAACTAGTAATACAATTATTGTTCATCTTTTAATGTATTTTGGCAAATATAGAGTAAGATTAAATTATAAATTACATTTCTTCTCACAATAGAAGACTTCTTTGAAAGAACGATGCGCCGGACATAAGAGAAGACTTACTTTCATTAATTATTTTCTCACAAAATTGGCACTTTATTTAATATATTTACATCAAAACATACCTAGTTTCTAGAGTGTTGAGCTGAAAATCTTAAATAATTGCGGTAAGAATTATTTCTAATGTTTTAAATCCGTAAAAATATCTTATTAAATCCTCAGAATCATTTTCGTTTCCTAAAAAACAAACCATTCAATAAAAAATTATGGAAATAAATTAAACAAAGGGTAAGGTCTCCATGAAAATATTGTACACTTGAACATAATAGAAGACACGAAGTCTTGTATAGCGAGAAGGACCTTACGCAGTTTACATAAAGATTGTGCCATAGTTTCATAAGAAAAATAAAATATTTCTTTTAAGTACACTATGTTTCGTCAGTTTTTTCGTAGATTTTTTGATTGTAATTTTGATGCTATTTTTCTTTCAAAATTACATCACAAAAATAAATATAATATTTAGTATAATATTGTATGTTGATCTAAATTGTATAAATTTCGCTTCGAAAATATTTCAAGATGGTCAATAACATGTAATGTGGCTTTTATAAATCATTGTCAGGTGATATAATCTTACTTTGATGTTTTTTGATATATTACTATACTACATTTGTTCGTTTCTCTATTTTTTTGTATCAATTACTATTTAGTATTATATATTAATATCCCTTATTAATTAGGATTTCTATGAAAATTTCCTTGCTCAATATTTGTCATCCTTGATTCAAAAGCATGATATTTGTTTATTATTGACTAATGATTAAATGTGACGTAAAGGTATTTGTTTTTTTTTTGCATGATGATCAGAAGGAATAAAAAAATGTGCTGACGCGAATAGTGAGTCATTATAGCTTTCCAAACCGTCATGATTATTCGTTCGTTATAAGCATTTATAACAATCTTTGCTGTTCTGTATTTTGTCGCAACCTTCAAAAACAAAGTACAAAGTACGCAGTCTGAATTATAACAAAAAACAGTGAAGAAACTAAACGTGAACAATAATCAAAAAGCTTCTCAATGATTATACATTATGTTTCGAATTATACCAATTTTCATTAATCAGATATTAATTTTTATCAACTGCATTTCGAGTTATATGAACAATTAATTGGGACAATGTAATATTTAACTGATTATTATAAAATGAATATATAATACTTATTTCATGAATTTTGAGTAAAATTTACATGTATAAACTCAATTTAATTGGTTGGATACAAAAAGATGATAAAATTAAATATTTTTCCAGCATGAACGATAAAAGCAGTTAACGAAAGAATGTCTCGAGATGTCAAATTACTTTTCGATCGAGACGATATTTATTTGATAAGTATTAGTGAGTAATAGAAAAGTCTGGAATAATTTCGTTTTCCAAGTTTTGGTTCATGATATATCGAAATTTTATTGAAGTTTTCAACAAAAAAAAAACAAAAAAACTACGATCCTCGCAAACCGCGTGACAAATCAACTTTTAAGTTTCAACTTCAAAGCTTGCATGAACAAAGTTTTCAATAAAACTTAATTGATTGTGCAACTTTTACCTGTTCTAGTATCTAAATGTACGATGAAAATTTCAAATATTGAATATCTCAAAATAAAAGATACTAGAAAAATTTCAACTTTCTCAATGAACTAATCTTATTGAGAACTTTGCTGATGAAAAGGTTGAAGTTGAAACGCAAAAGTCGATTTTCCGCATGTTTTTTTATTGAAAAATGCAATAAAATTTCAATGTCTCAAGAAAAAAAAGTTCAGAAAACTAAACTATTCTACAATTTTCTATAACTCACTAGTATTCATCAAATATATATCGTCTCGGTTGAAAAACGAATTGACACTTGCAGATACTCCATCGTAAATTCCCATACAACAATTAATAATAATTCTACATTGACAAATGGCAATACTTTGAGAAAATATTATTGATGATCCTCTTGATTTAGTCTTTTCATTAAGCTAGTGAAGTTTTGTTGGCATTTACATGATAATTTCAGATTCTAACATAATATCAAAACGATTGAGAAACTAATCATTTTTTTTATTTATGTTTCAGATTTTCTTATTAATTCACAATTGAGGATAGAACTTTATTATCAATTTTAAATATGGGAAAGATCATCACTAATCAAGGTATGAATAGATGTATACTTCGCTGTATTTGCAAAAAAAAATTATTTTGAAATAACTATTTCAGAAAAGATATCAATTGATCACATTCTACAGGGTGTTCCAAAAGTCACACTATACTTAGTGCTGTCCTATAGCACTAAGTATAGTGTGACTTTTGGAACACTCTGTAAATAACTTATTTACTTCTGTTCTAAATAAATTCAGAGTTTTTCTTAAACATCAATAATTCTTTTTACATCTATTTAGAGAAGTTGCGTAACGGAAATTTTAATCAATCATCCCTTGCTATCTCTGACAATGATCTACAAGATTCGCCTCTTGATTTATCAAAAAATAGCGAACGTTTCGAATTTCGACGACCAAGGTCTATTGAGGAGTCTTTAGAATTACCTAAAGACATGTGCGCTAAACACCATCATATTTCTGATAGACAAATATTAGCAAATTATACATATGAACAACCACAGATTATCACTGAACCAAAATCAGATTGGCATTATCGAAGTTTGAAAGATTTATTAAAAAATCACATCCCTCTTCTATCTGGTGAAGGTCCTCAACGAACACCAATCCGAGTACAAGTAAGTTTTTCATCATTGTCATAACAATTCATCATATAAAACTCTACATAATTTACAGATTCCTGAAAAATCTATGCGACCAATGTATCTCGCTATTGCAGTCGTAACTCAAGATCACAAATTTCATGATTCTAAAGTAATTGTACCACCAAAAACACGTGTGAGGGAAGATAGATTGTCTCACAATAACGATCTTGGCTGTTTGGATTTCGATGCATGTAGTCGAACAGACTATTTCGATCCAATCACAAGACATGTCTACTTATACATTAATGAAGAAGAACATATATCTCAATTAAAAGAGTAAGTGATTGATCTTCTTTTTTTTTAGGCAATTTTACCAACATGTTTTTATATGTTATATATAGAGTGCGGATTCACATGTTCAATTTATATCAAAATCAAACGATAACCAAAGAAATCATTGAAACTAGAAGACTGGATTTGTGTAAATTAGCTTTCTGGTTATGTTATTTGGACAATGGCCATTTTATATCTATTTCTCAACCATCATTTTCCTGCGTTATTCGAGAAAGTAAGCATAATTGATTCTTCTTATTCTTTTTTTCACACTAATCTTTTTTCTGTGTAGAAAAAACTATCAATCGATCTCGTGTATCACAACCAATCCGCAATCACAAAAATCCATTTTATCAGTTATCAATAGACTTTGTAGACGACAGTAGTCCAGACAATAAGAATGATGATAGTGATCATGATATGGATTGTTAATAGTCAAATTATTCCGACAAATTGCTCTGTTGCATTTCTCTAATAGTTTGTGTCATATTTTTTTTTTTTATTTTCGTTATATTTTTTTGTTGAATAAAAACTGACCTATAGGAATCTTTATATTCATTGAATAGCTTGAAGAATCGAGCACCACATGCAGATATTGTTTCGATTCACACATTTCTATCATAATTACTCTCGAAAAAAGTTCATAGATAATATTCATATGGATAAAGAAAATAGTAATAATGCACTGTAAGACTATTACTATCATGTGATCAGATCCGATGTGATGAAAATATTAGAAAAAAAAATGCTAAGAAAATAGCTCAGTATCTCATATTAACAATATGAAGCAATATTATAGTTGAATTTTATGAACACGAATGATGTCGAATTTTATCTCAGATTGAAGTCACCGAGTTGAATCCGATAGGATCTATGAATTATTCGATGATGTTAAAGTACCTGCTATTGCATTTTTTTTGATTATTGGACAGCATACGATATTTTAGGATAATTGTATTTTTTCTCATGAAAATCAACAAAATATCAGCCAAAAACACCTGAAATATTATATTTCAGAAAAAAATATTGCTGGAAAGATTTTCTCTAGTCAGTGTTTTTCTTCGATGTGTTCAGAACAATTTGCACTGCAAAACAATCTCTATCGAAATATATTAATACGTGTGTGATCAACAAATATAATGATAGCCACACAGACCTGATTATTGTCAAAGATCGGAAACGATATACACAGGAATTATTGGCTATTTCAAACGATCCGATTTCTGTGTAAACAACAAGACTGTTTTTAAGAGCAATGATTTGTGAAAACGTTGTCTGACAGTTTTGCATACAAAAGAAAACAAATCTCGCGAGAGGATCGATGTCACTACTTATATTAATCTTTACTTTTTGCTAATGCCATGTTCGAAATGATAATGAATTTCATTGAATATATTGTTTTCAATATTTATTATCAAGTATACGTATAATTCGTCATATTAAACTGCCGTCATTGAAAATTAACCCATCACAATCTGTTATCCGTATGTAATACAATTTAAGAGATTAAATTTTGTATAAAAAAAAATATACAGTTCAGATAGGCCACGTGACCTGGCTGTAGCTCTGGTTTGTTCTATTGTGAAAATAGACAATGAATATATATTGAAAGATATATTTCAACCAATTCAAAATAGAGGAAGATAATCCATGTCGTAAATGCTGAGAAATTACCGCCATCATATTGAGAGGTACAATAATCGCGATACCAGCTACTTTTTTTCACAGTATTGTATCAAAGCGGATAAATATTTTTTCCAGTCTGTTAAAATTGATAGAAATTAATCGCTTTCGACTGCACTCTGATAATATTGATGACGTCTGAGTCGTCCTTATCAGTCACAAAGATCACATCGGCTCCGATTATGAAATAGTTTTTGATTCAGTAAAATAAAATGTGTTACATGTGTCATACTTTTCAACACAATCTTTTTCACATTTTGAAAACATCGTTGAAATCCAGCCTACGACGCATAGATCATTCTTCTACAGACATAAATAATTAATATTTTTCCAGTTTCATTCTAATTAGTGATGCTTATTCTTTAAAGTTCAACGGGGTCAGGTCTTGAGATCTATTTGTCTAGAGTTCGTTTAATCTCGATCACATCGCTTCGAGACAGTCCTTTCTTGATCATCAATCGATCTTTCGGCATGTTTTCGATCAATAATTAATCGATAAATAATCTAGAAGAGAAAGCATCCAAGAATAAACATGCGCGTTATATTCAATCGAGTAGGTTGTATTTAGCTGCATGCATCAAATGAAATGGCGAATGAATAGTTAGCAAAGAGACCACGACGCATTCATATTACGGCACATTGACGATATAGAGTCTGCAACATATAAAACTAGCGACTCATGAATGTGACACATTTTGCTTTGGTTTGTATTAAATGATACTGTAACGACTTGTATTAGTAAAATATATTCTGAAACTGTTGTCTTGTCGATTAATTTGAATTTGGATAGAAAACAGTCTCAGCAATCATTTCTAACTGTAACTGGAAGTTATAAGCGCTACCTCTAGTAAATTATCGGTATACTGCTGGTTGCTATAAGTATCGTAGTATATTGACAGTGGTACGAACAGACATGTGACATCGAAGACTTTTTGTTTCTTGTATACAAAAACCGTCTCATCCGACTGCAGAAGGTATTCGAAATTGAGATCCGCAAGTGAGACTCGTGGATCCCTGATTCAAAACTGTGTAGCACAATGTTGCATGTAAGGTATACTTTTCTTATTGTCAAAGGTAAAGAAAGGAACTATTTTCTTAAATTTCTGTGAATCAATAAAATCAATTTATTTTAGAAAAGATGCAAGATCAAATTCGAGATGATCAACAATACAAAGAGTAGCATTTATATTTCAAATGCTATATAAATTTTCGCTTAATATGTATCTCGACAAGTTCTTCATAAAGTCACTTTCTTTTATTGCAAATAAATATAGAAACGAGCTTTGCGTTTTATAAATATTTATCCAATGCTTTTTGATGCGCTCGAACAGAAAAAACTTCATTAATTAAATGAAGAGCAAAATTTATTGATGCATACAGTGTTACAAGTACTTGACCAACAAGTATTAGGACTGTATGATGAAACAAAAGGATTTATTTGAAAAAATATAATTGCAACAATAGCGAGTCTTTATTTTTTATTTTTTTGAAAAAGTTTAATATTTTACATCTAACACAATAAAACCACGTAGAAATCCTTATAAGATATTTTATTTATGCAGTTTAAAATGAAACAGTCACAAGTAGTAGAATAGTTTTACAAAGTAGTTGGTAATATGTAAAAAACAAATTGTTTTAAGAAAAGAAAAAAGAATCGGTAAAGATATTTATAACAATTCAACATCCTATTGCAGTATTACCCAGTGAAAAAATGTCAGATTATGTAAGATTATAACCGGATTTTTGTGCAACAAAATTCCAATTATAATCTATTGAAATCTTCTAATTCAACTATAATTTGATTTTTAATCAAAAATAAACTCCTAAATCAAGTATAATTTTGATTAAAATCATATGTTTTTGATTTGATATGATTTTTAATCGTAACTATAAGATTTTAATCAAAATTATACTTGATTTAGGAGATTGTTTTTGATTAGAAATCAAATTATAGTTGATTTAGAAGATTTCAATCGATTATAATTAGAATTTTGTTGCACAAAAATCCGGTTATAATCTTACATAATCTTGTCATTTTTCACTGGGTAAGGATGCGAGTGTCCCTATCCAGCATGATAGATACTTACATTCTGACACCTGCACTCATAATCTTCAACATAATGATATCGTTCATCTCTGCCTATTTTTCTGTCATTTACAATTTACTGACAATACTTCACTCATTCCTAAAAAACTAATAATATTCGATCAATTTCAATTGATGAGAAATAACTATATAAACAAATGATAGCTCAACCAGAAGCCGCAAGCCGATTTGACAAGAATTAAAATAATGCATTTTGGCAATGTCAATCATATAATACTTAATTACTATCGTACAAATGGATATTTTCCTTATAATCACTTATTGTTCTTGTATTCTCTAAATTTTCACTTAAAATACTTAATATTGAATCAATGGTATGAAGAATACGATGACTGTTGTTAATGAAAGTTTTATTTATTATATTGAAATTGTGAATTTCATCTGTTTGCTACTTTATCATAACATTACTGACGACAAAATAAAAAACAATCATAATGTCTTGATACAATCCCTAGAAGAAAATCGATATCTATATTTTATTATGTTTTTAAACTTAAAAAATAAATGAAAAAATATTCTGATTATAATTTCGTATGAAATAATCCTTGATACATATCCAAAGAAAAATGTTAAAACCTACTGAAATGAGTTATATTTTGGCAATGAATCATTGCAATAAGCATGAACAAATCGAATAAAATGATAGATGTCACATGTGAATGGACACTGGAAATTTAGTTTAACTGTGACAATGATGAAAAAAAAATATGGGCCAAATATGAGAGTAAATACTTAAACATAACAAACAGAGTGTTCTCATCTAAAATAAGTATCAACCAATAATATCACCATAGGAAAATTCCAAGTTTATTTATGAGTAATGCATCTCATTTTACATTTGTCATTCTCATTTCAAACGTTAAAAATGACGAATAAGTAAAGTTTGTTACCAATGATTATAATAATCACTATATCGTTGTTTTTATTAATAGAAGCATTTCTGAATATCCTCGTACGATCCTTTCTCTATTTCACTTACAAAACACAACTATGATTGAATAAGACAGGAAACTTCAGTTGTCTTTTTCCAACTAGATGATGTAATTTGTGTGCTTATGACGCTTGTCAACCTGAATATAAAATCTGACTTTTTCTTTTTTATTTCTTTCAAGAACAAATATTCATTATTTTTATCTATAAATAAGACGTGAAAATTGCATATCTTATAGATATTCAAGTCAATTAAGTACATATGATCGCTCAATCTTCTTATTCTTCAGAGTCAAGTGACTTATTCAATGAACATGTATTTAATGATTCATCTGTTATTCTAAAACCAGCTGATTCTTTAAAGGTGCAATTGTCCACCGTTTCAAAGTAATAAATATTTTGTATTCAACTGGACTTAGGAGTCTTTTTTTCTTTGTTTCATAGGAAATGGTGTGGTTCTATGCAACTTCGTTCACTATCTTCTTTGAGTGAATGCATGAATTTCATAGCTACAAACAGTTCCATTGAGAATTCATATAATGACGGAATACGATGCACCTTGAACAAAATATCCGATAATATGACGAGAGAACAATTAGCTTACTTGTTAGATGGTTATGCTGACCTATTTCAAATTATCTTCCAACTCATTCCGTTTGATGATAGTTGGATTGGCAATGATAACCAAATAAGTACATTTGTTGGTGCTTCAGTTAATGGCGAGCAATCAAAGTATCAAAATTTTGCTTTCATAATGTACTATTTCAAACAAAACTTGTTTGCACCATTCTATGTCACTGCTACTGATGGTTCTTTAAAAACTTGTTTCTCAGTGAATGATCATAGCGTCATTCGAGACATTACTGATTTTTTTCAAAAATGGACTCCTACAAGTACGTCTATAAAATTTTAAATATATTCTTGGTTTTCTGAGTTTATTAAGAATGTGCAGGCATGACATCCGAACTTAGCAACATTGACGGTTACAATCATAATATAACAAACACTCAGAATCCTCATAGTATGAATAATTTCAATAATCAAATTTCTTCAGAATCAAGTAAATCTTTTATTTTCATTGATGTATTTTGATTTATATAAATGTATATATTTTTGAGCTTGTGAAAAAGATACTATAATGCCGGCTTGTAAAGTAATTGAAAATCATTTTCAACTTGTTTTCAAATGCATTATGAAATTAGGTATTAAACTCGATAATATCTCAATTAATCACAACTTAAAATGTAAGTTAATTTGCTTGTATTAATAGATTATTACAAAAAAAGAAATATTTAATAATTTTTTTTTCAATTTTGAAAAATTTATCCATATTACCATGACGAAACTTGTTTTAAGTTTTCAAGAAAGAAATATCCTAGCAAGTCTAATAGCTTTATTTGATTATTTCGTTATGATTCTTTGTTTCAAATTTGAGTGCATTCTTGAGTGTTTGAGCTAGAAATGGCATATCAATAAAGAATAATTGATTCAATTTTGTTCTTTGTTATAGACTCAACATCGAATGATTTTGATCGATTGCCGAATAATGATATAATCAAAAAAATAGAAAATGAATTTTATTCAATTTTGGAAATTCTTCGAATAGCTACAGATCCTATTCAAGGTAAACATTTCCTCACACGAAATCCTTTTAATTTTATTCCTATGTATGTACATAGTTGAAGAAGTTGACGATGTTCCATCGATGGAAACTGACGAAAAGCAATGCTTTGCAGGTAAGTTAAGAAATAGAGCGTTTACTATCTATACAGAATATGATATGAAACAGCATCGAGTGATACATGTAATACTCAACATCGGAAAAGAATTCGTACCTCTCCATCTTTATTAAGTCAAACCAAGTCATCAAGTGAATTAGAATTTTTAACAACAACAGCGAGCACTCAAAACGTTAACAACGAATTACCACAATATGGTGCTCCAAAAGTTTTAACTGAACCAAATCGTTATCAACGTGTTCGCATGCTTAGTGATCTTGAAGATGGTCGTTGTCCTATAATACAAGCAGGTGGTGAAGACGCTGCACAACGAACTCATGTTGAGATTCAGGTAAATAACAATATATTCATATCAAAAACTGAGTTTCTTTCAATTGAAGGTACCAAAAGATGATAACACTGAACTTTTTGTTCGTGTTAGAGCTGTTACGGTGAATAATGATAAGCATCACTTCAAAGCAGTCATACGAAAAAATCCATCGATTGATGCATCATCAATTCATCATGATGGCGAGCGAAGGTGTTTAAAATTTAATAAGAATGATTTCGATCGAGAAGCTGACTGTACATATCTTCCTATTAGTCTTAAAGAACGTAAAAATGGCAAAAAAGAGTATGTTTTCATTTATATAAATACCCTTGGAAAGAATAGTTTTAATCGTTTTTTTTTTGAAAGATATTCTCACGATAATAACAAAATTATATATTCTTAAAGCATGCGGAGTTTTCTATTACCCTACATATTTATGTTTTAACTTACGCATAGTAGGTAGAAAACAAATCAACTGCAAGGAAAGCATCCTCATCATCATGTTTCCACGAACTGAAATTCGTCATTATCTCCTTAACTAATTTTTTTACTCTTAACTATCATCAGTACAGAAATATTTCCGGTTGGTAAGAGTCTTGTGAGGAGGATGCTTACATTGCATTTGATTTATTTTCTAGCTAGTAGCCCCTAATTTGAAAACATAAATATACAGGATGACAGAAAATTTCGAATGCTTTTTCAATATAAACTTAAGTTTTTATGGTAGCAATGTTTTTAAGAAAAAACAATTACAACTATTTTGTTCCAAGAGTATTTATATATATACTTGAAAATTTTTCTTTCTATTTTTAGAATATTAGCCTATCTGATAACTAAGAAACGACAAGGATCTCAGGATCAAAAGTTGTTTAAAAATGGAATTTTTCATTTATGTAAACTTGAATTTGGTTTATGTGTTGAATGTGGTCACGATGAATACAAGCTTGTCTCCACAGTTTCCTATTCATCAATTATTGAAGATAGTAATATTTATATTTATCTAACATATTGTAATGAATTTTATATTAATTAATTTCAGGTGATGGTCCTCTTAGTATTAATTCAGATAGCGTTCAGCTACAAAAATTATGTATACGAGGCGGTCAGATAATTAATTTGCCATTAAGTGTGGATTGTCCTAAGAAAGGTAGAATAGCAATTTAGTTATTCAAACAAATTTTACAATGCATTTTTCGTAGATTTTTCTATCTTATGTAATAATGAGGAACTAGATGGAAAAAAATTCAAGATACAAAAAAAGAAATTACTCATCTTCTTATCACTGAAAGCAGAACCTAATCAGCAACTTCATCTAACCATCTTACGAAAAGAATATGACGAAAAAATACGAGCAAATACGAAAAAAATACTCTATGATCACATTTTTGAATATGTATCTCATGATGGTAACAAAACGAATGATTTCTTCGAACGAAATTTTTGAATAAATTTTTTCTTTAGACCAACCATGGCACGTCTGTGATCAGCAAAACATTGCTTGAAATAAAATTCTGATTTTATCGACAAATCAAAACAACAATTTTTTTTGAATGATATTTCTGTTAATGGTGTAGGGGCAATATAAATAGTAAAAAACATAGTACGAATTATTCTAGCTACAACTTATCTAATGCTTTTGTATTTCTTTAAAATATATAATATATTGACGATCAAATCACTGTTTTGAAAATATTTATTTACTCCACATTGTTTATTTTTCTTCTTTGATCGTACGCTTTTATTTGTGTGTTTAAGGACTGATAAGAAACAACCTTGACCCTAAAGGTATAAATAATTTTTTTTGAAGAAATTTTTCGGTGACTATCAAAACAAGTTATTTATGTTAATATTTATTTGCAAATCGCATGACGTGGATATTTATGTACTTCCTAGCTATTACTCAGAGATGAAGATACAACATTATATATTACTCATAATAAAAATATGCAATTTACATTGAGAAAAACCGAACTACATATTTTCTTATTAATATAGACAAAGCGTACTCCATTTTATTATAAACTCCACGACTTTTTTTTGCATATATTGAGTTGGAGAAAATGAATCATATCTCACAAGGACATGAAGTTTCGTTCTTTCTTTTTTTCCTTTTCATCCCACTTATGTACTTTTCTGGCGATCATTATTTTAATAAATAGCTTTTTATTTTCATAGTTTCATTTGTAGAATACATCTTTTTAATAAAATCATGTTGAACATTGTTGATACATTAAATGAACATTGTTTTATGGATACTGATAATGAATTAAATTTATTGACAAATATCAAAAATAATTATGAAACATCATGTGTCAATAATATAGAGTAATTTTTTTCTTCTTATTGAATTATTAAATTTTTTTTTTCATTATAGAAATGATACTTTTCTTAAACTTTATGGGGCAAAAAGTGCTCGTGATACATTTGAATTTATTTTATCAAATGATTCTACATTTAAAAACAAAACTATAGACAAAAATCAAAATGAATTAACTGATTCAGATTACGAACAACTTAATAATCTTGTACGAAAGTACAGAAATAGACATACATTAATTCATCTGATCATAGATTTTCTTGAATTCTCTAACACACGTTTGAACTTCATTGGATTTGTAGATGGAAAATTTAGAATTATTAATGAATATTTTATTGTTAATCAAAATAAACTGAAGAAAAATGCTTTTATCGTACTTAATGGTGATGATACAATTTGTGGTCCACTATTTGCTCTTGATCGAAATGAGAAAATACAGACTGTTTTTGATTTTGATGACATGAGTATCTATCATTATGTTGATAAATATATTGACGAAATTAATCGAACAGGTACGTTTTATTGTTTGTTAAATAAAATAAATAGTATTTGTTTTGAAATAGATCGAAGTTTATTTCCTCAAATAGAAGATAAAACAATTTCGAATGTTCCTCAAGATTGGTATATTGGTAAGATATAATTTAATAAATTATGTATTACTATAGATAAATTTATAGATGATATCCGTTTATTAGTAAATGATTTAAACCCAGGTAAATTCAAACGTTAGTATTATTATCAATGATTCTCATTTATTATTTTAGAAATTTTTGTTTCACCTGAAAATAAAATTGAAAATCGTACTTACGGTGATCATATTAAACAAAAAATTCTTCAAACAAATAAAACATTATGTACAACCAATGCTATTTCGTTATCAATCCAAGAGTCTGGTAAATTGTTAAGAAAAAAAAACAATCGATTTCTTCTCGTTTATCTTTCAGAAATCAATCCTAATAATTTCAACCATATATCTGCACAAGTAATAACAACTTGCCAACAACGAACACAGATTTTACCGAATGTCATTCAAGAGCTAGAACAACATAGACTACGTATATAATCGTTTAATTTCAAAATTTATTATGTATTATTTTTTTTAGAATACAACGAAACTTTTATTTTTTCTAATACAAACAACAACTATCACAGCGATGCAGGTGACCCTTTAGAAACAAAAATATTTGTATAACAATTGCCTGTATCTATTTAGCTCAACTAAATGAATCAGATCGTGTTACACAAGCGGATCAAATTTCAGTTGATACTTCAATATCTACATCAACTCATTTATCAAAAACAACAGAAGTTCTTCAAATCGTTCTTTCACAAACAACTACGCAATATTCATATGAAAAACCAGAAATTGTTATCCAACCAAAACAAGATTGGAATCCTCGATATCCAAAAGACTTAATAATAAAGCCAACGAACGAAGCCTACAAAAATCTACAAGTAAAACGAAAATATCGACGAAAAACTAATAAGCGTATGAACAAAAAAGAACAAAGAAAATTTATCGGACTTCTACAAGGTGTTGGTAATCAACGTTCTCACATTCAAGTGAAAGTAGCTAATTAATTATATTAAAAAACCTAACAATTGATATCTTTAACATGTCTCATAGGTTCCTTCCAAATTCACACAACCGATTTATCTTGCTATAGCAGTTCGAACTATTAATAATCATTATCATTCTTCGAAAGTTATCGTGCAAGAAAATACCAAAGTGAACAAACATCTTTGTAACCATGACAACTATCTTAACTATTTGGAATTCGATGAATGTGATCAAGAGCATTACTTTGATTTAAATACAGGAAATGTTTATATGAAAATTACTTCAAAAGAACATCGACAACAATTGAAACAGTAATTCTTTATTGTATCATATAAATTTTCTTCTATTGATTATATATATGATTGAAAGGGTACCAATATACATGTTTAATTTATACCAAAATCTACGATTAACCAAGGATATGATTGAACGTGAACGACTTGACAAATGTAAATTAGCTTTTTGGTTATGTATTAAAGAAAATGAAAATTATAAGCCAATTTCTCCTGAATCGTTATCTTGTATAATTACAGAAAGTAAAAATTCTTATATGATTTTTCGTCCTTTTAATGTTTATTTTCTAGGAAAAAAGAAATATAACTCTTCTTGTTCTATGGTGTTTGATAAAAATGAAAAATAAAAATAATTTTACCTGGAAAATTGCAGTGGTGCAATAATGGCTACATCAAATGAAGTTTGCTCTTACTTTTGCGTCCTATTTATATCGAATGTCGTTCTTCCTTGTAAGCGAAATATTGTTGACTGGGTTTTTTTTTCTTCTTTCCCACGTGTATTGCTTCATGTCTTCACAAAATATCGTGTTTATTTTTATTTGCTTTTTTTCTTTGCTAGTTCGACAAATATTCGCTTTTAAAAAAAAACTGCTTGTAAGGTAAAAATAATCCTCTTGTATCATTATATTTAATAACAATGATACAACAATATAGACATCTTTAAAGTCCAATTTTCAATCAAAATAAAAATATGAAGACCAAACACTGAGATTATTGAGTTCAATATAGAATTCCACAGTAATTATTAAGATATGAATCTAATCAATTCAGTTGGTTTGATTTTTTTATCAGTATGTCTAACACAAGATTTCAGTTAACTTGTTTTGAAGTGTCCATGATGATAGCAAAAACAAACACGAAATTTAGAATGCATTAGTATAATTATGCTAACTAAAATATATAAAGTTTTGATTATATATAACATCTGCAAACGCTAATTTTGGTACTATTAAGACAGCTAAAATTGAAATTTTTTTGTTTTCTATTAATCAACTCATATTAATATTAACAAAAAAAAATTGTACGGTTAATTCAGATGCATTCTTATAGATGACTAACAATTATTTCGAGTTTTAATTCAGACAAATCAAATAAAAAGAAGTCTTAACTGTGAACTCGTTTGAGAAACAGAAATAGTGAATAAGTATTTTATCATTTCTTTGTTTCATAAAAAGGAACTTTAAATAAAAGTTAATTGTGTAGTGTACAATAAAAAGATATCATAAATGTATGATTTTCATCTGTGATTGAAGAATGATAAATAATGTCTTGTCGCATAATGATTTATAATTGATAGATATACAGAATCTTTTTCAAAAGAGACAATCATATATTTACTTTATTATTTGCTATGTGTTGTCTGAGTGAGGTTACGTCATGCTTTGCATCATATAAACCAGTGTTTTATTCAGAATTTCTCTTCCAGAGAGACGATTTATAAATCCGATAGAAACAATTCAATTTTAAGAGAGATGCTGTTCCCTTAAACTTCACACTGGATAAATTACTGATATAAACAATTAGAATCCGTAGACATTACGAATTTTTTTTAGCTTCATCCACATTTTTCATGTTCTTTTCCTCCTCACTGCTGTCTTAGGTAAAATGTAAAACTATTTAATATTAGTTTACAACTGAAAATATCTGGCTTGTTCTCTCTTGAACACTGTATATTTTGGAAGATGAGCTTAATACGACAGTTCATACTGTAGTAAAAAATACATATGACAATCGAAAATAAAACTACAATGACTTATAAGAATTCAATCTGCTTATGAATTTGACATTCGATATTGTAAAAGAAATGTTAATCTATTTTATTATAACAATTATTTATAAATATCGACTCATTACTTATCAATAGTATCTATTAAAAAGCAATTAATTTGTTAGATAATCAGATTGTGTCAAAGATTTGGCTGCATAATAAACTTGATTTGAGAAATTGTATATGAAATACTGATGCAATACTACGAAATATTTACAAACATCTGAAAATATATACATATATAAATATAGATAATAGATCGAATAAAAAAATAAGCATTGGCAATCTTTTTTACTTGAAACATGCGCATTTCGAATGAATTATTGTGTTTGGAAAAAACCAACATTTCGTGAGTGTATTTTGTTTACGTTTATATTATTCGCATGGATTTAACGAAAATATTACTCGCAATAATATCGATTACAGTTAGTCAGAAAAATGAATGCTTTTTATAGAGAAGTATATTTTACTGCTTTCATCGAGCAAACTACTAACAATCATGAAGTAAACTCAGTAGAGAAAATATAAGAGTAAAATACGTCATGCTTTTCTTTTTATCATGTTGCACAAAATTTTTTCTTTCTTTTTCTCTTATATTAAAAATATATTTACTTTTTCTTGCGTATCGCATTTTTCTTTTATTTCAGACGTTTTGTCATTCATCAAATCTGATTGAAACTATTTTAGGAGGTATTTAAGGCAATATTATGATATCACATATAGGATTGCGAATCAGAGTAGATGTTGTGTCATAATGAAAATAATGACAGTAAAGAAAAAATTTTCGATACACTAACGCCATTTTTCTTTTGACGTACAAGTGGTTCGAAACACAGTATTTGGACGCTTATTAATTATTTATTTTATTTTCATTTTGTGAAATAAGAATGCAAATATGAAAAATTCTACGTAGACAAAGAACAAAAACACATTCTTTCTTTAGTGTTTGATAGCTCTCAAGCCGTACTCAAGTCTACATGATTAACAAAGCTTTTGTCTTTCGTGATGAAAGAAAATTTATTCTTTATAATAGTTGTACCAATCAACGAGTAGGAAAAAAATTTAATCAGATGTTAAGGTACGTTTTGGTTTGCCTATAGCTGGAATATACCGACTGGTTTTGTATGCTGACGTATTTTTATCTCGCTCTTTTTGACTTTTTCTATTGTTTTTCTCTCTCGGTTTTGTTTATTCGCTGATGATTCATTGCTGTGCAGCATATATATATATGTTTTTTTGAATTTAGAGGTAATTGAAATTTAGAGATAAATAAATACGTATGGAAAAAGGAATTTCTTTAACTTGCACCGAAACAAGACAGTCATTAGATACAGATGAATTAGGGCCATTGCCAATGTGCCCAAGACAAAGCTTTACAACTGATGTATTACGTGGTCAATATCTCAAGTAAGGAATCTTTCTATCAATCATTTTTGGGATTGCTCTAACTTATATACTTTCTAGGTCATGGAATTATCCTGTTGAAATGGATCCATGGACAGATTTATCTAAATGCATGAAATTTATAGCAAGAAATGGATGTATTGGAAAATGTCGACCTATTTGGATGCAGCGCACTCTAGATTGTATATCACGTACTGCAACACCAAAACAAATAGTTCATATGCTGAATGGCTATGCTGATTTATACAACCTCGAACTTAATATTATACAATTTACTGATGATCTTCCCATCTATAATCAGGATATTCGTGCATATCGGGGAACTTCGAGCAAAATCAAACGACAGAAGCATCATCGTAATATTGCTTATATCATGTATGATTCTAAAAAATCCTTATTTGCTCCATGGTATGCCACTCATGCTGATGGTCGACCTCAAACATGTTTTGCTGCTGACGATGAAATTATTATGGATCATATAGTGAAATTAATTAAGGAACGAAATTTTGAGAGTAAGATTGCAAAATATGAACTAAAAAATATATTCTTTATGTCTTTGAAGTATCTCAAAATTCAGCTTCACAGACAGATCATATGATCGGCAACGATGATATTTCAACATATCGTGAAGAATCACAAAAAACAGATAATTTAGACGCTCGATTTCCTTCAAGATCAAGTAAATACTTTAATTTGAACGAGATAAAGTCAAAATATTGTACTATTGTTTTAGCTGTTCAAAATCAATTTGTTGTGATCAAATCCAAAGACAGCAGAAGTGATATT
The DNA here is from genome assembly GCA_905250075.1 of Rotaria sp. Silwood1. Lineage (NCBI taxonomy): Eukaryota > Metazoa > Rotifera > Eurotatoria > Philodinida > Philodinidae > Rotaria > Rotaria sp. Silwood1. The sequence goes on from CAJNOP010000024.1 coordinate 1,051,163, forward strand.
CATCATGCTTCTCAAATTATTGTTCAATCGGATTCATATATTTTTTCGGAAGAAATTACGACAGATCCAAAAGGTAAGCTTTTTTTTCTTATCTAAAACCACAGCTTTTATGTATTGTATAGATAAAAAGAAAAGTTTAATAGTTTGTTTATTGTATAAGAAAAGCACTGTTTACCGTCTAATTAATACTCAACATTTCAAAATTATCAGTGTTTAGCTATCAAATTTGAAACTGAATACACTTTCAAATAATAAAGGCATCGAATGAGATACTAATAAACATTGTTCACAACTCGCTTATTGGCCACATAAATGCACAAAAAGTTGACCATTCCAATTTGCTTGTTGCGTAGGACAATATCTTCTCTGTTCATCTTATTCATACGTATGAGCAAGATGAAAATACCAGAGAGCGTCCTACGCAATGAATAAACTGGTATAGCAACTATTTTTGGATGTTCATGGTCAGCAAGTGAATCGTGAATAACACTTATTATCGAATAAAAACGACTATTCTATTTTGATTATTACAGATTCAATCGGTAATAATTTCAATTTATTATTTGGTACAGATTCAGGTGGAAAAGTATACGAACAATTTGAAATCATGACAAAATCTTTGAATCAACTCCAACATCGTCATCGTAAGTTATTGTATAATTCAACGAGTACAACTTCTATTGTTTTCTTATTATATTAAATAGAACAAGTTGATGATACTACATCGATGGAAACAGATGATCGACAACTGTCGACTAATGAAATTTTGAAAGAAGGAGAATGGATTTCGAAAAACGTTATGACAAATACGGCCCAAAGTAAAACTGGCCACGCAAAAAATCATATTTGCTCTTCGAAAAATATTGTTTCCCATATTCCCATCTGTTTATTTCAAAGTACAACGAGACCAGCAACAATAATCAGGCCAGATGTTCGGACAAGCCATGGTTCAGTAGAAACTTATGATGCACCAAATGTGAAAAGACAGCCAAAACATCATCGACGTGTTCGCATGTTACAGGATGTAGCAAATAAGAAATGTCCACTTGTGCAAGCAGGTGAAGGCAAGAAACAAAGAAAGTATCCTGAGATAGAAGTAATTAATTATATGTTTTTACTCATACTAAAAATATCACCACTTTTTATTGAAGGTACCTAGTTACGGTGATGGCGTACAACTTTATGTTCGTGTTCGAGTTGTCACAGAAAATCGACATCGACATCCTTGCCAAACAGTTGTACCTGAAAATGTGCGTGTTGATTGGACATTAATGCAAGATAAAAATGAACGAAGTTGTTTACAGTGTAGTTCGGATAGTTTTGATCCAGTAACTGAATCTGTCTTTTTAATAATTACTGATGACGAACGAAAAACTCGTCGAAAAATGCAAGTATAGATTTTATATCATTTATGTCACTTATCAATATTTTTAGGGTAAAAATTTATCTTTTCAATTGGAAACAGTATGGCCCATCAATGACAGAAATTATTGAACGTGAAAATCTTCGACTATGCAGACTTGAATTTCAATTATGTATACAAATTACTTCTAGTCAATATCAGCTTGTGTCACATCCTTCCTATACATCAGTCATTGAACTACGTAATGTGCATCTCGTAGCAAATTTTTATTTCTCAGTATAATACGCATTTTTCTAGAGGATGGAGATGTAACTATCGATTCAACTAAGATCGAACCAAAAGAATTATGTGAATTGGGTGGTGAAAACATTACTGTACCATTAAGTGTTATAAGTCGTAAAAAAGGTATGATTACAAATATGGATAAATATCAATTGGATTTAATTGAAAATTCTTCTAGATTTTCACATTGAATGCAATGAAATCAAGCTCAAGAATAAGGACTTCAAAATGGAACGAAAAAAATTATCAATAATATCACCAGCTAAAGTTGAAGAAAATGATGAGCTTCATCTAGTTATTATAAAAACAGATTTTGTTGAGGACAGTTCGTTACGAAAAAAGAATTATTTATTCGATGGCTATTTACCATATGTTGCTCATGGTAAGGATAAGTTTATAAGAATTATTGCGAATATTCTGTTTTTTTTGCAGGTAAACATGCACAAATTTGTTCACAACCTGTTCATGCTTCAACAGATAGATAAATATAATGAATGGTACTAATAGAATAGTTTATTCCGATAATGTATCAAAGAAAAATATTAAATTGAGTTTTTTAATTTTTGTTTTCAAATATTATGTAGTCATTTCTTATTGTATTTTGAAATCATTGTAAATAAAAAAAACTCGCTAGAAATAACACTAAACTAAGCTAACTTTCGAAAATATTAATTGCTTACTAATTTTTTAGATTTTTTTCGAGCTATTTACAATTTCATATCGGTTAACATCGATTTTGTTTTGTTTCAAAGCAAAAGCATAATAGGAAACCGTCTGTATATTCTTTATTTAAGCTTTTCCTGCACATATGGATTTACATGATGTTCAAATACCGTCTATTATTATGCATTTCTATTTTCTTTCATTATTAATACGATGAACGGTAAGTATGCTTTTTCCTTTTATGCCTTACGTTAACATGATTGTCTTAGAGGATAATAAAAAAATTTCTTCGCAATAGTAAATCTTATGACTTTGTTACTGCATGTACTCACGGGTATTTACACATGTAGTTGGAACGATGAGTCATTATATTCCGACTCGACATGTTTTTTTTCTATCCTTCGTTTATAGTAACATTCGTCAAAATAATCAAACGACAAAAATCAAATTACAATACTCAGTACTCCATTTGAGAGCATACGATTTGAGACAAAACTAAATAATCATGGAAAATGAATTTTTATCGAATCCTGATGAATTAATTAATAACAACAATCAACTAGATTCAACATTGTGCTTTCCTGCAAGTCATGATGTTTCTTTTGGCAACACAACAAAGTATTACTCTCTTTTATCATTTCATGTTATACAACTGACTTATATTTTCTAGTTCTACAGAAAGTCCTATTGGTGTGTGCTGGACACACGATTTACTTGATGGTGCCATATTTATTGTGTCAAATGGAACTTATCAAACCAACAACATTCCAAGAGATTGGCAACATCCAGTTGATTTGGTTACACGTACTTTTCATGATGTTACCAAATTCAAGGATAATTCTGAGAAATTTTTTCACGATTTGATTAAAGCTTATGCAAATCTTTATGATATCGATCTTCACTTAATTGTGTTTATTGATCATAAGCATACTATTATTGACAAAAAATTTTTCTACAAACTTAACAAAGAACAATACACTCGAGAAAAACATGCCTTTATTTGGTGTAATGCTGACAACACTTATTGTTCTCCCTGGTATTATAGAAAAAACATCAATGGAGAAATACTCACTGTCTTTAAAAGTGATGATATATTTTTTTGGCACTGTGTTGAAACACTAGTTAGCCAAATGAATCAACAAAGTGCGTTCTCTATCATTATACACATAATTTCAATACGATTTATATATTTTTTTCAATTTATTAGTGAATGAAAACCACAATCAAGCAGAAAAACATTTGGAATTGTCTACAGAAGATCTTAGCTGTAAGGTTTATACTTGATAAATAGTTTACAATATCAAAGTATTTTAGATATGGCAGTTGACAATACTTCTGCATCAGAGAACCATTCAACTTCATGTATGTATCTTAGTCAATATAATCATCAATAATTTATTACTCCATATTGTTTAGTCGATCAACAATCTGGAACTTCATTAGGAGCCTCTGCTTGCATTGAACAATTGCTCCAGGAAATCAATCAATTAAAGAATAATCTTGGACCATGGCTCAATGAAATTTTTGTACAAAACCAAGAACCAGGTATACTGCCAAAGATTGTGAACAAGAAATATCAGCTTTTATTTTCTCTGAAGATTTTAATATCACTAATCTCAATTCCATATCTCCTAAAGCTTCGGCTGAACTTTTACAGCAACGGCTGTTGTTTTTATCACAGATAATTCAAAGCGCAGTTGAGCGAATTCCACGTAAATATGCAAGGTACGCATTATTATTAATCATCATTTATCTGTTCTATTTTTAGAAAGTAATAGTACCCCTATCGTTTCCAATACAGTTGTTGCAAACAATGATCAACATGTTAACACAGGTGAACATCAAAAATGAAGTACTTTCATAGGAACTTGCTTCATCTCTTTAGTTCAACTTCATAATACACATTATGTCGAACAAATTGACCAAAGTTCTGTTAACATCTCATCTATCGTCCCAAGTACCTTATCAAACACTACTGAAAATTTTCCAATTCTTTCAGCATCAACATTAGCATTAGTTCAATGTGAAGCACCAGAGATTCTCAATCAGCCAAAAAAAGAATGGCACTACCGAAACATGAAAGATCTTGCGAAAAATCAAATTCCTCTTTTAGCTGGTGATGGTTCTCAACGTAAATTGACACGCGTAAAAGTAAAATATTACTTATATTCAACGAAAATTTCAATGAAAACAAACAACATTCGTATTATTTTCAGGTTCCTCCCCAAGGCACTTATTCAATGTATTTGGGTATTAAGGTGCAAACTTATGATAGTCGTGAACATCGTTCAAAAATACCTGTTCCTGAAGGTACCACTGTCAGTATGGATTTATTTTCTAATGACAACAATCTCGATCGTCTACAATTCGATCGATGTGATTCAACAGATTATTTCGATCGAGAACATGCATACGTTTATTCAAAAATTAGTTTGGAAGAACATGAAGCTGGTGAAAAAGAGTAAGTTATAATTATTGCTTAATTTAATCATTAATATGCTACACGATTAACTCAGTGTACGAATACATATCTTCAACTTGTATCAAAGTGGTTCAATAACTAAAACACTGATCAATACTGAACAATTGGGAAAATTCAAATTAGCTTTTTGGTTCAATATTTTCGAAAATAACGAATATAGAGCTATTTCAACATCAACATCATCTTGTATCATAGAAGAAAGTCAGTTATAGTTTTTATCTCTTATATCTATTTTGTTGATTCACCTTTCAAGTATAAATCATCATTTGTCTTCTAGCAAAAAAAAAAAAAGCTAACATACCTGTAACAAAATATCGACGTATGTAACACGACATTGGGTAAGACGGCGAGTTTTTATACGGCACTTTGTTTTCTTCCAACTTACGAATCAGCTTCCTTCCCACATGATTCAGAACTAATGAAAATATTATTGATGACGTCATTTCATAACCTTTTATTGAAACTTGTTCTTCCTTTCCGTTGTTAATAAAATGTTTTTCTTTTATTATTTGCTAATAAAAACCTGCCTGAATAAAAATAGTTTTTTGTTAGCCATAAATTTATAGTATAAATAATAGAAAAACAAATCTATAAAATATTTTGGTACTTGCGAACATAATTTAGCATTTAGTAAATTGTATAGCTATAACTTGTAAAAGAATATCAGAAAATATATTATGAATACACTCTGACTTGTCTTTTAACGGTTGAAATAATGGAAAACTTTTCTGATAGAGATAGTGAATACTTGTTTATTTATCCGAACAAATTATTTGAGTTTATATTCATTAACAAATTCATATTACTTCAAAAGAAAAGCCAGGCAATAAAGGCGTCTTTATCAATCTTAACAGAGATTATCTTTTATTCGGGAAATTGATGAAATTCTTTCAGATATATGTACCACGTCATTTTTTTTCTTAAGCTATGGATTGATATTGTTTGGAATACCAATTATATAAAACTAAATAAGCCTTCTTGCTTTCAATATTGAAATTACAGCTGCAATTGATAAGATGGTTTTCTTATTGGTACTGATCTTAAATGGTCAGATCGAACCGGCTGACAGATCAACATAACTCATTCTCTACTTTTCTCATCTTATAACAGTGACATTATAACCTTTCAATTAGTCATGCCTTTGTCTGAATCACTACAGAAATTACGTAAGGCTCTTGTATCACTATTATTGTGTTTTTGTGCAATATGGATGTCAATAAATATTAAAATATATAGTGAGCCAATGGAACCCATGTTCCCCAATTTACTGCAAAGATCGCGAAAAACATGGCGATATTCTTCTAACCTACTAACAGTCTGAGACAGAAATGTCAATATGTGTATGTCACGGTATGGACTATAGATGATGAGGTATCCAATGGTGGTTAAAGTAGCTTCATCGTGTTTTATATTATAATCCGGTAGGTATTGTACTGAAACTTTTTTTTTCGCTATCTATTCCATTAATTAAATGTTCGTTTGACACAGAAATTATAAATCAATGGTGCATTTATACTGTTTCTAACGTCTCTGCGAAAAATAAGCTACAAATAATATGAAATGAAAATAACTATGTACTAAATTAGAAGAATTCTTTTGTGCTTCGATAAAATATGCATGGATATTGAAATGAATTGATAAAATATATCAAGCATATTTGATGCACATTCAGTTAATAGAAATATTCTAATACATATTCTTCCATCGGAATAATTATTATCATCAGCAAAAATCGTTTGATTTGCGAAAAACCAACATGTTTGCTACATACAATCACAGTTTACTAGATTGACTATGATAAATATAACATAGTAAATTTTACACAGCGACATTTTAATTGACTCAGACAAAACAATGAATAATAGGTTTCATCTTTAACAATGATTTGATCAAATATGTGTCACAGAAAATTTATTCTACTTATAAATAGTTGAAATCGATCACTAATGATGTTTATTTATTCTGTTTTATCTTTATCAATATCAAAGTAGTATTTTTTTATTTTCTTAATGAAACAAATAAAATATTAGAATAAATTGCACTACGAGCCTTTTCAGAGCATGTAAAGAAACAACAAACACAAGATGAAACATGAAATCGAATTCCTCATAATCAATTACACTGAAACTTATTTTATTTCTTCTTGTGTATCATCATTATTTTCGTTATTTATTTCGACTTTTCTATTCTCTGTTATAGTATACAAGTTAGAAGGGAAAAGAGCCATATTTTAGTTATCATGATAGAAACATACAATAAGACTCTGATTACAAAACCAGAGTCCCTTATTCTCAAGAGATGGATCATTCAAATCTTATGAGTATTATAAAAATCGATATAGTACCGTCTCACACTACTTTTTTATCGAGTCCGACAAACATTCACGTCATTTCAACAGATCGTTGTTCAACTTTGTAAGATGTTCCATTTTTCAGCCAAGAGCTTGCTCATATTTCTGTCCATTTAATAAGAATTAATATTGTTTCATTTATATGCTGTGAATAAATCCATAACGAGAAGAAATCTAACAAAATAATATGATTGTATGACTAAGTCCTATTCCACAGTTCTCGGACAGTTATCTACAAGTGGTAAATATGCAAACGCATTTCTGAGATGGCGAAAGAAATTGTTTTGTTCGCTACTAGAAGACATAGAACACAAAAGAAGTTAAACATATTAAACAGAACTATAATTGACTAGTGAGATAAACAATGAGCTAATATATCCAATTTGTTACATTGTTTATTTTGTGCTCAGATCAGACATAGTGAGCTGCGATTATGTTTGAAAATTATAACCAAAACCTATAACAAAATATAAAACTAAAACTAAATATTTTATTTTATATTGATTTTATTTAATCTATAATGCATCTTTCTGTTGTATTTAAATTCTTTGTTGTTCGTTGTCAAAAGCCTTCCAGTCCCATACTGTTCATGTCCTTATGAATAAACATAAAATGGAAAATTACGATTCATTAACTCTTAGAAAATCATCGAATGAAATTCAAATATTAACTGAAGCTTTGATTATTTCAGAGTAAATATCTCATCAAAGCAGAATTAGACATTCATGTACAGAAATAACTCCAACAATGGAATTTTAAGATTATACAATAGTCGAAACAAGGATGTCCCGACTAGACATCGGCGTGACCAACAATTTTTGGACACGGTCACGACAAGTTTGGTAACGGTCACGCACGGTCACGGTCGTGCTATGATCGTGACCGAGACCGTGAGTCACGGAAATTCTATGGTTTGTATAAGTATGATATCTTTCTGTCGCCTATATACATATGTATTGTACAGATAGGCCTGTTTTACACTACGTAGTAATGGATTTAGGAGAGAAGCAATAGAGCAATCGCCTCCTTTCCCTTCCCCCCCCCCCCCCCCCCCTTTCGAGACAATTTCCCCGGTTGTCTCGAAAAAACAAACGAAAAATGAGTTGATACTATCTTGGATGATCCCTAAAAAGGGATTTTTATCCAAAATCGCCCTGATCGTTGAAAATCCTAGATCCTCCACTGACACTACGAAAACGAATATTTATTTAATTCCGTTTTGAAACAGTGAGGGAGTTCAACAGGACGATTGCACTTCATTCGAAAGGATTTTTTCGATTTTATCCAGCAAAAACGAACGAAAAACACCTTCATACTATTTCGAATGCATGTTAAAATATGTTTTTTTGCGTGTGATTTCATCTCCTTCCAAAATCGTAGATTCACCATTGTTTTAAAAGTGTATTAACCCTTAAAAGCCCGAGGAGATTTTTCTTGCAACAGAAGAAAAACAAACATAACAATAGAGCTGGTGGACCCTCAGTATGCTCATACTATAGCTAAAACGAAGTACCTTGTTCTTCCTCTAGAGTTACGCAACGTCCTTTAGCAGAAATCTTGGACCTTCCAAAAACCTGAAAGAAACGAATTTCTATCTGAAATTTCGTCCTTAATCAGTTTATATGATTCTCAAATTGTCCTGAAATTTTCAGTCAAAACAGGTGCTTTGTTGTTGAAATATTGGACGCAGAAAAAGAATCGGCAACGTTTTGCAAAAACCTCATAAAATCCGACTTCTATTCAACATGCCGTATCTTCAAGAGTAAACAACAGTTGTTGCTGAAAATTTCAGGATAATCTAAATAGCGTATCAACTATTTATGAGGAAAATTTCAAGTCAAAATTCCTTTTCTTCGACTTTTTCTTGAGGCGGAATATCCCAAAGAAGAAATTTTTTCTTTATGATAGTGTCCTGCGTTAGTGGAATGGTTTAAAATTTACGAGATGGTTTCATCAGATACCTTAGCACTATATTTAACAATATCACTTAAAAAAAACAACGCGGCACGTCGCTTATATGAATAATAAAAACTTCAGAAAAGAAAAGTGGTGCTAAAAAAATTACGAGGCGTAAAAGGTTCATTCTTTCGCTTAAGAGCCACTTGAGAATTAGATTTTCATCTCTGTATGATTACTAAGGTAATGTCAGTTCAGAAAAATGTTGGTTTTTGTATATGAGCTCTTGGAGTGGAATTTATCGAAAATATTCTAATGTCCCTTGGAAGGTACATTGGGCTCTTAAGGGTTAAGCTAACAGTATTAACTTAATACACTTTTTTAAAACCGCATTAAAGTTAAATCGCCATTCAAAATTAAGCTCGATTTGTGTGCTTCAATTGAACTTGACAAAGTGATACTTCATTATACACTTCGATTGATGCATTTACTTATAAGTGGAAATATCCATCATTTTAATATGGAGCCACTACCATATTATTCCCTCTACTGTTTTTTTTAGTGTAGATGAGGTCATAAAACGCTGAGTAAATGTTGTTTCTATTTATGAAAATATAATATAATGGCTATTGGTGGTGTGAAAAAAAGAAAAGAAAGGGATTTACAATCAGATATAACAAAATATATCTAATTTTTAGATTGATTGTAGAATTTAAGCACTCTCAAACAAAATTTTCCAAAGAAAATTTGTTGAAATTGATTGAATTCTCGCATGAGATTAGAAAAATAGCCGTTATATGGCCATATTGAAAATTTATCGTGACCGGCGATGACCAGGCTCCAGTCACGGCTTTTTTAAAGAAACTGGTCACGGTCGTGACTCACGATGGTGACCGTGAGTACGGGAGTCACGGCGGTCACGCCGATGTCTAGTCCCGACGTCATTCGAATTGGAAAGATTGAACGTGTTTTTAAAAATCGGTGAACGAAGCAAACATATATAAGTCTGGGATTGTTTATTGTTTATCTATATTCAATGAAATAACTAACAAAAAAATAAAATGATTTTTTTAAAGGCATTTACATCTTTTATACTGTTACAAAAAAAAACAACAATAAAATCCACAAACAAATATTGCATCAATTACATATCGATAACTAACGCTCTCTATTGGAATAAATTATTTTTCATAAATATGGATTTATATTTTCGATTTTATCCATTCAGAAATAAGGTAGCGAACAATTTGTTTATTTTTATTCTTTGATGAAAAGAAAAAACAATAAAAACGTAGATTATTTTTATTTTTATTATTGCAAAATTTCCAAACGATATTATTTAAACTAGTGTGAATATTAATTTGAATAATTTTTTTTTAGAAAAAAAAAACAATCATGGCTAGTAATCGATTCTTTTTCAATGAAGGTTCTTCGTCAAGTGAAGAAACCAGTGATGATGAACAACAAGTACAAGTTCAAACAGCAAAGAAAAGTGCTGGCAAAAGTGCAACAAAACAGTATGTAGTTCTTATGTTACTTTTTATTAAGTAATTCTAATATCTCTCGTTTTAGTGCTCCTAAACCATACCTTGCAATGAGTGATGATGAAGAAGATGTTAAACGTGTTGTACGAAGTGAAAAAGCTAAACGGTACGTCTCTTAATATATACTTAGTAGTCGCAAGAAGTCCCGCTGCTGGGTAAAAGGTACATCTACTTCAATGGTTGTGCCCGATATTTTGACTACAAATAATGCTTGGTAAATTCTGATTGTAAGCAGTAACCCAAACTCGATAGATCTTAATGAAAAGAATTTACGATGAAAACAACAGTTTTTCACTATCTGAATGTGTTAACCTCCATTTTCTAATTAACAAATATAGATTTATATGTCTACATTGATTCAAAAATAAGGCAGTTAATTCGCTGTTATCTCAATAGTTTGAGACGATTTCAGCATAGGTTCCTTCTCCGTTGATGGCTACGATCGACAAACCAAATTTTGAGAAAAAACTCAATTAGAATAGGGCATTCAATAGAGAAAATTTTAAGACAAATGATCAAAACTAGTTGGAGATATCGGTCACTTTTCGATGATTGTCATCAACTTTCATGTGAAGATTACTCTAAAAATACTTCATAGAGATTTGTTTTCTATGGTCAGATGTCTTTGTCTGAAGAAAATATCTATGTTAACCTGCAAGTTCTCCTGCATGAAGACCGATCGAGTCCTGATTAATCTTTATAATTAGAGATCAACGGGCTTTATTTGTAGTCATGCTATGAGACCTAAGGGTTAAAGTTTAGATACTATTTATCTGGTGCTGGGACTTTTTGCAACTACTGTAGAAATAGATGAATAAAGATTTAATTTCTAGATATGAAGAAATTGAAGAAATTATTAAGAAAATCAAACATGCTATGCGTATTCGAGATATTGGTTTGGTCTATGAATGTCAGTGATTTTTGTTTGTTGAATATATTCGATTGTTTTTTTTTTTGTATATTTATTATAGGTTATGAAAATTTAACAAAAGCATTCGACAAAGCCAGACGAGTGTTAGAAAAAGATCAAGGTAAAAAATATTTATTTTTGGTTATTGTGTTTACTTTAATGTAAAATTTTTCGTAGGAATGCCAAGATCATTTATTAAAATATTGGCACAACTCGATGACTTTGTTAATCTAGTACGCAGTTAATTGAATATATTTTCGTCGTTTAACTTTTGCCTTTTTTGTTTTTAGTGTTGGAGTGATCGTGAATGGCGTGAAACACTTAGTAAAAATAATTCAAATAATTTAAGTGCATTACGTCAAAAAATTCGTCGATATTTAAAACAAGAACCATTGGAAAAAGAAATAAATGCTTATCGTGAAGTTTGTTATTATGAATTTGTATATTTTTTTTCAAACAATTTTTCTTTTCAGAGACCTGATGTTGCTGATGAAGAAGTACCAGAACATGAAGCTTCACCAGTTGATCAAAGTGCTGAAAGTGAAGAAGATGAAGAAGATATTGTACCAGCTAAAGGAAAACCACAAGATGTAAACAAAAAAAAAAGACAAACGCAAAAATATCATTTTTTTTAAACATATATTATTTTAGGATGACGAGAGTGATTCAAGTGAAATATCATGGGATCAAAGTGATGAAGAATCGACTGATAGTTCAATCGATGTTGATGCACCAAATGAAGAACTTTACAAAAAATTTTTGAAGTAATGAACTATTTAACTAAATATACAAAGCAAAATTTTTCGTCTTTCTATTTTAGAACTGATAAACCTGAAAAAGAAAAAGCTAATAAAAGCAAAGAGGCAGGTGCTTCTAAAGGTTCAAAAAAACCACGTCGACAGGATATACAAGTTCGAGGTTCAGATACCGAAGATGAAAAAGGAAAAGATGCTGCCACTCGACAAGATGTAAATTATTCATATATCAGTTATTTGTTTTTTTTTCAAATTTATTCTCTAGGTTCAAAAACTTGTTTCATTTGGTAAAGATGAAGAAATTACACATGAGGCTATTTTGAAAAAACTGAATGAAATCATTGCTATGCGTGGTAAACGTGGTACAAATCGTCGTGATCAATTGGAATGTCTAAAAATTCTTCGATTATATGTTGAAAAACAAAACTTAGGTGTTGGTCTAGATGTTAAAATATTATTAATACAAATAGCTGTTAGTTTTGATTATCATCATAAGGGTAATGAATGTTTAAAACCAGAAACATGGACACGGTATAAAATTATTCGTGTTTTTTGGTTGTTATGAATAATATTTTGTTCGTTTCGTTTTAGTGCACTCGATTATATTGAAGAATTATTAACATTATTGACTAAAAATGAACAAGTTCAAATCAGTGAAAATATTAGTGAAGAAGCAGAAAATCTTAAAGTATGTTTGAAATCAAGATACGAAAGAATAAATCTAAATGAAAGTATTGTATTTCACGAAGTATATTAAAAGATTATATTTCCGAAGTAGTTATTTCATTCGTTGAATTTGTTCTTTATTATACTGATCTTATTGCAGTTATGAGAATGACGATGATAAATGAAATACAAAAAAAGATGAAATGAACTTTTCAGATGATGAATATCCATTTTCATAACAAGAAAAACAAGAATGTGATGGACTTAGTTTCACAATAAATATTACTATAGACATTTCTGTTGTTGACCCAACCACTGACATAATTTACTAACCGATTCATATGGTACTAGTCTACTAGAGTTGATGCTTAGTCAATCAAGGGAATAGCTTATAAAGATGCTGCTTAGGACATTTATATAGTCAATTTTGGATGAAGTCATTTCACTGGTATAGCTGACTCATTTGTCTTCAATGGCATGAAAAATTGAATTTATTGTTTATATAATTTTTTTCTTAGTTATATTGTTATTTTATGTGTATCAACATCAAAATGCACTTAACATGGGTTATTTTTTAATAAATGAGTCCATTTTAGGAGAAATGCTTATAGTTAAACACTTGCAAAAACGGCTATTTTTCGATTGAAATCAAATCTTTTCCTTCCAGGATCGTGTGAAAATCTTTAGTCTTCATTTTCTTTCTATTATATGCAACCAGTAATTCTAATTGTAGTAGTAGTATATATCAATATCAGAATAATCAATCTGTTTAACTGAATAGAAAAACATTGTTTTCCAAATCATAAAATTTAGTCAAGGTATAATGAAAAATACTTTAGTTTTTCACGAATCCGTCACATTATTGACGTTTCTATGCAACATAAAAAATTTGTCTTGATACTATGTACTGAATAGATAGTTTCTATGAATGAGTCAAAAAGGTATGGTGGAAAAAGGCAAAAAGAAAAAAAAATATCGAAAGGGAAAAATGTCGAAAATAAAAACATCGAAAGCAAAAATATTACAAATGTAGATGAATAGAAATACTGAAAACGAGAGTATGTTGAAGTAGAAATCTTTCTTACCCCCATCTCCAATCTTACATGTTCATTTTCACCTCATATTCTTGTTTTCGACATTTTTATTTTCGATATTTTTCCCTTTCGACATTTTTCCTTTCTGCCTTTTTCCATCCATTCGTCAAAAACGATTCAACAGAAGATAAAATATTAAATGGATGATGAATATTGTTACATTTTAATTCTTTTGAAATATCTTAAGATATGTGATGTAATCCTTTGATTATTTTAATTTCATATAGAAAGAACCTGATTATCGTATTCATGGTGATGCGATAACAATAATTCTTAAAATGGATGAAGAATTTACAAAAATTTTACAAAATGCTGATGCTCATAGTCAAGACTATGTTGAACGTTTAAAAGATGAATTACGTGTTTGTTCAATAATTGATCGTTTAAAAGTATATTTAGAATCAAAAGCAAACAATAATGTCATGATAAATGTTGATTCTGAAACTGGTTCAATTCCACTTGTTCAACCACAACATTTATGTACAGCATATATGTGTGTTATTGAACATCTTTATTATAAATATGATAAAACACCTGGTCAACCATCTGTTACTATAATGGATCGTCTTTGCAAATATATTTATGCCAAAGATACACTCAATCGTGCACGTGCACGTGCAAGTCTTTGTCATGTTTATCATTTTGCATTACATGATCATTATTATGAAGCTCGAGATTTAATGTTAATGTGTCATATGCAAGATACAATAACAACATCGGATGTTGCAACACAAATTTTATACAATCGAACTATTGTTCAATTAGGTTTATGTGCTTTTCGTTTTGGTGCAATACGTGAAGCACATCAAGCATTAGTTGATATGCAATCGGGTAATCGTGCTAAAGAATTATTAGCACAAGGAGTTCAAATGATACGTAATCAAGAACGAACACGTGATCAAGAAATGAAAGAACGACAACGTTTATTACCATTTCATATGCATATTAATTTAGAATTAATTGAATGTGTTTATCTTGTATCAGCTATGTTGATTGAAATTCCATTTATGGCTTGTAAGTTTATTCTTTTGCAATCTTCATAAATAAAAAACAAAAGAATATATACTATTTTGATTTGTTATAGCTCATGAATATGATGCACGAAAACGTCCAATTAGTAAACATTTTCATACACAAATGCGTCAAGCAGAAAAACAACCTGTTTTTGGACCACCAGAATCTATGCGTGAACATGTTGTTGCTGCAAGTCGTGCTATGAAAACAGGCGATTGGAGTGCCTGTGTTAACTTTTTAATCAATGAAAAAATGAATGGAAAGGTAAAAGAAAAAACAAAACGTATTAAATGAAATCTCAAGAGAAAAATTAGTATTATCTATACTTTATTTTATTGATTCAATATAAAGTCTATCGTTGGAAGAGCTCGTTAGGAGCTGATTTGAAAATTTCAGATCTGATGGGCTTTAGTCGTTTGAGAAATGTGTGTGATATGCTAATCATGATATACGAATAACCCGAGAAAAGTATTTTGTATCTTTTGGTTAACTATTCGATTCCGATTAGAATATTTCACTAAGATTGTCAGAAAAAGGTTCAACTGAATTCTAGTCCAAAAGTTTTGAACTCCATGAGCCCTAATCATTAGAAACTATTATTATTTAACAAGATTGTGCGTTCGCAAACGCAGTTTATTACAATATTGCTTATCGGTGTTGGTTTCTCTATTCATCAATACAAAGCTTTGTTTGTAATTCATTAATAGTATTCGCAGGGTTTCGTAGATTTCATTGATTGAAGAATACAGATCGAGATTTTCACTAGTGGCAGCTTTAGAGCTTTTGGTCGAAAATGTCTGTGTTTCTCTCAGCTTTACTTTTCGATTACCGTTAGCAACAGCTTAAAAAATTTTCCGAGAGTTCAACGGTACCCTGCTTTTCTTTGACGCTGCCAGTAACTGACATATTTATCGATGGTGGGAAAGAACTTTATATGGTTTTTTGAATCTGTCTTTAGGTTTGGAATTTAATGCCACAAGCTGCAGAAGTACGAAAAATGCTCGTAGATAAGATTAAAGAAGAATCATTACGTACTTACTTATTCACTTATGCTACTGTTTATGATGCTATTTCCATGTCAACATTAGCTGATATGTTTGAATTACCGGTAAAACAAGTCTATGGTATTATTAGTAAAATGATTATCAATGAAGAACTTATGGTACTTTTTTTTCATTCGTTTAAATAAGTTTAGGTTCATATGATGTTTCCTCTATAGGCTTCACTTGAAGAACCAAGTCAAACAGTCGTAATGCATCATACAGACCCATCAAGAACACAAGCACTTTCACTTCAACTTGTTGAAAAGATCTTTCAATTATATGAGCAAAATGAAAAATTAGTTCATTTCCGTAATGGTGAACCAAACTTTTATTCAAGACCAAATCAACGTATATTAATTTATTTTCTTCCTTACTAATTCTTGTTTTGACCTTTATTATAGAAGTACAACAAGGTCAACAACGTAGTCAAGGTACTGGTGGTGGTGGTGGTGGTGGCAGTGGACAAAATTGGAGTAAGTCATACAATCATTTATCAATTTTTTTGTATGCTATCGCATCTTTCTTTTCTTTTTGTTTAATAGATCGTAATCAACGATCGGGAACAAATCGTGCTTATTAAAACTCGTTTAACATCAAAAATTTTTTATTTCATCTATTTAAATCGTTATCTTACAGTGTTATTCGTGACTATATTTGTTGTTGATCTATCACATAATGAATAAAAAACAGAGAGGATGCATAAACACATTGAAGAAGAAGGAAATGCTATATTTTGGTATTTAATTGTATGTGTATATCAGTCAAGAAAAAAAATACAATAGTAATTGAGAGAGAGAGAAAGCCGAAAGAAGAATCAGTTTCAAACTGTTGATTTTGATAATAATTAAATCGTTTCATATAAAATTCTCTACTTCATGTTGATAATGATTATCTGAGGTGTGGAATTCAAATTAAATAATCATAGAGCTCTGCTCAGAACTAAAATCATTTATTGTATAATACTTAGACAAAAGTATTATCGGAATCTCTTTGGAACATGAGTGGAACAATCTGACTCTAAAATTTATCATTCGATTGTAGTTACATATAAATTTTGAAATAGATGAATCATTTAATATTGACAGTACCATTAGCCATCTTTCTGATACTACGTATGTGCAATATTCTCACATTAACATTTTTTTATCTAATCTTTAAAAAGAAAACGTTAATCTTCGTAAAAAAGAAAAAAAACATTTAAAATTTAACGTCACATTAATGAAGTAGATGATTTGATGAGTAATATGTAAAAGTGATGACGTTCGCATCTAATATTATTCGGAGGAAATATAAAAGTTGGTTGATGAATCTGTACAATTATTATCATCTTAGTTATTATATGAATGGCTTCGATACTTTTCTTTTTCTCTACTAGACATTTCGGTTGATAGATCTTTCGAACCGTTCGGAAAATTGTCGAAATTTAATTTTCTTTCGTATTCAAAATTTTTTCTAAAGTTGAGCTTTATGAGAGTCTAATTAGAGTTTTTAATTTAATTTTGGATACAGACATTATGTTACTGTGTTCATTCTCTTGTAATCATTGGTTAAAGATTTTTTCGCGTTAAACTGAACTTTGTTTTTTTAACATATGACTTTCTATATTTGAGGCTAAAGTAGGCTAAATGAAACATAGTGGATCTAAGACTTACAACATAAATCGAAGTGAAATGGAAGAAGAGGAAAGAAATTATAGCAATAAGAATCTCCTTACAAACAACAAGAATAATAATTTCTTCCAGATTAAACATTAAAGCGTGTTGTAGATAAGATCACGCTTCAAATTGAAATAACTACTTCTGCTTTTATTTTTTTTAGAGATGGTATTAATTCAGTTCAAGATAGATTATAATTTAGGTATGGAAGAAAATATCCAATATGACATTTTTGAATGGTTACTATTTATATTTTTATGAAAAATAACATGGCAGTATGACGTGATATGTGTACATAAAATACTTGTTCTTTTAGGTTTGAAAGTAAGAATTTGAAACATTCGGCGATAGAGCGGAAATTATTACTCAATTAGACGAGTCATAATCTTATTAAATATTACTTAATATATTAAATCAATCTACTATGATTGTCTTAGATAGTTCTAATATAGATCAGGTCTTTTCTCGGACGAAATTATAATTCTAAGCATATTCGATCAAAACTGGAATTTTCATTTGCAATCTAATCATATTGCTATTCAACTCCTAACTAATACATCCACAATAAACAAATATATATTTAGTTTCTAGATTTTTCCATTTGAAATGAACCAAAGTTGACAATAATTATATGAAACAAACAGAGTTCTTTAATTTCAATATACATCTTCCGAAATATCACCTGTGACTAATTCAATTATTGCTTTCTTTCATATACTTTTGTCTTCCTGCTTTTGTTGAAACTATGTAAGCACAAAACCAAGAAAGAATGAAATATGAAATCGAATTTCTAAAAACGAATTAACTCCCATCTAATTTGTTTGTTTTATATATTTTTTCAGCGTTGACTTTTCTATTATTTCCATTTTTCATACTGTCTATATTGATACTTTTAGGAAAGTGTCAATTCTACCCATTGCAGAGTCGCTAGCATATTCTAGAGATGCATTGTTCGACTTCGCTTACTACAGGTACATGGTTTGATTAGACATATCATAGTGTGCAAGCGAAGGTGAGATGAGATTTGAGAACTACCACAGCATTTTATAAAACAAATAAGTAGACGATCTCGGTAGTAAACAATAACTAAATTTCGACAATAACTTGTTCCACTTGCTATAATATAGCAAAAACCATAGCAAGCATAAGCTCCTAAGCAAAGGAAAGTTATACATCTTTTGAGAATTACTTAATACATTGCTACTTGCTCCCGTACAATAGGCTTTCAGTTATTTTTTCCGCTTCTATCTGCACATTTCTCATAGTATTGATACAATTTTCAGCAACTGTGCTCTCCTTTACAGTTGGCTTTATGCTACTTTGAAGAGCTTGATGAACACATCATGATAACATAAAATGTTCCACGTTACACGATCTATATGGAGTTAAATTGTACTCAATGTTAGGAAAATTACTGTCACTTGCGATTTTGGAAATTTTCATTTTTACGACAGGTTATTTTTCATCATGTAAAGCTTTAATACAAGATGCGCCTTCATGAACTGCATAAATAAAAGTCGTCAGCATAAATAGAAGTCCGAAATTCGCCTGAAACTTTCAATATTTCAATAACATAACAACTGTAGATGTACTGAACTACCGACGATCAAACAGTGGAAATTATATTCAGCGCAGTCAACCATATGTGTCCGTAGATGTTCACAGCTTT
>CAJNOP010000024.1:1070648-1138184 GCA_905250075.1 Rotaria sp. Silwood1
TTCTCAACAGGTGAAGGTTATAAGGTTTTACATAGAATGTTTTTTTTCTATCTCTATACATGTAGTATCTTGTTGGATAAGTATAAAAGCTTCGGACACCTTTTGATATCTATGCAGGACTGCACTTATGGTTTTGAACAGGAATATAGTCTTGTTTGTACATATAGTCACATGTGGTTTGTTTGGTTTTTGAGTATAAATCAAAGCGACTCTTGTTATGTTTCAAGTAGACCCTGAGTTGCACCCATACTTAAATCTTTATCGCCACATATGTCGATATTTAATTGTGAAACATCTCATGTAAGTAAAAACCAAATTATCCGTGCATGAACGACTATAGAAAAAAGACTATGTGTCAGCTGAACGAAAATAGCGCAGCCTGGAATCGATGTCCGTAGTTTTCGCATGTATCTTCCTTTGGCCCTCGATATATTTGCACCGTAAAATGACAGAAGACAAGTAATTGACTAGTGTATTAGTCTGTTTTCTGCTTTTTTTAAGATCGGTTGATTAGCATCAGAAATGATTAATATGAAAACACAATCAGTAAGTCAAAATGTTTTACATTACTTTTTATCTCATAGAATTTCTTTTATAGACTAAGCTTGAAATCAAAGCGTAATGTTTGTTAGAAAAATGTATCGTTGTCAATTGGATAAGATGCGCTTGCTAATAATTTTTGAAGTTCATAGCGGAGAAAAAGGGATCTGTTTATCTTTCTTTTTGATATCATAATACATGCAACAGGTCGCTTTTGAGGCGAGACTATATGCATTATGAAGACTCAGACGAGCTATGAATACTTGGAAAGGAGTTCAAGTTCTTAATTTGTTGCAGCCAAGATACTATACTATTACGATGTTTTGAAAATGAATCGAGCAACGCTAGAATAACTGACTTTTGAGTTTCTTCCTAAAATACAGCTATGGTTAAAGCATATCTTTCACTTCGACCATTTAGTATACCGGTAGACTCTCTGTTGTTATTTGAGGACACTAGCATATCAAAAGACTTGGAACTTTCATAATCAAATATTTTTTGACTACCAGTCTTTGTACAAAATTTCAAGTTGAAAACCCGTTTTTTAGTATTCCTGAGGGAAATCGCAGCAATCATAGAAAAATAGCACAAAAATATAACCTCAATAGTAATAAGTTAAGAGTACATATTGTTGATGGGATATTGACAGCTCATTTGGATCTACATAATGCACATAGTCTCAATTCACTAACAATTTATCATTTTGAAGATTTCACTCAGTTATTAAATACTGACTAAAAGGATCTCATAATCTTAAATTTGGTTACGTATTAACCAATATCACTTTAACTTCTGCTAATTTATTCGTATGTTCTGTCACAAATGTGACAAACATTTTTTGGTTTGGATTAATTGTGAATAGTTTTTTTCTATTAGTTGTTTCTCATCAGCTAGATAAACAGTTTTAAAGTAAAGAAAACACAAAAAAAAAGATAATAAAATACCTAATAAACTACAAATCATTCTCATATACTAAAATGCATATAAATAAATAATTTCATAATAATATAAATTTGCAAGTGTTTTATTCCAAAAGAGTTTTTGTTTTTTTTTCATAATTGACTATTTTATAATACTTATTAATATATATCTGTTAGAAAGTCATGAAGAAAATCTGTATGAAACATAAGAAAAGAGAAAAAATAAACTTACATTTCCACGTATAAATTAAAGAAAAAATAAATATTCAATAAAGTTTGTGATTGATCAGTAATAAGTATCGACCAATGTTGACATTAATTTTCATGAACAAGTCGTTTTGTTATAATCATTAGTGCAAGAAAAATACTTAGAGCACACCAAAAGTATCGAGATTGATATTATATCCAAGCATAGGATGGTTGAGAAGGAATTTCATCTACAGATATATATATATGTAGTGCTCGATGTACTATACGTGTTTGCATTATAAAAACATCAGCCAATTAACTAGTAGCATGCACCGAGAATCGATACACTTGACCCTAGGCTGATGGAATTGAGATATATATGTTAGAATATCTACACATGACCGTGTTTTAAGGAATGTACTAGACAAAGGCAAGATATGTCATGTAACGACGAGACATTTCACAAAAACGTTTTTTTTTGTAATATAAAACTTGATTTATATACTGATAAAAAACGGAACTTTAATGCGCCACTTGTTCTTTAATGCTATCCATAACACTCTATTTCTTATGTTTGGATGATATTTAAGAACAGTGAATAAATAATTCTTTTCATCTTACTTAGATATGTGGGATGACTGAAATTTCATAAAGATAAATGCTATGAGGTTTCAGAAAATAGTTTATTGATTTTTGCGATTTTATGGTAGAAGTTTCAGCGTTTAACGGATTTGGAAAATAAGAAACATTAAACGGCATGATTTGATCTGTAGACCACTCTTTTACTCTAAACTAGATCAGATAGAAAAATAAATTACTGACAGTCGTATTGCGCATACATGTCGGTCGAAACTTAAACCGATATCTAGCGGTATCTATTGGAAATTGTATAATTATTTTCAAATAGAAAGAAAGAACGACAGCTTTTACACATATTGGATGGCTTTGCACCTTTTTTACCGTCAATCAATAATCTAGAAAGTAAGCGAAATAACAAATACACATGAATTTTGTTTATCTTTATTCTTTTTCGAAGAAATATGTTTCACTCATTCATTATTCAATATGAAAAAAATGGTAAGCCTTAAATCTTACTATAAAACTAGATGAATGAGAGGCTTTTCGTTATAGTTTAATTATTTTTATATAACAATAATTAGTAAATTTCTTGAATCTTCATCAATTACAGAGTGTAATGATGGTGAACAAGTTTGAATTCATATGATAAAAGCATTCGCAAAGGATTAGGAAAATCGTATGTTTTGTTCTCATTTTTATTTAAATACAGATTGTGGATTTTCTTTGTCATGATGGAAATCGCATATAGCTAGTATTGGTTATTTACAAAATATCAAATATATCGTTCAGAGTTAAAAAAAAGACAAGAATTACTAATTAAAGTTAAAATCTACATAACAAAAATGAAATGTACAGCGGATATATGAGATACTAGCTGGTTAATGTTCTAAATAATTACCCGAACTAATGTTATAGAAATTTGTAAATCTAACAAACAGATTATATAATATGAAAGGAAACTTTGAGAAAACGATTTCAACTTTGATTTCATTTGTCTATTTATAGTATACTATTTTTGTTCTTCGTTTTTCAGTGCTGGAGACGATATTGCTGAATAATTGATGTTATTAATTAAATATCAGTATGGTTGTCATATTAATAAAAGTACATATGAAGAAGCAGAAAATTGACAGGTAAATGATAGTAAAAGAAAAATGGTCACAGAAATCAAGATTATATCTAAATAACACAGATATCATATACCCATACGCTGGATAAGGACAAGCTGCAAGTCATGATATCCAGCAAACCAAATACCCAATTTGTCACATTAAATTCACTTGATATGTTTAGTTTAGCAGCCTCTAAATAAAGTGAATATTGAAATAGCTATGTTTTGAACCTCGATACCCAAGTTATGAAAATGATGACATCCCTCTTACCAAGATTTGAAGACAACAAGGTTCTTCACTGACTAGTTCATTGTTATCTTTGTATACTTCAAGTATTCCTCATTTACGTCAGTTTTTCCCGAAGTACCGCTGTAGACTCTCCATTGCTAAACTTTATCCCTCAGGAAGCATTCATTTTGTTTATGAGAATAACAGATTTAGAAGTAATGATAAATTACCATCACATCCTACTGATATATATACCGTTGAGTATTCATGACAAACAATTTTATTTATATTCGGTTTGTATAAACTCTAAAGAAAGCTTCATCTAGCTACCATAATTAAATGTCTTGTAAATAAAATATTTTCGTTCTTTAGTTTTGTAATTTCTTTTATCGATATAATTCAGTTTTTTAAACATACGCCGCAGGAATCCTAAAGAAATATATACACACCTGACAATAAATGAAATGACTACAAATTAAGTATAATTAAATCTTTAGATCAAGGACATATGTTTCAAAAGAAGAAAAGCTGATTAAGTTAGTCCGGATATTATTTTTACTGTAGGCATTTCCGTCATTGATTCAATCAAATCAGTTATTTTCAATAAAAAAAAATACTTTCCTCTTTATACTATTCACAGTTAGTTTTGCTAAAATTTCACATGACCTTTTGACTTTCTTGCTTTCATATAGAAACAGCCTGATCTATTGTATTTATGTTGATATATTAACACTAATTCTTAAAATGCATAAAGAATTAAAAACAAATTTCCACACAATGCTCATCTTCGTATTCAAAATTATGTTGAATACATAAAAGTTAAATGAGCTATTTTTTTCTCTAGCTGATTGTTTAAAAGTATAGCATTAAAAAACAAATGAAAAATGTACAAAAACATACAATTGATAAACATTTTTATACAACATATGTGTGAAGCAGAAAGTAACTTGTTTATGACCACAAGAATGTGCATGTGTTAACTTTTTTTAATTAAGAAAAGAATCGATCAACTAAAATCACATCTCACGAGAAAAATTTTTTATAATAGATTAACATCATCTATATTTTTTTTGGTCTGATGCTTTATAAACTATCCCATTGAGAAATGTTATGCATATCAAAAATGTTATTTTACGAATGTAATTTTGTAAGAATATGGCGTATCAATATAGAGTATTATTCAAGAGATATAAAAAATACTATTTCCAAGTTTCTTTTTGGAATTCTCGTGGGAATAATGTCCTTTATAAGAAGAAATGTCCTACTTTGATTATCTTTCTTTCCTATCGATAAAAAATCGAACTTCCTGTGTCACTCAGTAATATTAATATTAAGATTTCGGAAAATTTACTCATTGAAAGATACAAATCGTGATTGACATGGCAATTAATGCCTTTTCTGTATTTGTCGAAACATATTATGATCAAAATCTATGTTGTTCCATAGAAAATAATGACTCAAAAATCGAATGAAGTGTTATTAAAACCTTCATAATTTTTTTTTTCATTTTGATTTCTCTGACAGCTTTTATTTAAATATTGATTGTATGTCTTGATGCATATTTAGTTATGAAATCTGATATCATAAGCAATAGAAGCACGAATAAAATCAAAGAAGAATCATTACGTACATATTCACTTATACAGCTATTTATCATTCTACATCAATGGTAATATTAGCTGAGCATGTGGTATTTGTTTTCTCATTACTTTGAATAATAATGTGTTCAATAAAAATTTTTTTTTCGTTAGGTTTCATTTGAAGAATCCAATCAAACGTCATAATGCATCATGCATATCCATTAGAAAGATAAATACTTTCACTTCAACTTGTTAAAAAAGGTTATCGAATTATAGAAGCAAAATGAAAAATTAGTTCATTTCCATAATCGTGAATCAAACTTATATTCATGACCAAATTAGCATATGTTTATTTAAGTTTGTCTCTTTTTTTCTTTTTTGTTTCTCATGTATTCCTCTTTTTTTCTTCTAGAATAGAAGTAAAAGAAGGTCAACAAGGTAAACAAGGCATAGGTGATGATTGGTAGATAAAATTGTAGTAAGCCATATAATTACTCATCAATTTTTGTTGTCATCAAGTCTTATTTTTCTTTCTATTTAATAGATCATATTCAACGATCATCGACAAATCGACCACAGTAGAATTTGTTCAACATCAAAATGTTTTTTTTTATTTCATCTATTCAAATCTTTATTTTGCAGTGTTACTCATGACCATATTTGTTGTTGATCTATCACGTTACGAATAAAAGAAGAGGATACATAAATACATAGTAGAAGAATTAGGTGCTATCTTTTGCCATATAACTACAGGCGTATGCTAGTCGAGAAAAAAAATTGTACAGTACACTGTTCGAGAGAAAGAGAAACGAAAAAACAACAGACGAGTCTTACTAATGATAGGAAGAAAAGAGAGAAAAAAGAAAGAAGTCTCCATTCGTCGTTTTCCTCCTTCTCCACATCTCATATCAATTCTTTTCAATCAGTTGGTTGTGTTTCTCCTAGTTGTCACGAAGATTATCATTGTAGTGATTTCTATTAGTAATCTGCATATTCGATACGGTTGTTCTCGACTTGTATACAGATTCATTTCTCCTTTAAATACATATATTTCATTTAGCTCTCTACCTATTTTCCATACTTTTCAGATCATGAGGCAAAATAAAGATAATGTTAATATATAGAAATAATTTATTAATATGGTTCTTAATATAATTACAGAAGATTTTGAAAATTTTTATGATATTCAAGATGATCTTGGAAGGTTAGTTAATCATTTCTTCTTTTTTTTTCGTTAGTCTACTATTTATTTGCACATCTATAACACAAAATGAGTCTAGTAAGAGTACTTGACATAAATACCATTTCTTTTCTTTGTTAGATTATGTAATAGAGAAACAAAAAAATAGAACAAACAATCATATTGCAAACAATTAACAGAGATACATACATATATACATTTGCGTCTATGTATCGACTATAAGATAATAGGCTTGTGTTTTCTTCATTATCAAACAAAGACCATCTGTTGTATGAAAGACATAAAAGAAAGATAGAATCTCGAGACAGGATGAAATATGCACACTAATTGCCGATTTGCACATAAACGAACTTCATTTATTTATGATCTACAAATACTTACATGTTCATGTCACTGTTTGCACGAGGCTTCGTTATATATTGATTCGTTTTGTTGGTATACATAAGTGTATATACATCTTTATCTTATCATCAGCACAAATAAAACAAAACGGATAAAAGAAAACGATAATGCTAGGTACCCTCTTGCAATGATGGTGTTTATGATTCTGCATCGTTTTTCTAACAGCCATAACGACTGTTTTGTATTAGGTTTCTAACGAATGTAAAGCCATAAATCCTATCTATAGCTATATAGCTATATATATATAGATATACATATATATATATGTAGCTATATAGCTATATATATATAGATATACATATATATAAAGCAAAACGAATAATAATTAGGTGAGACATCCGTCGATGCTATGCTATTGTTGAGATGATTACCCTGAGGTGCTACAATAATTCATATTCATTACTCTCCGTCTGAGATGGAGAACAATAAAGATGGTCGAACACCGAAAGTACAAAGTACTTGATATATATGTCTTAAAAAAAAACAAAAGATATTCTGAATAATTTATATTTGATTTATTTATTTTTCTTTAGCGGTCAATTTGCTGTCGTCAAACGTGTACGTGAATTAAATACAGGACATGAATTCGCAGCTAAATTTGTACGAAAGAAAAAATGTGTTGCTGGAAAACGAGGTCTTAAACGAGAAGAAATTTTACGTGAAGCTGATATTCTCAGTGAATTAGCACCACATCTAAATATAATCACACTACATGATGTATTTGAAAATAAACATGAAATTATTTTAGTGCTTGAATTGTATGTAATAGACCATTTTAAATATATTTTCTTTTTTAAAGAAAAAACCTATGATTTTATTAGAGTTGGTGGTGGTGAGCTTTTTCATTATATTGCTGAAAAAGATGCATTGAATGAAGAAGAAGCTGCAAAATTTATTTTACAAATTCTTGAAGGTGTACATCATATGCATGAAAAAAATATTGTTCATCTTGATTTAAAGGTATAGTTTGTCAATGAAAATTTCGTAGGAAAATTTTTCATAGAAAAAATGATGATGTAATTAATTTTCATTTGATTCGTTTATTTATAGCCAGAAAATGTTATGCTACTCGAAAAGAATAAGACACAAATAAAAATTATTGATTTTGGTATTTCGAGAAAACTTCAACCGAATGAACCAACCAAAGAAACATTTGGAACACCAGAATTTGTTGGTAAGTTTTTTTTGCTTTTATAAATTAGAAACCTTTTTTCGATTTCAACATATTTAGCTCCAGAAGTAATCGCATTTGAACCAGTCACATTAGCAACTGACATGTGGAGTATTGGTGTAATAACATATATTTTGTAAGTTAGAAGCATAAATATTTAATTAAGTAAATATGTATTTTGTTAAGATTAAGTGGTGCTTCACCATTTCTGGGTAATACAAATCAGGAAACTTTTAATAATATTACTCAAGTTGATTATCGTTTTGATGAAGAATTTTTTGCAAATACAAGTGATTTGGCTAAAGATTTTATTCAACAACTTTTTGTGAAAAATCCTCGGTAAGGAAAAGTGTACCAACATAGAAAATCCCTCATCAATTCTTCTGCACATGCCTATCTGATTTTGTTGTTGCTGCTTTTTTTTATCGCGAACAACTATCTTCTTCATTTTTGTAGTCAACGAGCAACAGTTGTTGATTGTCTCAATCATCCATGGATCAAAGTATGTTGTTTTGTTATCAAATACAATCTGACATAAATTGTATATACTTTGTGTTTAGCCACGTCGTCGTAAAGATGAAGAAGAACGTCGTAATGCTCAAATCAATATGCCATCATTCAAATCGTTTATAGCTCGTCGTCGTTGGAAGGTACAGATGCATTGTGAATCACGTACGCTTCGTACAGTCACAACAAAAAAATTTGATAAGGATGGAAATGTTAAGTCAGCTAAACATAGTGAACGTAAGGGTAAAACAGCTATCTATGAAGGACAATATTCTGAAACTGATGAATCTGATAATGATATTGAACAAATTCAAAAACAAGAAATAATGAATCCAAGTAAACGTATACATTGTTGTCCAACAAATATTGAAATGAGACAAATAAAATCCAGTGAATTTGCTGAGTCATTTCAAGAAAATGAAGAGGGTGAAGATGATGATGATAATGATGATGATGATGATGAAAAATATCGTCGTCGTCATCCTCGAACAGATGCAAGTGTATCATTAATAAAAAATCCTTTGCCTAATGAACAAGTTGTATCTGATCAACATTCACGTTCACAAACAAGTGATACTAAAGTTACAGAATCAATTGATGAAATAACTGGACAAAATGTTCGTACGACAGTACAAAATAAAGTTCATACAGATGAAAATTTAAAAATATCAAAATCGGATAATATTCAATATGAAGAAACTGAAGAAGGAACATTAAAAAAAGTTACAACAAAAACACGGAAAATGAAAAAAATCGTCAAAACAACAACCTCTTCTAAACAGAAGGGTATTTAGCTCGTATATGCCTGTGAATGTTATTCAAGACCTACCTAGCATGTTGTTTCGTTTTTTTTTGGAAATAGCATGATTATATTTAGTTATTTTTTTTTATTATACATAGTTTTTTTTCTTCGAAATCATTTCTCATAATTTTGTTTTTTTTTCTATAGAGGTGTGTGAAAGCGATCAGCCTGTGTAACAAAATTTTTAAACAAGTATGAATTTATTTGAATATAATTTCAATGAATTAACTTATTTTTTTCTATTTAAGTCACAATTGCGTCTATCGTCCATCTCATCTGCTATTAGTTTAGATAATTTAGATTCAAATATATCTGGTCGATCTTATGCTGAGGTAAAAGAATCAAAATAAAATTAAAAAAAAGAGTTTCAGTTTTGTTTTTTCAATTAGGATAATGATGATTTTGTTTTAACCGCTCTCCTATGTGCTGCCGAAGATGGTGATTTAGCTAATATTAAAAAATTATGTAATCTTGCTACTATTGATGTTAATAAAGATAATAAGGTAGTGTGAATTGAATTATTTATTAATAGAATTTATTATTTGATGTTCTGAATAGCATGGGGAAACGGCATTACATTTTTCTTGTGGTGCTGGCCATTTAGATATCGTTAAGTTATTGGCTGATCGAAAAGCTAATTTAATGGTTGTTGATGGGGTTAGTTATATCATATTGATTGATGAGACATTTAAAAAGAATATCAATTGTTTAGTCTGGAAATAATGCTATCTATTGGGCAGCAAGACAAGGACATGTGCCAATAATAACATTTCTTCATGAAAAAGGCGTTCCAATTAATGTATCAAACCGAGTAAGACTATTTGATTATTTTTTATTTATATTTTAAATGTTTTTGCTTAATAAGAATGGTGAAACTAGTTTACATGTTGCTGCTCGGTATGGTCATGCTCATGTTGTTGAACATTTATGTAAATTAGGTGGTAATGTTGATTGTCAAGATGATGTATGTTTTTATTCTTGATCATAGAACGTTATGTTTTTTGTTCTATTAATATAAATATTCTTAGGAAGAAGATACACCATTGATTGTTGCTGCTTGGCACGATTATTCTCGAATTTGCCGTATTTTATGTAGTGCTGGTGCTGATCTTAATATTCGAAATAAAGTGAAAATAAATTCTAAAAAAAAAGAAATAATTGATAATTATATCTTTGTTTTTATTTCCTATAAGGAAGGAGAAACAGGTTTGATTTGTGCAGCACAACGTGGCAATGCTGAAATTGTTCAAATATTAACTAATAATAAAGCACATTTAGATCTTCAAGATAAAGTATAATCGTTATTTTTTTTTTGTTATTAATATTTTTAATATTCATGTTTTTTTTAGAGAGGTTTATCAGCATTACATTTTGCTTGTAAACGACAACAAATACCAATTGCTTTAACATTAATTCATGCTGGTTGTAATATAAATATAACGGATAATGTATGATAATTAAATAAAAGTTTTTATTGAGAAAAAACAATTAAAATAACATAAATGAATATTTTAGAATAATGAAACTTCATTACATTATGCTAGTAGAGAAGGTCTTTTACCTATTGTTGAAGCATTAACTTCATTTGGTTGTCGAATGGATATGAAAAATAAAGCTGATGCAACTCCATTACATCTAGCTGCTCGTCATGGTCATATAGAAATAGCTCGATTTCTTTGTTTAGCTGGTTTAAATTTGAGTATTCAAGATAAGGTTAGCTTTGATTTATTTTGTTTTGTTTTGATAATCGAAATTTCATTTTTGTTGCCTATAGGATGGTCGAACTGCTTGTCAGTTAGCTGAAATAAATGGCAATACAGAAATAGTTCAATTACTTAAATCATTAAGCATGGTAAAGAAATAAACTAAATACCTTTTTTTTTAATCAAATTGTCTTAATCATTTTGTTTTTTTGCTTGAATAGGATAATCGTGCAGTATTTATGGAACAATTTGTACCAACGAAACAACCATTAAAAAGAATAAAATTAAAAATATTTGGAAGCTGTGACTCCGGTAATTGGATAGAATGAATATTTTTATTGTTTTTTTCATTTTGAAATTTTATTTTATTTTTTGATAGGAAAAACCACTCTTGTTGATACTTTAAAATGTTCGTTTTTGAACAGCTTTTTTCGACGTAATCGTCTTAATAGTACAAAAAAATATAATCGTAAGAAAATGATGTGTTCAACACAAAAAGATGATAGAAGAGTTTTATATTTCTTTTAATTTAGCAAATCGAAAATCAATAGTTATTGATGATTCAGAAACTTTTAATTTAAATAGTTCGAACGGTGTTGGTGTTCAACAAATAACATGTACAGGTAAAATAAAATCAATATAAGGATTTACTATATAAACTTGGTTTTATTTATTCAGGCGGTGGGCAATATAGTGCTTGGGATTTCGTAAGTATTTTTATTCATAATGGCTCCCTCCTCAAAAAGAATCGATTTTTCTAGAAAGAGAAAATTTTTGAAATAAAGATATAGGCATGACAACTAAGATGTCTAATTTGAATGTTAATAAGAATGACTTCCAAATTTAAAAATATTCATTCACAAATCATGATGAGATTCTAGAGTTTACCGGAGAAAAGTTCAAGCCACAAGATAAAACTCTAGATGAATTTTTGATTGGTACGTAATATAACCATATTTGATGCCTGTGTTAGAAATTTCTTTAGATAAATATGCCAAAAAAAGATATATTTCCACGTATTTCTCAATATTGATTTTTGCATAAGTTGTCAAATTTCGAACAAATTTCTTTTCAATAGTGTTTGCTTTACTGAATTACGATTTTTTTTTATTTGATAGGTAGATGTATTCTCTTTGGCATGATGACCAAGAATTTTGTATTCAATCCTTAATATCCAAGAAATGATGAGGTTTTTAGAGACCACCGCCTAAGAAAAACTAAAAAATGATTTTCTTTATCTGAAACAGTAAAGAATTCTAGTAGCCCGAACACTAACTTGAAGTGTATGAAAAAAAATACATTTGTACGCGTGAGAGTCTTATTTTGTACTATGGCTTTTAGAAAAGTCCTAAACGATCAGAGTCGGAGCTGCAAAAGTTATTTTGATAGTGTACTTTCATTTTATGAAAATCTTACACGTATTATATCGAAAATTCATTTTATGTCGAGGTAGACTTTAAGAAGTAAATTAAATTAGTAGTTCGAAAATATTTTGTTCATAGGCTGGCGTGGAGATTTATCATTCAATATATGATCATTTTATTGGAGATTTTAATTGTATTCATGTTTTATTATTTAATATTCTTGATGATATACAACAATTAGAACAAAATTTAGTCTATTGGCTTGAATTTCTTCGTGTTCGAATTTCAGTACAAGAACCTTTAGGTTTGTATTTAACATATAACTGTCTACAAATAAAAGAAACTTGCACATTTTGTTTCGTGGATATTTTTTTTCTATATAAGTTTACTTGCTCTCTTGTTCAAAGTGTGTTAGAATTTGAGAAATCATTTATCAATATTACGAATACAGTTGTGTTTATTATTCCACTGGAAAACGCTTATTGTTGCAAAATTTCACGTCAAAACATGCAGGAGTAGCAAGAATTCTCACTACCGGGTAAAAAATACATAAATTTCAATCTTTTTGCCTAATATTTTGACTAGTAGACCTTAATGAATTATGTTTGCCACTAATAGAATTCGTATCCATAGCTTGTTTCGGAGAAGATCGAACGTTTTTACTAATGCATTCATGAAAGCTATCTTATCGAAAAAAAATTCCTGTCTCAGCTCAAACGAAACGACCTGAGATTTTCTCATGTATCATTGTACTCATGTAGTACATAATATGACAGAATGAGCACAAAAGAGCTTAGAAAAGCAGAACTATTGATTTTAGAAAATGTTAATGTTGTTCTGAATGTTTTGAAGAAGAGCGCTAGCTTAATCGTCGCCTCTGTCATTGAAATTCGGATTTTATTCAGAATCGTCAGGTTCAACGCATTCATTGGCATCATCTTCCATTATTTTATTCGACAGGTGATCAAGTGAAGTTTTACTGTCCACATAAAGTCCATGACAGTTGATAATTGAATTTAATACTTCAGCCAGATGGCTGACAACTTATTTTTCACGTGTATTGTTGAAGTTGAAAAATTAGAATTTCCAGATGTAACCGATCGAGAAAACTTCTTTGAAAGAAAAGCAGACACTATGGATCCATTAATCAGTTTCATCAGAAACTAGCACAAATCAGTATTGTACAAAAAAGCAGACTATGATATACTTTTTTTTTCTCTTAAACACGTGATATACATTCATTTTATTCATTGGCATTCATCTGGTTCATTTATTTTCATGCTACACTTTTTATAATTACCATATGAAGGAGATTACTTTACATTGAATTCACAATATTCGTACTGTGGCAGATATAAAAAAACGAAAGAAAAATAAATATATTATTGTAACAAACCATTGTTCTCACCGCATTCAAGTCAATTGGGACATAAATATTCAATGTTGGAAAATTTCCAACCATATATCTTGTTACATTGAGAACTAGCATAATAATTGACATTTAAAACAACGTTAACATTTTCTAAAACCAACAGCTTTGCTTTTCTAAGCTCTTTTGTGCTCATACTGTCACCGAGTGTAACATCATGAGATTTGTTTTTTTATGCTTAAATATCCTCGTCTGAAGAGAAATTTTTTGTTGATCTTCCGGCTCTTCTCCATGAGTGCTGATTAGGTCCTGATTAGTCTTTACAATCAGAGTTTAACATACTCTATTTGTGCTCACACTATAAGCCTAAAAGATTGAACTTCAGATACTATTGTATTTGGTAGCGAGCTTTTTGTGATCACTATATTTGAACAGCATCACTGGTTTTCGGACTTTTGAAAGGTTTCATTTATTTATTTAAGTACGATCTTATCATACCGACGACTATAGAATCAATAATGCTCTTTTCCTGCTTAGCGTGGGCGTGTCATCGACTATTTCTACTCCAATAAATAGTTCTAATTAGTTAATGTCATAAACACAGATTTTTCATGTCATGTTTTGTTTCATGGGTCATCGCACACATGTTTTTAATAATCTAATGAGAATATATAATAGGTTTCTTGTTTTTCGTAAGAGATGAGAAGTTCTTTCATTTTTACATATTCACAGCAACAACAAAAAAATCATACTTGTATAGACTCAGTTCTTTGGTCAGTCTTCGAAGAGCCAGTACGTTAGAATGATATACTCACTATCTCACAGTTATCATTTTAAAATGCTTTGAATTCCATCTAAATTGCTGTAGAATGTGTAATTTCTGGACGAATGAATACTACTGTCTAAAATCTGAAGTATATATCATGATGTCATATAACATCGAAATACTAGAAGGATAATTCTTACTGTTGTGCAAGGTTTTTTTATTGTAAACAGTTGTTTGTCAGTGCTTTTTTCTAACCTTGTGAATATATAGGATTTAATGGTCGAAGTGCTCAATTAGCTAAAATAGTTCTCATTGGTACACATGCTGATCTTGTACCGGATTGTATAAAATCCGATGATGGAGATTATACATGTGAACGTGTTCAGATATTTATAAATCATATTAAAAGTCGTTATATTGATGATTTTGATTTTCATGATAAAATTTTTCTTTTGGATACTCGTGCTGCATGGACACAATCAATAAAACATCTTATTTCATGTTTTAATTCATATAAAGAACGAATATGTCAAAAATTAAAACCTACAACAATTTTTCTTGATCGTAGTATATGTCATATTCAACAACAATGGAGAAAAATATATGGACATTTTCCAATTATGTCATGGTCACGTTTTGTTGAATGTGTTAGACAAGAAGTTAATCCATTAGCAAGTGATGAACATATGAGAGAATTAGTTCAACAATTACAAATAATGGGAGAAGTAAGTTCTATTTGCTAAAATTAATTTTTTGAGTATTCAAAGAAAGAAATTTTATTTCAATATAATATGTACGAAAAAAAGACTGAAAGAGATTTTATTTAACTTCATGAAGAGAATAAACAGTTAGGATTGTAATCAATTATTATCCCATATACGCTGTGAACTATATAGTAGCATAACAAACAATGGGCTAGGTTGGATACCACCTTACTATCGAAATAAAGAAAAATGCAACAATTATCATCATTGATACTATATAATATGGATTACTCTTAAGATCACATGGCACTGCCCTACCATCCGGCCTCCTGATTACACTACTAGTCTCAAGATGAGAATGAGTACATCGTGAATTTGATGACGTATTTTATTTTTCATGATTAATCGATTACACATACATATTATTTTTTCATCATAGTCATCTATCGAAAAAGTAGTTTGACAAAATGTACATTCATTCTTGACCCTTTGTAAAGAGCATGTAGAAACTTGAAAAAAAAATTGGTTAGTATCAGAATTTCGTGTTGTTTTCGAATATGAATGTGTAAATTTTTGTACGCATCTGGTTAAAGAGTTATAAGCCGATCTTTTAGTGATCTATAAATTGAGTTCGGACGATCTTGGATTCGCCAAAACTTACTCAAAGTAATAGCGAATATTATTTCAAATACAGTGTATGAAAGAGCAAACATTTCTCTATAAAATGATATGGTAAGGATTAGCTTGGTGTAAGTCGTTTGTCAATAACGAGTATTTTGGTAAAGCATATCATGTCAAGTTTCTCGACTTTTATAAAAAAAAAAACAGGCTTGCAAAGTGAGCTTTATCATTTTTTGAAACTCTTGATTCTTATATCCCTTTGTAAGGAATAACTTCTCCTTTAATTCTATGAAAAAAAACAGTAATATAACGTATGCAGTAAAGAGTCTACGTTAGCAAAAAACGCCGATTTTTCCCGTCCAAACTTGATTTTGATGGCTCTAAAAGATCGACTCATCGTTTCTAAACCAATAGTCCTACAAAAAATTTGAAGTCATATTTAGAAAAAACATAAAATTCTGGTTCTATCTCCATGCTTTCAAATTTCTGCATGCTTTATTAAGAATATCTCTCTTTCTTGACCGTTGCTAGGTCTCAAAGACATTATGAATGATCAAACTAATATTTTTATAACAGATAGAGTACGAAATTTAAGAAAATACATATTCATTTATTCGATTTGGCTGTATATCCTTTTTGAGATACATTAGACTATATGCTAGAGATAATTCGATAATCCGTCAGTTATGGTTTTATTTAAAAAGACAATCATAATGTTGACTTTATTATTTAGATTCTATATTTGGAAGGCGATCCTCAAGAAGATTTAATCTGTTTTGATCCAAATTGGCTTTGTCAAACCATTCTAGGTCGTCTTTTTAGCCATCAACGAAATTGTAAACGTTATTCATCATCAAATGAAACATTTGCACTCACTGATATACGAAATTTATTTCCTGAAATTTCCGATCCAATAGATCTTTTACAAATATTTAATGCCTATGATCTTTGTACACAAATTGATATAAATGGTGAATATGAATTTGAATTTCCTCAATTGAATACAATTGAAATAATGTCGGATTTATGGGAAAAACGTTCTGGTGTACAATATATTTATATTGGTTGTGAAATTCGCTCGCGTACATTATCATCATTACTTTGGTCAGTTTTTCCACGAATACAAGTTCAACTTCGTCGTTTAATTATGTCAAATGAATTTGTTCAACATGGTGGTGGTGATGATGTTGAATTATTTCAATGGACTGAAGGTTCAAAATTAGTTGTTGGAATGATTGAATTATTATTAACAAAAAATATACCAACACATTTAGAATTAAAAGCACGAGGACAAACACAACATCGTGAACAAATTTTTTACTTATTTCATGATATTCTTTCACTTATTGAACATGTTTTTAATCAAATGTGTCCAATGTTACAAATTGAACAACATTATATATCAACAAAACATCTTCACTTAAATCAAATATCAACAATAAATTCATTGCATTTACCACCATCAACAACAAAACGACGTCATTTAACCAATTTTACATCGTTACCAATTATTGAACGAGATTCAACCCTTTTAATTCCTGGTTCACCTTGCTCAACGCAGTCTATACCTTTTGCATTTATTGAATCAAAA
Organism: Rotaria sp. Silwood1; assembly: GCA_905250075.1. Classification (NCBI taxonomy): domain Eukaryota; kingdom Metazoa; phylum Rotifera; class Eurotatoria; order Philodinida; family Philodinidae; genus Rotaria; species Rotaria sp. Silwood1. The sequence continues at coordinate 1,087,998 of CAJNOP010000024.1, forward strand.
GTAAATGTGTCACCATATTATAGAACATATTCACCGAAAGTAATTGTTCAAACATTAATGCAACAATATGGAATAAATCAGGTTTGTTATAAAACTAGAGTAAAATCTTTCTCTGTAAACATCTTCTTATGCCGAATAGAGAGTGCTTATTTCTAGTTTCATGTGTGATAAAAACTTTTATAATGTGAGCAATATATGTTCTATCACTCACGCGTAGAAAGGAAAAATAATAATGGTATGTGTATTGCATTATAATAAACACTCATGGAACATTGACAAGAAAGAGATGAGCCAACCGTGCATATTTAGAAGAACAAACATCATTAGACGGCAGCAACAGTACTTATTGAAGGGTGAAGATGTGTATATCAATGCGGATATAGAAGTAGAGAAAATTCACATTCACACCTAGACATGCACAAAAACCGGAACGGTTTGAATTAGGCATTTCTATTTAAATTTGATACTAGAGGTCATGAAGTCATTCAGTCTATTCTAATTGAAGAATTATAATTGACGATTCCCTGAAAGAAAATAATATAAGCAGAAATAAGTCTAATTTGAGACTTGAATCAAGCGATGACTTTGAGTGCTGAATCCAAAGTCATATGCAAACTTTCAAGCAGTTTGCATTTGAGTTTGAATTTGGTGTATATCTACTCACATTCACATCAAAGATGCGACTGATTTGTGTTTACTTGGGATTAAACCGATCTAATTTTTTAAAATTTTGAACCAACCTGATCCTACATCTGACCTAGAGTCTGTTCAAAGTATACTTCATAGGTATTTTAGAAAACATTAGTTTTGTGTCATAAAAATATTCTTATTTCAGAAAAAATAGATGTTTAGACAGATTTTACTGGAAAGAAAAAAGTATGAATTTTATATACTGTTTTTTAGACATCAATACTCGATGGCAACAATAATAATAATCATCATTTAACGCTAATAAAACAACATCCTTCAACTGATTCATTAAATAGTTGTCATTCACAAACACCATCTAAAGAAATTGCTCATATAACATCAATTGATTTTGATGAAGACCTTATTGATTTATTATGTTGTGGTTCAAATGAAATATTTTCAAATTTAGTGATGGGTATTGATTTACCAATATCAATATTTACATTAAAAACTCGACATTTACTTTGTCGTTTATTTGATAAACAAGATAAAATGGGTAGAGATTGGTGTCTACTAGCTATAGCATTACAACAACAACATCTTATACCACAACTTGATCAAGAAGATATATTTCAATCAAAAACTGATCAATTACTTGAAGAATTAGGACGAAAAAACTCTGCACTAACCATACGTTATTTTCTTCAAAAATTACTTGATATTGATCGACGAGATGCTTTTGAAGTTGTTGCTAATACTTGTCCAATATTTCAATTTGCCAATAATAATGGTGCTGTCATACAACCGTCATCTAATGAACAGGATCAACTTGATAGTCATGATAGTGGTATACAAAATTCGAACAATACTATCGCCAGTCTTAATCGGTGATGCATTCATTTTTTTATTTTATCTTCGTTTGTTTTTTGTAAATTTTTTTTCTTTTCTCGCTCACTTTATTTTTCTATACATTTTTGTTCTTTATATATTATCTGTTTTAATGTTCTTAACTAATAGCGACCAGATGAGATGGACGATAAGATGATGCATATTGTGTGTGTGTGTGTGTGTGTTTTGTGTTTGTGATAAATGATTAAAAAATGTTATTGACTACTAATATCTTGATTGAATTTTTTAAAAGTACCATATTTAAAGAAACGCAACGAGAATAGAATATTATCAAACTAGATTGATCGTACTTTGATTAATTTCTCATATGGAAACTTAAAATTTCATTTAAGAAGACTAAAAACCTATTTCTATTAGAGATCGATAAGTTCAGCTTTTACTAGGATATGAGAAGCTGTTGAAAATATTCTCTGATCTGCACTGTTATTAAAATGTTCTTTACACAGTAGAACAAAATTTTTCGAACAGCTCAATTTTAGGTAGAGCCTGTCTCATTCGAAACTTTGGAATCCGAACTTAGTCGAATTGTACTTTGACACTCTCAATTAAATTTTCTGATCGAAATCCGATATCACTCCGTAGATACGAGATCTTTTTTCTCGACTCGTAGTATTCGGCGACTAGCGCATTATATACATTTCTCAGACCCCTAGAACTCAACAGATCCAAAATTTTCAGACTGGAGTCACCCCCATTAGCGATACTTCCAGGAACTGAACTGTTGGGACTAGTCTTATAATATGATTTGGTCTGTTCCAAGAATTCTTTCTCTTATTTTGATCTGAACATTGAACTGTTTTATATCAGATCCCTAATTTCTGTTTCACTAAGATTTATGAAAATGAAAACTATGATCTTATCTTTATTCCTCTACTTACGGGAGCATCATTTAGAATAAAATGACTCTGTTTGCTTGTACGTGTAAAGCCACTTGTGCACATATATTTGTAACAGTCTTTAGCTGCTACTTGAAGTAAGTTTTTTCGTGCTGGAAGTTCAACTGATCAGGTGCTTTTGTTGTCCAGCTCTTGACCAATTCTTTTTTCTTTCGTAAGGTTTTTAATCCGTAAGGTGTCTCCCATGTCTAGCGTCCGACTAATTGTGTTATGAGGCTGGAATTTCAGCTAATGACATGTTTTTCGCTATATAGATTTCGGCTAATCAATGTTTCTATGCTGGAAGTTGAGCTAATCAGCTGTTTTCGATATCCAAGCATTGTTCAATCAGTTTTGTCAGACTGACAGTTATGCCAATGATAATATATCGGAAACAAACTTATGTATGAGGTGTGAATGTGCTGATATAAGTGTGGCCGTGGTTATTGTAGTATGAGTTTGAATGTGAGATCTGTGTTTGCGTGTTGTACATGTGAGTTTGGGGCACTGTTATGGGTATGTTAGTATGATTGACAGGTATTCTTCGAAGAACATTGTTCAAATGGACATTCTATGCAATCCTATCTACATTGTCTCGATTCTAACCCACGTTGCCAATGTAATCGCCGAAATCTTCAACCATAGTTCTTGGTCCAGAAACATCGTAGAATGTCAATTTGCTTTGGATTAAGAAGAGCAATGTCTGAACTACAAATTTCATACTAGTCCTATTTTCCAGGACGAATATGAGAAATACGATAGGCCAAAAACCAAGCACCTCTAATAAAGTTCTTGCAACATTTTCATCAAGCAATATTATTTTTTATTGCTATTGAGTGTTTCAATATGAAAAGAGAACCGAAAAATGTATAAAGAGCGCTTTTAAATTGTGTGGTGGAAGTTGAATTTGTGCCCAAATTTAATATGAAAATGTTGCTTTTCTGAAAGAGAGCAAAGTTTTTGATCTTTGTCACTAGCTGATCATTTTGCAGCAGTAAAAAAAGGGAGATCGGAATTTCGGCCCAGAGCCTAACTATCATCAGGATGAAGTGAGGTTGTGAGGGTGATGGTCAAAACTTCTGGCCCGAAAATTCTGTGGGCCGAAATTCCTGTAATCCGTAAAAAATATTTATTGAATTATTTTTTTGCTAATTTTCTATAATCTTACATATTACGAACAAATAATATAAAACGAATTGAATTCATGCATGCTTTCTGCGGATGGTGGCTCATATTCTTCCAAACTAATAATTATTGGAAAAGAGTCAAAATTTCTTTTTCCAAATATTTTCGTTTAAGCAATTAAAAACGAATCCAAAAGTTTTAGCAAAGTTGTATCGGTAGGGTTTGCGATTCGCTATATTTTGGTGTAATTTTGTTCAGATATGGTCCATGTAGCCCGAAATAATTGAGAAATACATCCATTTCTAATTGCAAAATGTTGCAAGAACTTTATTAGAGATGCTTGATTTTTGACCTTTCATCTGTCTCATATTCGTCCTGGAAAATAGGACTAGTAGAAATTTGTAGCTCAGACATTGCTCTTTTTAATCCAAAACAAATTGACATTCCACGATGTTTCTGGACCTAGAACTATGCTTAGAAATTTCGGCAACTACTTTTGCATGGTAGGTTAGGCTAGAAATTCCATAATAGTAATTATGAATGAAATTTCAATAATTAAGCTCGTATATATGCATCAGTCTCTGGTTTATATCAACTCATTGTATGAATAATTATTGAAAAATGATTGTTAAAAATATCACTCATTCCCATGTTTATTCATCTATTCATATAATAAGCAAAATTCAAATAAGACTATAATTAGCCATAATAATAGACTACTCTAGAAAACGACGCAGGTCTGATGCCAACAGATATATTTATTTCACGAAATTTTCTCATAAGATAGTATATATGAGATTCATTCGCGAGTGCATACAATAATGCACACACTTCAAAATTTCTTATCTTTTCATCCTAATGTATTCCTTGTTTGAGAATAAAAAACATACACTTGTTTATGGCATTTTGGCCGGTCAAATTTATGTTTTATCGATATTTTTCAATCCGTTTTAAGTCTATCGACAATTAATGTTTTAGTTTTAAAAAATGGCATTTTTTCGCTTATAAATATCTTTCGTTCTTCTAGAAAGGTGCCCATATGTGTGCCATTCAAAAGACGATTAAGACGACGATGTAATTTAAGATTCGACAACTTCAATTTTTTTCTTCCTTTCCTTATCACTTAAAAATATTTATACGTAAAAAAAAATGATTCTGTCAACCTACTTAATCATTCTTCATTAATCACTGTGACGAATCACAGTGTAATATTCCAGAATGAAATAAATATATATATAATAACACAAAGTAAGAAATAATGGTTATTTTGTCATTTTAGACTCATTAATAATGAAGTTATTTTTCGAGACTTTTGTAGTTTTTATTCTCTTGTTTTCAGGAACAGTGTAAGTCGAATAGAAATTAGTTATTTTTTTTTTTTGATTCATTATTATTGTCTTATTTCAGAGGTTTATTATCATCTGGATGCAAAAAAAGGTCTGAAGTATGTCGAGCAAATGTTGATTGTTGTCCAGTGATGGGTCATCGTATGGTATGTGCTCCACATTTAGAAATATGTGGCAAGAAAATATGTTGTATTACTGAAGTCGAAGAACAAGAAGAAAAACAAGCAGCTATTATCCGAAACCGTCGTCCTAAACAAAACCGATTTCTAAAACACATTGCTTGATGAAGAAGAAAAATAAAGGCAGCAGTTAAATATTCTACATCTAAATAACTCTTTTGGTTTGTTTGTAATTATATATTAACTATTTTGATACAGATAAAGAAATCTAGTGTTTTATTATCTATATTAACAGATAATGGCAGGATCTCAACATCTTTTATAAACATTTTCATTGACATTCTAGCAGTGGATGTACGTGTGTTGATGTATCATAGCATGAGAACAAATGCTTTTCAACAGAACACATTCACTACTCATCGGCGATTTGTATTAAGAATTTTTGACTAATAAAATATGTTTTTTTTTCTACAGTGTTTCTTTGACAAATAAGAGTGACTATCTACTTTTTTCGCAATCTAATGAAACCTAAGGAAAGTCGAAAAGTCTTAGGAAAACATAATAATTACAAAAAATTTAAAAAAAAGAAAAATTTATCATAGTATTATTTGAAATTGACTAAAAAGTTACATTTTCTTCATTTATTGTGATGTTCACAACTATTGAGGTAACCTCGCATTTTATTCAGGATTTTGTGCTCTTTAATATGGTACTCACAAAAACCAACTTTCACACAGTCTTCTTCGAGTAAAAAGTTACTATTTTTGGTTTTCTAGAAACCTTCCTCTCATAATCCACCAATGAAACGTCGGTACTACGTGCGATTGATAGAAAACTTTATCGTCTATTTACGAGATAAATAACTTGTTATTGTAGACAAAAACAAAAAATAGGTCGGTTAAATTGATGGTACCTTTTTTAGAAGGGTTAAAATGATTGTAATATCCGATGGACACTCTCGGAAGTTTTATCATTCAGAAAATGTTTGTATTCTGAATTCTTATTCTACCAATTGGTTAAATTCCTTGAATATTTTTACACTAAACACTTTATTTGTAATGCCAGATATGGTGTCAATACATAACTTCTTTTTTCATAAATAATAATATAAATGCCATATGCCACAGGAAGCGGTAAATATCGTTTTATTCTTCGTTTCATCGATTCAACCAGCATATTAACCTGTTATACACATTGATTTAATCATTCAATACACTTCCGTACGCATCATGCTTCCTCTCGGCAAAGTTTGACATATACAATAAAGTTTTACATAGACTTGTAAGTCAATTAGTTTATGCTTTTGTATTTATGTCCTATTCTAACTCTACTAGATCAATAATGCCACCAACAATAAGATCCTTTCTCTACATTAAATACCGAAATCCGCTATGTTTAGAGTTATTACAATCCACAGATGTTCAAAACGTCACTTCTGATTGCTAAAGCTTAATCAGAGAGCCGCAAAAACTTCGATTTAAACTCATACTGATTATTTTCTTTGAAAGTATACGTGAGTTCCACAAACAGTATAATAATATCCAATTAATTTGAATACATAACATGTTCTGATACTCTTGACAGAATTCACTTTTTATTACAAACACTGCTGTATGCGATAGTAAATTCCAATGTAATGAACAAATGAATAATTTTATCAGTTTTCAGCTTCTATTTTAATATATTCAATTATGAACAATCTATTTCTAATATAACATATACAGACGAAATTAGATGCACAAGAAAAACAGTTTTTCAATGTACAGATGCTAAAAAAACCATTGATAATCACCAAATGATAGGTGTCTAATATCTTAAATAATTAATTTGACTACATTACAGAATTAGAATTATTTCTCAATGTACAATTATGTTTGAACAATTGAACGCACAATAAAATAAGATTGAAATGTGTAGTTACATATAATTACATCAAATAAGTTCTGTTGGTACAAAAATAAACACAGTTAGAAAGATCGATAAAGATGTGTTGTTTCGAGTTCAAAAATAGCATGAACTGTGTAACCTAATGTTAACGCAGTTTGAGCAAATTGCGTTATGGAATAATGCATAGCATAATAAGCAATAAAGATTGAATCTGCTTCGTCACTATTAGCATATGGTATAACTGTAGAACATGAATCGCCTTCAGTTAAACGATCAAGATAATAATTCAATAGTCGATTGAGTCCTTCTTGATATTGATTTTGTAGACGATGAACTGCTTGTTGTAAATCAATCAAACATTTTTCGTGTTTTGTGAGATCAGTTTTAATTAACTTTTTACGTGAAAAAATACATTGACGAAATATTTGATAAAATTTTGTTTGCGATGAAGTAAAATACGATATCCATATATGAAAACAATGAATCAATTGTTTACTTAAATCAGAAAATTCTTTATAAAAATTTGGAAGAAAATTTCCATCAGCAGCTGTTAATTGAAGATGTTCAATAATCTTTGAAAATTCATTGATTCTCATCAACTAAATACAAATAAATAAATCATCAATTACATATATTCACTTTCTTACTGCTTCATCTATACTATGTAACATTCTATATGTATCAATTTGTTGTTGAGTAAGTATACTATAAAATTTTGTTGAGAAACCCTTATTAATCCACCATAAAGTTGGTTCAAGTGATGCATGTTCAACCAGAGTTCGTTGAAGACTAATCAAACGATGAAAATAACTTCTTTCATCATTAATAAATGATTCCATTTCTTTTTCTTCTAATTCAAGATGAATACAATATTCTTTTAAGTTATTATAATGAAATAATGTAGCATAAACTGAATGCATTGATATAATACTTTGTCGACATATAATAAGAGTAGCTAAAAGATATTTATAAAAAAAAAAACAAAGATACTTTTTTTTGAAAATTAAAATCAATATTTTACTTTGAATATTATCTTTTAGTAAATCAATAGCAAAAATTGGAAAAATAAGTAGAGTAAGAATAACAGCTATTGTAATGCCAATAAAACTTTCTTGAATTCGAATAAGTGCAAAATTACCAGCAGGTACTGCATCTCCAAATGATAATCGACCCAAAGTGATCAAGATTGGAGTAACAGCAGCTACAGTAGCCGTATAACCCCAATAAGGTAATCGTCTCAAATAGCCAAAAACAAAAATCCATGGAGATAACATTATCAATGTTAGATATACATTATCATGAACTGACAAATATGTTACATGTGCCCATATTGAACCTAGATAATAAAAAACTAATATTTATTTGAATTTAAACAAGTATTTTTAAAATTAAAATATATCAAGACAAAAAAGCAGACTTCAAGGTTTTACAACAAGGATGAAGCCGTTAGCGATTATCAATACGTCTAGCAGCTCAATCCATTCTAATCTACTCAAACTGATTCTATCTTTGCTTCACAAGACTTCAACACATATTGAAATCTATAGTTTAAAGGCTGCGAAAAATTCTTAAGATTTCATACGACTTTATGAAATTTCAAAAAACTTCAAGAATGAAGTTTCTGCTGTCTTTCCATTAAAATACACGTACCTAGTAATGTCCCCATAAGTCTCATTTTCATTGTTGTAAATGCTCCACCAACTGTATCACCTTGTGTCATGCAGAGAGTAACTAAAATCCACTGCCCATTTTCAAATTTTTTTGCTAAATATGGTACTAAAACAAAGATTGAACCAACTCCAATAATTATCATACTCTTGAGAGCCGATAATAAACGTGGCCATTGTAATTTCAATCGTTGTTTCATATCGAATTTTTTCTTTTCATGCATTTTTGTAATATTTTTTTTGAAAGTTTTCTTTGTCATTATTTGTGTGAAAAGTTGTACGATAGAACCAAGTTGAAAAAGAAAAAAAATATGTGAAAGATGATCCTCGAATTTAATTGTTGTTGCAGATTCAAGTACATGTTGAACTTGTTGAAGACGAGCTTTAATATAAGCTAAACGAAGTGATTTATAAGCTTCTTGAAGATTGATTAGTTGCTGAGTGAATTCCTCTTGAGTAACGGATGGAGATGAGATAAGACTTGAAACAACAATTGATTGACATGAACTAAGATGTAAAAGACTCGATTCAAGTTCATGTGTAAAATCCTTATGATAATCATTAAACGAACAATGTTTAACCATTAATTGAAGTGAACATACATGAAACATTAATGAAGTAATGAAATCTTCTTTTTCTACAGAAGAAAAACAAAAGAAAATGATATATAAAATTTTAATGAAGTAAAATGTACCTTTTAATGTCAAATCAATAATATGACTACGTTTCCGATTAAATATTCGTTGTAAATATCGAGCTGGTTCAAAATAAGATTCATCAAGTCTCGTTTGAATTGGACTTAATGCTTTATGAACCATATTTTCTATCATTGATGTTCTAGTAAGTGACATATGAGCACTTATTTTATCACGACACAAAAATTCTTGAATAACTAATTCGTTCATTTGTTGAAGTTTTGATAGAGAATAATTAAAACGATTTTCAATATCAAAAGTAGCAAAAATAGGAAAGATAAAAAATGATATAAATAATGCCATACACATTCCCATAATATAAATTCCAAGTAATTCAAAAGAAAATATTAATGGAATTTCATGTCGAAAAACATTTGAAGCAAAATAAAGAACATTATAAAGTAAAGAAAGTTTTTTAGTTTGAATCTAAATAAATTAAAATTATTTTTTTAGTTTTCAAAAACAAAAAAAAAAGTCAATCATAAAATGATTTAAAATTTATATACTATTTACCTGCGTACAACTATATGCAATGCAAAAAGATGTCAATAATAATATCAAAAGTTCACTTAAAAAATAATAATGATAATCAAGACCAATTTTTTGTATGACAAATAAAAATATTGAAAGAGGTATTATAGTTAATGTTATTTGATAACAAAAAGATAATGTCAATCCAAATGTTTCTTGTAAACATAAAATACTTATAATAGGAAGAAGATATTGAAGTGAAAGATGATCAGCTAGTTGTGTTCCATAAGCAAGAAAGCTAACAATTAAAAAACATATCACTTCTCGCAAGCCACATTGCAAACGTCGCATAAAAGCTGAATGAATCCATAAGGAAGCCGATCCTGAATGATGATAATTAAGATAAAAATGACGTATAGTTCGAAATGTCGTCGAAGTAGACATTTTATATTAATTTTGTTTATTCTTTCATGATTTAGTTATACGTTTATGTATTCAATTTGTACACATTCAATCTTTATTTTATAAAAAGATAAACGACAGAATAAACCAATAGATATATATATAACAGTTTCGTTCATATGTGATTAAATGGATACATGTATGTATTGTATCGTCACGAATCATTGACTTAACAACTATCTATCGGACACGGTCATGGTCGCGATCATGATCGTTGTACGTTTGACCTTACGTTACGGAAATTTTATAGATTCTACTAAAATGATTTGTTACAAAGCGACTACCCATATAAGTAGTATGTCAAAGCATATCGAATCAAGTCATTGAAATTCTTCGCTAGTTGATGAGAAAAATGGAAATACTATGACGAAGTATTTTATTTCAATCAAAAATAAATTGAATGATAATCTTCTTCAACTGAAAAATTTCCATCTGGTCTTGCTATTAATCGTATTCTACTAGAATCATTCATGGTTACGGCATTTGATTTAATTAGAAGCTTATAAGAATAGTATGAATTAAATCTCAGTACAAGTTATGTGTAATAACAAATCAAGTGTTGTTTGGAACATATGTCTGTAAAATAAGAGGGAAAGAAAAACAGAAAAGGTTAAATTCCAAGGTTATACACCTATAATAAGTGAGGTATGTTCTACCAAATCACTCGTTCTTCGAAGAGTCATAACAGATTCATTTCTTAAACTACGCGTTCTGTTTTATTGTTTACAGGAACTACACACAGTAACAATATGCTTGTTTGTAAAATTATCTATGTCATTACAATCATGATTTATAAAGCCGATCAGTTGTGAGATTTTTTCGCGATTAAATCGCCATGTCTGATTATTTTTACCGCTTTTTAAAAACACATTAATCAATGAGTTAATCAAACACTATGTAAACTTTTTTTTCTTGTTTTAGTAATGATTAATGTTAGTTCACAAAAAAGAGTCTTTACTAGATCAAAGTATTGTATTTTTGCAACAAAAAGTAAACAAAAATAAATATAAGTTACGTTTTATGAAAAAAATTCTGATTCTTCCGAATAGACAATAACGGTGCAATAGTAGCTCTTCATTTGACAATGATGAACATATAAATTTGAATATTTATCTTTCTGTACAGTGTGATATTGGCCACTCTGAACATATTAGAAAACCATAGCTTATCTAACTTGATTTATATTAGGCAAGTATCGTTGAGAATTTCAATCTTATGTAGAAGTACTTGAAAACAAATGAAACAAATTGCTAATATCTTGATTAGAATGATTGATAAAAATTTACTCAACGTGATGAAGATGTATTACAGATGTGACAGAATAGATGTCGATTTCCGTATTTTTTCAATTATCAAAAGTTTCACACTTTTATTTGTCTACAAAACAATATATTTGTATTAAGATATGTTTATTGAGCCTACTTCATATCTCAAAATGTGATTACTGTGCGAACAATAAAAGTACAAAGAGGAGACAGAAAAGAAGAGAGGTGAAAACAGAAAAGGACAGCAGAGATAATAAGAGAAAATAGAAAATAATGGCATCATCGAAAGAGTGATATCGATATCCACAAAATGTAATACAAAGAATGAGTTGAGCGTATGCAGCCATTCAAGCTAGTCTTTTCATGCGAATGTGATATTAGATTGATCAAAACTATTAGATTCTTCTACTGTAAGAAAATTATCAGATTTCTAAATAGTACATGGTTATGTTAGTAGATGGAAGTGATAAAATTTAGTAGGTTTTAAAATTTATTATTTATATATTTGCTGATGTCAAAGGAGTCTATGTGAAATACACTTTTGATGTACTGTTAGTTTTGGGAGCGTCATTTTTGGTCAGTAAAATAAATAAAATGGTCACTTTATTTTTTTATATAAGTATCAATAAAAAAAAAAAATCAAATTTGATAAATAAAAATACATAATTTATCAGCAGAAGAAATAAGTTTTATTCGTATAAAGATTAACTTAATACAAGAGAAATAAACTTAAATAAATACAAACAAAAGCATGAAAAATCAACCGTTGTACTAGCAGAATAGGTTTATTCTTTTCTGGTTTAGGTCTTTTTCTTTTCTGAATGATCGGCACTTTTTTACTGCTGGTTGGAGTTTACAAATATGTTATACGAATAGTCATACAACCAGTATGTTTGTATATATAGTTCTAAACAAAAAGTTACACAGATGCATTTTGATTTTTTCCTGTCTGATTCATTCCTCATTTCTACAGAACAAATATAAAAGGAGTGTGGGCGTGGAATCTGTTTATTGTTGTTGATGTGGGGGTAAGCGTTAGTTCAGCCACATCTATCTGAATACCATAGCAAAAGGAAAGAGAAAAAGAACAAAAATCACATCATGAAACGTTACGGTTTTTATACTCCCATTTTTATTTACTAGTTTTTAATTATATTAATAATCCTAATTATTTTTTAATAAGTGATCATTTAATTATCTTATTGGCCGTTTAAATGATAGCCGTTACTTTTCTTAACAAATACCTCATATATTCTGTGGCACTTAAATCGACAACAAACAATGTTCTAATCACCATACCGTAAGTCAGAGAGAATAAAATGGATAAAGTTTGGTCACTTTTCAAAAACCACTAAAAAATTGTTTTGCATATCTTACATTATCTAACATGCGTTTATCTTAAATTGCTATCAAAAAATATGTCGAATTTACGATTTCATAATACAACAATGTATATTTATCAATGAAGCAAAGTAGATGATGCATAAATACAAGAAAAGTAACATTTCAAGTTAAACAATATTAACTATCTAGAAGAAAAATATTTTCCTTTCGTTTACATTCATATTTGACCTGGGAATAATGCCAATGATTAAATTTGTGACAGCATGATTTGACAAAAAAACAAAAGAAATTCTTTTACAAATTGTTTATCTGTTGAATGAGATGAGCTGTAAATGGCACAGAAAATCTATTATTTCAATTATATTCATTACATACACATATATAAATATGAAACCTACTGAGATATGCTTCTGTTGTAGAGCGTATCTCAATCAAGTGTTTTTTTTGTATTTTGGCATGTCTGAAATAAAAAAACAGATTTCAATGTCTGTGCATTGTAAACTTGTTGATACTCAATTAATGTGACGTTTTATTTTCGTCTAGAGGGATTCATTGTTTCTTTACTCAACGAACATTATGGACAATTTAGATAACTTTTTTATCCAAAAAACTAATACTTAGTATGCATTCAAATCTTGTTTATGACTGAACCAATCTAACATAAGATGAAAATCTTTTTCCAAAAACAAATCAGACAATGATGAGTATAATTCTTCAACGTTTATTTTTGTGTAACTCGGTCATGAAGTAGTTATTGGCTAGATAATTCTCTTTGAAAATTTAGTCAGTACGTGTCATTAACAGCGAACAAACTCTTATCGTGTAACCTTCCTTGAAGAATCAATTAAACATGAATTATAATTCACAACAGATGTTGCAAAAAAAAAAGAAAAACGTGATGAATGAAATTATCGATCAATGTAATTGACGCTTTTCCGGTTTATCAACAATGAAGGCAAACATTAATGTTTACGAAAATATTATGTATACGTACGAGAACAGTCAAATAGAAACCATAAGCCAAAATTGAATAGACATATGCACACGGAATATAACATTCTATAGATTAGAGTTACACCTACTCATATTTTTAATATAGATTCGTATCAATGGACATGCTATTTTAAAAAATTGGGTATCATTTTACAGATATCTACAAGTGCAATTTTTTTTTGACTAGATAATCTCTTTTTTCCCAGGTGAAAAACATTTAGTTTTTCTCGTAAGGCTACATATCTATTTTAAGTTTATTTTTGAATACACGTCATGAATATTACTTACTATATATTTCTTATTGATCAACATTGATGTAGTGAAACTTTTTTAAAGAATTTTTATGAACTTAACTAGAAATTCTTCTCGTCATTCATAGAGTTATTTGACGGGAAAAAAACTTCATTAATGATCGTCATCAATTACTTGTACAATATAATTATTATCACTTAAAGAAGATAGCACTAATTATGAATACTATCTTTTTATTAAATGATACATTTCAAAAATTGGCATTCGACTTTGTTCTTCTAATATTTTTTGTCAACAATCAATCCATTTTTTTTTGAAGTATTCGAAAGGAACTAAGGCATATAGATGATTAGCATTTATTAGGATAAGAAGGAGGGACGAAATTATGCATTGTGTAGAGCCTTCTCAATAATACAGAAAAACGATTTTCAACATCTTGAAGAGATTATTATTTTAGACTTTCAATTCTATCATAAATATATTTCATTGTTGATTTAGTAAAATCATCAAAATATTCATGAAAGTTTTCGTTATAACCAAACAATATTAAATAATAAAAAAATCAATAGAAGCTCAAAGACGAATGTATTACATTCTTCTCTGTAAGTGATAGAATTTACATCTGGACCATTTTAGTACTATCATTGATTGTGAAGCATAACAATTGAAATAACAAGTCAATAGCTGTTGACGTAAAGTATTCAACCAAGCAATTCTAACTTTGACGGCCTCATAGCAATCAATTTTAGACTATCAACCAAAAAAACAAACTTAAATCATTTAGGATAAATTCTACTTTCTGCGTGTTAAAATCAAAATTTTCTCAATTTTTGGTATATCTTCAAAGTATTCTCTATCAAATGCCATATAAATGAGGTCCCATCACTGTTAGTTAGCAGCTTCGTTCAACCCAAGACTCGAAATCCTGAGGAAAAAATTCACACTGTGATTACTCTATTTCTGTGAAATTCTCTTAATGATAATTTGGAATGGTGCGGAGAGTGTGGCTCATGGATCTCGAACACCGTTGAACACGACCAGTTTTTGATCACTCTAGTTGGAGAAAAAAGTACAGAAATGCCCTGATCCCTTCGATATAGTACGGTCGAGTATTTTACTGTTGTTTTTCTTGACAGATTTTACAAAAAAAAAGGCTTTAGTAAAAAAGACCATATGTCTTTAGAGGCACACTCAGTATTTTGATCCTTTTTATTCGAATGGAAGGAGATAAAAAGAAACAAAAAAGTTTACGCTCTCTCAACAATGTCTCGTATCTATTGAAAGAAAATTCCATTTCTATCAGATATATTGTGGCTGAAAAAACTTGACGATTTTTAGCTTCTGCAACCGTGATATTTTCTAGAACGAATTATTTAGAAACTGGAAGCTCATGACAACATTTGCTCCACTCATCAAGATCTATCTATTTTGAAAGTTTCAAATACTTCTGATGAGTCATTCCTCAGAAACTTCGGAAAGGAGTGCCCTCTCAAAGATCTTCTTCAAAAAAAGTTTTTTTTTCGAGTATTCGATGTTGATGAATTTTTTAGTAAGTGTTTATCTCAAGCTAGGCACTTCATAGCAAAAGTTTCAGCTCGCTACATTGAGTTTATGAAGAGTTAGTCTACGATTATGAGAGAAAATATAGGAATTTGTACGTTCAATTTCATATGCTAGAAAGTTCGGATTGGTTTTGAAATGTAACCAAGACATGACGCTACAATTTAACAAAGCCTGATTTTTGAGTTTTTTCATAGTTTATGCTTTTCAAATGTTTCTCTGGCAAAGTATGAAAAGATCAAAGAATGCAGGACCAGAACGTTTAGTTTTTAGTAGATATTAAAAGAAAAATTGAAAAACTTAACTGATAAATTGTAGAGCTGATTTTTGCTTTCATTTTAACACCAAGCACAACCATTTAGTGTTGGAAATAGTGGAGAAATTTGAGATCCACAAAAATACTAAATCAAAAGCCTTATTGTGAGAGAAATGTAAAACAAGTTTCAATACTTTTCCTCCATAAATTGATATTAAAAGAATCGTCGAATAGTTTGTCATAGAACACTGATTAGAACGATTGACATGAATGCATATAAAGGGGCGGAATTGAGTCTTCAGTTCACTGACACTTCATTTTGTGATTTTTAATGTTTGAGTGTTGTGTTTATGTAACGATTTTAGAAAAACAAGTTATTTTCTTAGGCCTCAGAATTTAGAAAAATCTATGTAATATTTTTAAATCTTATTCTAAAATCAATAAACTACAGAACATTCGAGCATAGACAGTTGGCTCTATCGAACACGCTGTACGTCACAAAATCAATAAATTTGATCAAAATAGAATTTTTCTGAGGGAAGAGGATGCGAAACATAATGCATGTTATATATTAAGCTGAATCACTTTTTTTTATATGACATGAAATTGATTCAGAGATCTCTTTTCCGATGAACTGTTACTATGTCGGCAGAATCAAACATAAAATATGACAAGATCTTCCCATTATCTTTTAATATAGAAAATAAAGTATTACATTTCTCTCAGAATCTTTTTGAAAGCAAAAACAACACATTTACATTTCATTACAGTTGTCCTTATCGTTAAAATATAATTACTAAAAAAAAATCAAAAGATTATTTAGATGGAGAATATTTGTCTTTCATCATTATTTTTCGTCATCTTCATCAAGCAGTATTTTCCAAAACCGTTTTAATTTAGGATTACGATTTCGAATAATAGCTGCTTGTTTTTCTTGTTGTTCTTCGACTTCAGTAATACAACATATTTTCTTGCCACATATTTCTAGATGTGGAGCACATACCATACGACGACCTATCCCTGGACAACAATCAACATTTGCTCGACATACTTCAGACCGTTTTTTGCATCCAGATGATAATAAGCCTCTGAAACAAAACAATAATTATGAACCAAAAAAAAATAACTAATTTCTATTCGACTTACAGTACTCCTGAAAACAAAAGTAGGATAGCAACAAAAGTCTTGAAAAATAACTTCATCGTTTATGAATCTAACATGACAAAACAACCATAATTTCTTATTTTGTGTTATTATATATATATTTTTTTCGTTCTTGGATTTTTACATTTTGATTCGTTACAACGAGTAACGAAAAATAATTGAGGAGCTAATACAAAAATGCTTTTGCGTGCCAATATTCTTTAGCGACAAGAAAAAAACGAAAAAAAATCTTGTTGCTTCTTAAATTGCACCACCAATTGAATCCTATTTTGAGTGGCATACAGTCATACATCTTTTAAGAGAACGAAACAAGCTTATAACCGAAAAATATTCATTTCTTGAAACTAAAGCATCAATAATCGTCAAATTGTCAATAGTCTGAAGGACATCGATAAAATGTTATTATAGAAAGGGAAGCCAAATAAACACCAAGGTCTTTTTTCTTCTTGAGAAGAGAACAAAATAAATTATACAATTAAAATCTGTAGCTATTATGTGTATTAGTCATTGTCAGAGAAAAAATTAAAATTTCTATGTTTCCTGTAGGACAGTTTTAAATATTCCTGAACATATAGTTTAAAATTTATTATATTTTTATAGGTCAAAAATACCAAGTTCAAACTAGGAATTTAAACATAATTTCGTTTTTAATGAATGACTTTTGGTAACATAATGTGCGTTTGCTGCCTAACAACGAAATTTCTTTGTTGAACAAGTGGCATTACAGCTACATGCTTCAATAGGAGTAAACAATTCCGCGCTCATTTACACTTTGCCGACTTCGATGAATAGTCGCTGTTGTACATAATTGATAGATATCCTTATCATTTGATGCTGATCGAACCGATATTGTTTTACATGGCAATACTCGAGATGTAACATTCGTTCTGTTTACTTTGTTATTTTTATTTCATTTTGATCTTCTATCGATTCTATCGGGCTTAAAAGATATTTCATTTTCTCCTTCGACATAATCATATGTTCTCTCGTATAAAATTCAACTATATTGTTCATCAAAAAATTTTATAAAATAAGGTTTTTTTTATGTATCAAAGTTAGTTTTTTGGCTTAAAATGATGTTGTGTTTGCTGTACTGTTATCTTAGATTTTGTTGATTTTTTTCATTACTTGAGAAATAACTATCTAAATGAATAAAATTTCACAACGTTACCTTTCAATAATTAATTTGATATTGCTTCAAAATAGATAAGTCACATAGATAAGTTCAAGTGTACAGTATTTGGATGATTGAAGAGCATTCTAGATGCTTTCTTCGAATTTCAATATTAATCATAAATCCTTCTCGAAGTATCAATTCATCATTTTCTCATTTCTCATCATGTTTGATTCACTCAAGGCCACATATTTCTATTATTGCAGTTGTGAAGAATCTTTAGTGATTAATCTGCAGAAAACGTTTTTCTTTTGCAACAGCTTACTTTTGAAAATTCGATCATTCTGTAGTGTGTTTTTTTTAAATGAGTCAATTCGTAAGTTATCGTTAATAACAACGTACTATACACTGTTATTTTACAGTAGCAGTAATAAAAATAACAAAAAAGTGGTCTGGCAATCAATCAATCAAACTTACAAATGTTTCCGGAGCATAACACAGTTGTCATGCTTTTTTTATGGTGAATAAACATCGAAAACAAATGTTAAGATGAAATAGGTCGAATTGACATGTTATTTCATTTAATATACAATTCAAGAGTAGGCGAAATAATGACGTACATCATTTTTTTGCTTGTCATCGACTAGTATAAATACCGACTAAGGTTGCAGTCTGAAAAGAGTTATATTTTAATTACATAGTAACGAACAGGATATGACATTATTCAAAGCTAATCAACGTTTTTTTGACGTACAAAATGAACCACAAGAAATGCTCTTACCGTAAGTTACATGAGCTTTGATCTTTGAATAAGGAATATATCAATGAATATTTTTGTATTTGATAGAATCGAAGGTTATGAAGATATGCCATTATTATCTTTGAAAATGTCTGTCGGAAATTTGGAAAGACTGGTATCAAAAGCAATCGAAAATGCAAATATTGCTACAGAAAGATCTATTTATCCTGCCAATGGATTAAGTCAAGATGAATCTGCTTCTATTTGTTTATATACAATGGATTGGAAAAAAAATGATCAATCTTTATGTGCTCGACTAAATGCTGCACTTCGATCAACAGATCGATCTGAACTTGTTCCATATTTTTTCTACTTGAAATTATTCTTAACTGCTTTATGGAAATTAAAATCAGTGAAAAAAACAGTCTGGCGAGGAGTTAACGCCAATCTAAGTAATCAATATCCAATTGGAAAAACTATTATTTGGTGGGGATTTAGGTAAGACAAGACTTGATTTGATAAAATTTATATATTTAATTGTATGAATTTAATTTAGTTCATGTATTGGATCATTTGATGACATTGAATCAGATAAATTTTTGGGTAAAAAAGGACAAAGAACATTATTTGAAATAGAATGTGAAACAGGCAAAGCAATTAATGGACATTCATATTATCATGATATAGATGAAATTCTTCTTTTACCTGGTATTCAACTTCAAGTTATAGATCAAAATTATCCGAGTAATGATTTATGTATAATTCGTCTAAAAGAAATTCAATCATCATCATCGCCTTATCTTCAATCACCATTGACATCTTCTACTATGAAAATTGCAACAAAACAAAATAACAATAAACCACATTCCGCTCCATTATCATCATCTACACGTCATATTACAAATTCTTCAAATGTACAAAGAAGTAAATCATTATGTACATCATCATTACATATTCCACAAACTGCAACAAAAGTAACAAGAAAAGCATCAAAATCTTATGAAAACAAAGTATTAAAAGAACTAATTAATAAAGAAAGAAAAAAAGAATCCATTCGTTTTCCAAAACAAATGCTGAATTATGATGATATGGAAATGATTGCTGATGAATTAATATCAAATAAATATTGGACAATCATATATTTATGGGAAAATTATATAAATGAAAAACATATGTTAATATTAATGCATGGTTTACAATTGAATTCAACTTTAATATGTCTTAATCTTGATTGTAATATGTTAGGTGATGAAGGCACATCTATATTAGCTTCCTTACTTAAAACAAATACAAGTTTACGAACTGTATATTTGAATAAAAATCAAATAAACGACATTGGTGCTCATGAATTAGCTTGTATGTTATATGTTAATAGAACATTGATACATCTTGAACTTTCATCAAATTCTATTGGGGATGATGGAGTTGCTGCTATAAGTAATGCTCTCAAAGTTAATAATTCATTACGAACAATATATTTAAATGATAATAATATTACTGAAATTGGTGCTGAATATCTTGCTGATATGTTACAAATAAATAAAACATTAATAGATCTTCAACTCTCATCTAATCCTATAGGTGATAATGGCGTAAATCTTATTGCTCATGTTTTAAAACAAAATATAACATTAGAATCTCTTCATATTGGTCAAACAATAACAACTATTAAAAGTATGCATGAAATAGGAAAGATGCTACAAATGAATACTATGTTAAAAAGTTTGTATCTGAATAATAATAATCTTGGAGATGATGCATTGATGATCATTATTCCTTTTCTAATGAAAAATAGAACATTAACAACTCTTGATTTAGCCATGAATAATTTAACCGATAAAAGTGCAAATGAACTTGGATATTTATTGAAACAAACACAAACAACACTTACAAATCTTATAATTAGTTATAATCCACTTGGTGATATGGGTATTTCATTTATTGCTTCTGCACTCATGAACAATACAAGTCTAGTTAAATTAATAGTTGAATCTGTAGAGATGACAATTGAAGGTGTTCGTCAATTAGCTAATATGTTATGCTCCAATAAAACGCTTCGCTATCTTGCTTTAAATAATAATGAAATAGA
The DNA here is from genome assembly GCA_905250075.1 of Rotaria sp. Silwood1. Classification (NCBI taxonomy): domain Eukaryota; kingdom Metazoa; phylum Rotifera; class Eurotatoria; order Philodinida; family Philodinidae; genus Rotaria; species Rotaria sp. Silwood1. Next base: position 1,108,960 of record CAJNOP010000024.1, read on the forward strand.
TGATAATTGTATGAAATTACTTGTTAATGGATTACAATATAATAAAAGTTTACAAAATTTATATTTAAATAATTGCAATTTAAAAGATGAATGTGTTCCATTCATAATAAATATAATGAAACAAAACAAAACATTAATTTATATTGAGCTTGTAAAAAATCATCTTACAGAACAAGGTAAAATGGCAATAAATCAAGCTGCTATGTTATATAAAACATGTTCTATATACTTGGATTTTAGTTTTCAACGAGTACATTGATTCATCTACTGATGTTTTTAATTTGTTTTCATAGTTTTTATTTATATTTTATTGTATAATAATGTGTTGTTGTTTTAATGATCAATAAATATTGAATCCATGATTCAGAAGAATAATCGTAAATGATATAGAATCGATTCATAGATTTAAACATAACATTTTGCTAATAAATGAAGAAATTATCAATTTGGCGAAAATAATTTTTTTCTCGAAATGAGAAAATTCTTACAAATATGCTAAAAGATGCAAGTCATTTTTGTTAGGTTAAAATTGTGGGGCACGATAATTTTGTTGATAGTTATTGGGTTGGCACATAAGTTCTGCACAGTTTTTTTTGGTATTTTTGGCAAATTTAAGGCCTTGTATCTCATGATTGGAAAGTGATAGACGAGTGAAACTTTTAGTGTAGATAGATCTTGACGATTCTATCTACATTGAAAATTTTAGACCTTTATCACCTTTCAATGACGAGATACAAGGCCTGAACTTTGTCTAAAACACAAAAAAAAAAACGTGCAGAACTTGTCCGCCAACTCAATAATATTGATAGGTTTCGACGCTCTATTATCATTTGAAAAAAGTTTCATTCATATATATTATTTAATTTTGTTGCGATATTTTTATTACTAAATAATTACTTATCCAAGAAATTTCTTACATGTAGAACGGTCTACATAACTGTGTAGGCCATAAGAACAAACAAGATAAATGCAATGTCCCATAATTGAAGTTTCCAAGTCTTCCATTACGTATTTCTTTTCTTTACAATTACTGATAATTAAAAAGATTTTTCGAGTGATCGCAATACTTTGAAGGAAGTGCATTCTAAGGTTTTCTTAGAACTGAAAATACTTAGAACTCGTTATAGCTACAAGTAACACTTATCATTACGACTCTCTTAACTCTCAACTGAATGTTCAACTCTTTTTGTATAAATTACTACTTTACAAGTCTTACTGACACCAATATCAAATGTATGTATGCAGTTGCATGTGCAAATGCCCGTGGGTCTGAGTTTGGATGCTGATATGCATGTCGGTATAAATCTGGGTTTGTGTGTAGATGTCGTTCTTTTCTTTTCTGAAAAAGCTACGGCTACCATTCGTAGATTGACTTACAAGTTAGCAGCAATGCATGTGTTCATCATTCATTTACCGATTTGTTTTGTACAAAAACACAAATAAGTGAATTGATTGAAGTATGATGATCAGTGAAACAGATTGTCAAGGTTAAGTGTCTTCGTACAGTTTGTGATTATATTTGAGGATTGTTTGTTCGCATCTGAGTGTACTCTTTTACAAGTAGAGTGTTATAAGTAATTGTTGTCTTAATTAATTAATCTTTTAATTTAAGTATGATTCCGGAATAATGGTTGGTTAGTCAAAAGCAAATACTATACGGAGACAGGATATGAATTGATATCGTTGATATACATGAATAGTGTGTTGAAGATGAGAAAAGTCAAATTTTTAGATATAGTAGTGTTTTACGTGATATCTATGATAGGTATCGACAATATCATTCCTGTGTGTATAAATGTTTTGCATTGGGCATAGAATATAAAAATCATCAGAATGATCAAGAATTCGGTAGACAAGTTCTACCGGTAACGTAAGAAAAGTTGAAACAATTTTGGTCGACATGAATGAAAATTTTTGAGCTGTTTGAGACTTGGAAATGCATGTTGAGTATGTGGTGTGTTTAATCAAAGTTTTTTTGTTGACGAGAATTTATAATCGTTTTGTATCGGAAGCTGCTAATGCTTGTGCAATTACTTGTTTGGACAAATTAACGTAAAGTAATCATATATTGTGAAATTGTCGTAGTAACAGCTACAGTTTACTTTGTGCTCTGTTAAATTGTATTTGGTCGCATGATAAAAGATAGATATGCATAACTTTGGCATTTATTTTTCGTTCTTCTTGGAACATCTTTAACTGAGATTCGATTGAATAATTGGTTACGTAAGTTTTTCTACATTTATTTATTGATGCAAATGCAATGTATTATCTGACTACTAATTAAGTCGAAATGATGGAATCATGCTTAAAGCAAGCAATTTTAAACAACATGACGTCTAAGATTTTATCATTATGGTTTTTCAAACAATGATGTAAGTCCTATGTACTCGTTCATTAGCGGCTTCATCATTATTTTCTATTTTGAAAGCTTCTGAAGTCTATGGTTAGGTACTGCGTGATGATATATCATGAAAGTTCTGATCAAGTTCATTTAATACCATCGAGTAATCCATGGACGAATGGCTCTGCAATCTTTCTCATTGGCATCATATTTAGTTTCAGCCGTATGTTTGCTAGAATTCCTTTTCTATTATAGTTAGGAACTAAGTAATGTTTTTTGGGTGCTTTATATGTCAATATATAGTTTTCGTTGGGTAATATACAGTGCTACAAAGCTTGATTTTTAAAATCATTGGCTTGCTAAGCTTTATCGTCGTTCATATTGAATAGACTTTCGAATGAATGAAGATAATCTATAGATTTTCAAACACTATTGATATACCACACTTTAGTTAAATACTAGATGTTACTCTACTTTTGCGTGACCTCTCAAGTATTTAATGTTTTTTAGTCTTCTTTTTTATCTTCGATCCAGATGGAACTATTTGGTGCAAAATTGAGACAGACAGAACAGTCTCTACTCCTACTCACGCCTATGTGAACGTCTGTCAGAACTGTGCGGAGTGATAGTTTACGATCTGTATTTACACTGTTTGCTACAGTAAGGTTGATGTATTTTCACGTTTACTGACTAAAAACGATCCGTAAACGTTAATCGATTTTTCGAGCGACCTCGGGATAGACAAGTCAAGATTTAGAACACTCAAGTTTCATAGCATCAAGACAATGTGGATACGACTGTATAGAATGCCCATTTGATAAATGCTCTTCGAAGTAGACTACAAACAGAGCAAGTAGTACTCATCACTGCGACTTAGGTGTGAGTATGTGGATGTCGTTGTGACTGTAGGTGTGCGTGCTCAAAAGCCATATAGAAAAAAACATGTCATTCGGTGAAATTCCAGCCCAATAAAACTAATAAGTCGAAATCTAGAAATGGAAAACAACTAAAAGACTGAAATCGCCACCACGAAAAAAACTGATTGGTCGACAGAGAGATAATGAAAACATCTGATTGACTGAATAGCTAGCATGAAGTCTTATTTCAAATAGCTGCTCAAAGTCCCTACAAATACATATATGTGTACAAATGACGTTATCAGTGCAAGCGAACACACTCATTTTTATTTCATATGACCTTTCATTTAGTTGAGGAATATATTCGTTGCTTGTTAGCTATAATAAAATATACGTCATATTTCGATTATTTTCAGTAATCAAATGAATAAGTAAAGGACTGCACTAAATGTTTATCGTTTTGTTTGCTCTTCATTTTTATAATAATCATAACTGATAAGGATTTATCAAATTTACCCCATAAACGCTTCTTTCTGTTTTAATTTTTCTATTGTTTGATTTCTCGAATAATTAGAGTTAGAAAAACATATACTTACATAATTGATCACTGCTCGAAAACATATCGTAAATTATGACATCGTGATCTATTCGATTATGACATATATTTTTGTTTCTGATCATCGTCGAACAAGTAAGTCGTTTTTTTGTAGCACAGCAAATATGCTTTTCATCGATAGTAATAAATATAATCGGGTGGATTCTTTTATATCAACAGTTTTTAAACAAATAAGAGAAAAATCATTTTATAACTCGGACATTAGATTCAGCTTTCATTGAGAATGTTCTATCTAGAATACGATGGAGCGATAAAATTAAAACGTTTGCATTTTCTATTAATTCTTTATACAGTAGTTCTAAATACATGGAAATAAATAATAAATCATTAGGAACATTATCGGACTGGTAGAAGAATTTTGTTTAATAGGAAATATTCATGATTCAGGTTAGTGATCGACCGATAAATGTTAGTTTAAGTAATAAAAAGCTTTGTTTTTTCATTTGTAGAGATATATCTTTCAACTCATTTTATTGAATTTATCAATCAGACACATTGGTTCTATTTCAGCTTGTTTTTTTTCTACACACTTGGTACTGCTATGCAGTGATACATACTATTGTCATTGATATATCTTGGTACCAGTGTCATCATTGGTACTACTTTATTATTTTATTTTTATTTTATTAAACAGTTATTCTTCTGAATTTTCTTTTTCTCTTACAATGTTTATATACCAAGGAAATTCATAAGTCTAAGGGACATCTGTCATTCAAGTATTTAAATATATAAAAACAAGTAACTTGACATATTTCAATGTTTTACTTACAAATAATAGGACAAATAAGAGAAAATGTTAATGACTTCGATTCATTGGAATGCCAGCTCAACGAGGAAGAGAATTTAAGTAAAAGTCTATCGTTCTATATTCATTTGACACCACTAGAATATTGTGTTAGTACATGAAATAGATGATATACAATTTAAATGATTATAAAATCGGTGTTAAATAAAAGATGATATTATACGATACTACACAAACTATTACTCTTATGAGTATTCAATAGTATTGCTGTGATATGATATTTTCGACATTACATTGAACTCATCTTTTGTAGAACTCACATATATTTTTGAAGAAAATAATGAATGTAAGTTTCAATTGAGATTTTTACAGTTTCTCTTCTTCCACTTCTCCCCAACGTCCTAGCAATCTGGAATGAGAGAAGAAAAGCCAAAGATCATTGAATACGGTTTCCTAGCAACCGGAAAACGTACGTCAGTAATAACGGTGCTTAGATAATTCTAAAAGTCCGTAAAATCTTTCCAAGTATTCTATGAATTTAAGATTTCTACTTTACATTCGAATTAGTCTAAATATTGCAAGTTTTAGTATTTAATGATATGAATCAGTCATATTGTATGTGTCAATCAATAAGATAATGGAATTATCAATCTAGCAGAGTCAAAATAGGACGGATATAAAAAAGTATGAACTAATTCAATATCAAGTTTTAGGTAAAAATTAACAGTATATGTCAAAGTTCGTCGATAAAAAGAATAGTTTAGCCGGATGCGTACTATTTGATACAATCAATGGGTAAATAAATAGGTAGAATAGAAATTCTGAATGCAAACATTTTCAAAATGACAAATTTTCAGATTGTGCGCATCAACTATAAAAACTTTTCAATTTTTTATTCATTTCTCTGATGTTTTCAGCACAAATTATTTTAATTCCTTTGATAATACACCATTAATTTATAAGTCACCAGTTGTCAGTATCATCCTTTCACCCCTCATTGAGCTGCACTAACAAATTTATTTTCACTTTTTTTACTATTGGAACTAAACAGTAACAATATATCTTCATATCGTTCATTTGTGAACAACATTAACAAAAAAAATTTATTTATTTTTTCAAATCTGGTTTATCATAAAGAAAAGATATCTTTTGATCAAAACGTTTTGCATATGGCACTTCACGAAGCCATCTATTGTAGAATTTTTGAAAACGATCATATGATGAACTTAGTAAACGATATTGATCAGTATCTACATTGGCACGTTCCTAAGAAAAGAAACACAATCAATATAATAGCAAGCAAATTTTTTTATATTAAATATACCATTGCTACAATTTTTGAACGTATATCTAATAAGAATTTTTCTATTCGTTCAAGAAATCCTTTGTTAACAGCTAAATTATATGTACCATATGATTCACAAATGAATGAAAGTAATGGAAAATTAGTACGATAAAAGGCATTGTTAAGCATTGCTTCAAGAACTTTTTGATTAGGCTTCAAATTGAGATCCTATACACATTTATATTTATTTAAAGAATAAATAAAACGTAATTATATTGAATAAAATTTACTTTCATTTCATTGAGCAACTGTTCAGCATCATGTCTGTTCTCACATCCTCTAGCCAAAGCTGAAAATGTATATTCGTCAGGTGATAAACATTCTTCACGCATAAAATCAAGGACTTGCTAAAAGATGTTTTTTTTTCTATTGATCTTCATAGAGGGAAATATTGAAAAAATGTATAATTACCAATGCTTCTTGTTTTGCTCGTCGTCGTAATCTTCGAAGGATGAGTGCATTATAAAATTGTATATTAGGTTTGACTTGACAGATATTGGAAACATGAATAAGTGCTTGTTCATATTCAATCAACGATGGAATTAACTAAATATTGAAAATAAATATGATTGATATTATTTCAATAGATTAAAGTAAATTACATTAAGAAATGCGTTAAAGATAATATTATTAGGTAAGACATTACATTCTTGCATATGTTTTAAAATACCTGGAATACCACCTAATAACATGAGTCTTTCAGATGGTGAACGAGGCATTTGAAGACCAACAAGATTCGGTTCGTTGTAGAACATATTTGGTTTCAGTATACTTGCATTGCTAAATGGATTTAAATGACTTTTTAATACATGTCCTTTTCGAATATCATCGGGATCTTGCCACCATTCAGATGTTAATTCTGATGATGTTAAACTATCTTGATATTCAATTGTCTCAGAAGAAGAAGAAGAAGAAATTAATTGTTGTTGATTTTCATTGTTTGTATTAATTAAATCATTTGATTTAGAAATCATAGTTGAAGATTCGCCATCAGATATGTCTATTGATGATAGAAACGAAGGTCCTCGATATACTTTTTCTGAATTATCTTTAATTTCTATTTCATCGAGAAGATATTGTTGTGGTTGAACTGGAAAAAGTAAATCTTGCATTGATTTTAATGAACCTAATCCACAATTATATGTAATATTAAGTAAAAGGCCAAAATGAAATGGTGTTGGTTTAACACCAAAAGCAAGCATTCGACGCCAAATCTACATAGAAATTATCTTATAATTATCTTACAATATGATTTTCACGTACTTCTATAGCATATTTAAAACCAGTATTTTTTTCTGAATTACATGCAATTAATAATGATACATAAGTATCTTCATTTGGTATAAAACCAACTTCAACCATTTCATCAGCTAATTGAAATGCCATTTTAACTTGACCATGTTTACCAAATGCAGCAATCAATGCATTAAATGTTCGATATTCAATACGAAATCCTATAATATTACAGAAAACATAGTCAACATTGGAGTCAAATCTTTTTTTTCATGTGCTTGACATGCGCAGACTTCAAGTTGTGTCCATACTACATAACTTTCTTTCCATAGACAAATGCTTATGTGCTTATATGAGTTATGTGCAGATGTCAAGCAATGCATTTGTAGAACTTATGAAAATCATACAATTGAACATACTTGAAATAATCGATTTCAATAGAATAACTAGAGATTTTCTGATCAAAACGAAATAACGTTACACAGAGATCGACATGGTGTCATTATGTTTAATATATTGAATCCATTGTTTCTGATCGTGACCTAACCTTACTATAAAATTTAATATCAAATTAAGAAACGCAGTTAGTCGAAAAGCTGATTTAGAATTAATTCAGCTTCGAGAGATATTTTAACTTTAACTCACTAATCCTATTGTATCTCAATGTCATTAAAAACTCACTAGACTTTCAGAGTTTCATTTCAGGAAATAGACTTAAGAGCTTCGGTCTATAGAAAAAAAAAACATCCAAAAATACTCTCGTGCTGCTGGAAGTAGGCTATCTATGTATATGGACTACAGAACAGATTCTGAGGTCGATCTCAATTGGTAGATTAATACATGAAGTGAAGACAGTTATGAAATTCATTATAAGATAATAGAGTATTATTTTTATGGTGAATATCAAACCTATTTCTTTCTTGATCAATAATTCATGACAATTATTGCAAAAAAATGAAATAATCATAATATTCATCTTTTTACTAGTGTTCACTTGTGTACTATCAACGTTAAATATTTGACAGCTAATGAAATTTACATTGAGGAAACAGCTAAAACCTTGGTAAAAAGAACTCTATAATTCAATAGCATGAGTATGAATATTAAGTGATGAATTACAAGGTTCAAGTGCTTGAAGTCGTCAATAGATCTCAACGCTTGCTTCAGTAAAAAAAAAAGGTTTAACTCAAACAGCTATTTATCATAGTAAATACATACATGCCTTTATCTTTCATTTCATCAACAAATTGTGTAGCACGATCAATAGCCAGTTTACTATCTGATGCACGATAACAAGCAGTAGCTAATAATGTAAAAATTTTCGTCATCTTTCGAGAATCTACTGTTGCATATCCACGATCTTTCATCTAGATTAAAAAATAAATACGTATTCATATTGAATAAAACGACAAAAAAGCATTACTTCTCGATAAAGATCAAATGCTTGTGTTAAGTAACCATTTCGTGCACAAATACCAATTACTACTTGATAACAAAAAAGATTTGGAGCAACTCGCTCCTTATCCATCATTTCTTTATAAAAATAATCAAGTGCTTCTTGCACCTAAATAGATAGAATGTAAATGAGAAACGAAAAACAAAAAGATTCTTATTCTAAAAAAAGATATACAGTTTAAAAATTTTCACCTTATTTTGTGAAGCTAACTGTTTTAGTTTGCCTGCATAATACCATACTGGATATCGACGTCCACCAACAGCTAAAGGTATTGGTTCATTGGGTTCTTTTTCTTCTTCATCTTCATCTAGATCTGTATCAAAATTAATTTGAAAATTATCTTCATGCATGATACCATCTGGTGTAACATATGTATCTCTAAATAATTTTAATTGATTGATCAATGAATTATGAATAGACCAAAAAACTTATAATTTTACCGAATGACTTTATTATCTGAATTTTGTTCTTTTATACTCTTAGATGTTGTTTGAGTTTCTTTAATAAATGATGATAATGGTGTTTTTGGAACAATTTTTCGTTGTTCAAGTTCTTTTAACCATTGCTTTTGTTTACGAGAATTTTTTTCTTTAAATCGCGATGATTTTGAATCGGCAAATATATAATCTTTAGATGATAGAATTTTCTTAGATCCATCATAATCATCATCATCTTCTTCTTCATCATTGTCAATATTTGGTACATTTCGTATAGGAATTTTATTTGTTGAATTCAATCGAACAATAATCGAAGATGGTAATAATCGAGCTTTATGCAATATTCGATACATAATTATAATATAGAATTAAAGTTTTAATTTCAATTACATATTCTACGTCGATCTATCTTATTATATTCTCTTCAAACTGTATTGGATAGATATAAACAAATCAAAATTATGACATGATTGGAGGAAACCAATAGAGGCTTGGAGTGGAACATCGTTTTTTTTTTCTGTCGGTCAACCAACCACCTACGACAGTTGCGCATGAATCATCAAATCAATGTCGAATTCACTGCGATGGATGACATCTGGTTTGAGTGACGCGATCAGAAAAAAAAGTTGTGACTGAAATGTATTAAATCAGAAAACAAATTCACCTATTTATTTTATTTTTGCAAAAACTGAGTTTCACAAAGATAATAAACCGACGTAACAATATAGTTCATCTAGTTGTTTGCTTGAAAACATATTATACAAATCAAAGATGTCGTTAAATCAATTCACTTGCTTTAAAATAATTCCCTGATTTTAGCTCATCAGAATAATTTAACATGATAAATAATCTCGCATGGTGATATACTTCATATGATGCAAATATTAACTTGTAAAAATGAGTTTCATGTCAAGTGCATTAGTGGATTTCGAATTCGATATTGATTGGTATTTCTCTCATTGCTTAATATATCATTAGATCATGTACTATAATTGAGAGAATTTCTTCTGCTCTTTGTTCTTGTCAGATGAAATGCCGTTTAATAAACGGACTGTTGAACCAATATATTTAAGTCAGGTACAAGTACCAAATGATATATCAAATGAATTAGAATGTGTTGCAAATCATACTTTTGCAAATATTATACGACAATTAAGTTCATTAAGTGTTCATGCACAAGATTTTTTTGATGAATTAATAACTGATGCTGGACATATATTTCAACGTACAGAGGCATTACATGGTCGAATTGAAAGACTTAAACTTAAAGTTACACAATTAGATTCAAATGTTGAAGAAGGTTTATTTGATATTATTATTATTATTATTATTTTAATAAATTTTTTTTTTCTAGTAACTATACAAGAAGTTAGTAATCGAAAACCATTTGTTAGTATTAATCGTATTGATCAACAAGTTGTTAATCGTGCAACGATACCAAAATCACTTCGTTTACTCTATGAACAAGCTGAACCAGCACCGGCACTTCATTTACTTAATCCTTATCGGTTTGTGAATATAATCTTCTAATTGATTAGTTAATAAGTTAGTCTTCTTTTTGGTTAACAGGGATGATGGCCGAGATTCCATGAAATTTTATACAGATCCAACATTCTTTTTTAATTTATGGATGCAATCAATGATACAATTTCCACAAAATCATAATGGTCATCGATCTGGTAAACATGAACGATGTCGATCACCGGTAAAATTCATTCAGAACAATATATCGATTATCATATTTTAAATTATTAGAAAGATTATCAACAACAAGAATCTATTTATGCATTAAATCCAACATCATCTTCACAATCTCGTCTTGTTCGTCAAACATTTGATGAACAACATTATCAATATCGTAGTTCTCAAGATCTGATTCGTCATCGAAATGATTTTGATCAAATCGCACAGAATACTGTTCGGTTACAACAACAGATCTATTCACCATCAAATTCTCGTCAACTTCTTCAATATTCACATAATAATCATCTACAACACCGTTCAGATTTAATGCAATATGGTAGTCTAACATTATCGGCATCTTCATCAACTCGTGAACAACAAATAATGACAATGAATTTTAGTACAACTACACCAGAACTATCATCTAATACACCAAATGGATATAATACAGAACAATCACCTCAACTTAATGTTCATTCATCAGCTATTACTCAACAAGGTTCATCATTATTATCTGAATTCGAACCAAACAATCCTATGTTGCATCACATGATGATGAAACAGACAATTGCTAGGCCATCAGCTAGTCCACCTCCACCCCCACCACCTCCTCCTCCTCCTCCTCTACCACCGCCGCCCGCACCTATCGTACCGGTATACATTACTTTCTTTTTCTAAAAGAATTTTAATCTAACTTTGGTTTCTTTAGCAGAATATGGGTATGGTTACATTAGCAACAATTTCTGAAATTGATAGTTTACCTCCACCGCCAGCCGATTTTATTGAACGATCACCATCACCACCACCACCTCCTCCTCCACCACCTTCAATGTCATCAACTATTCCACTGGCACCACCTCTACCTAATTCTACGATTCACTCAATTATTATACAACCTTCGGTGACAAAGGACTCAACGAAAATCAAAAATAGTACCAATAGTAATAATTTAGCATCATCTCAAAGAGATGATATTTCTGTAACATCGGAAACTTCCATTCAAGATCAAAGACCATATATTATGCGTGATCTTCATTCGGATTTATTAGAAGAAATCAAAAAAGGTAATAGAATAAACACAAGTTTTTTTTTTGGTTAAATCATATTTTTTATACTTAGGTATTCAATTGAATAATCGTAAGAAAGAAGAAGAAAAAAAAGCTTCAGTAACAACTAAAACAACATCACTTAATGTTATGGCAATTATGGAACAAGCAGCAAAATATCGCCGTGATAAGATCCGTCCACAATCAGAATCTGAGAATGATGATGAATCATCACGATGGGATGATAGTGAATAAATAAATAAAAATCTGACTTCCATTTTTCACATCTTTTCTTTTTGTTGTATATATATGTTATGCGTATCTCTCTGTGTGTACGTGTGCCTTCTCTTTTTTTTCTCTCTTCAATTTTGTATTGATAATGTGCAATAAGTTTTTTTGTTTCGAGATGAATACCAATAATACTGATATATATAATGAACTTATTTCAAAAGATTGGACAACAAATATCAATGATAATGAAAATAGTCTTGTTCAATATGATGAACCACCGACTTATGAAACATTCATTCGAGAGTGTTTTCTTAAAAATCGACCAGCACTTTTTACAGCTAAATGTGGTCTCATAAAACAATGGGCATGTATTACTGAATGGTTAAATAAGGATCAAACTGAACCTGATTTTGATCGATTGATCAATTTATATGGTCATATGACTGTACCTGTGACAAAATGTTCATCGAATATAACAGAATATAATACAGATGAAAATAAATTAAATATGCGTTTTGATGAATTTGTTAATTTATGGCGTAATAATGAAACAACATCAGAATATTATTGTAAAGATTGGCATTTACAAAAAATATCTGATGAAACAAAAACATTATTTTATACCGTTCCAAATTATTTTCAATCAGATTGGCTTAATGAAAAATGTCTTGCAGAAAATGAAGATGATTTTCGTTTTGTTTATATGGGTGGTAATGGAACAAATACACCAGTACATATGGATGTTCTTGGTACATATTCTTGGTCAGCAAATATTTGTGGTCAAAAACGATGGCGCTTTTCTAAACCATATTCAATTGAATTTATACAACAACCTGGTGATATATTATTTGTACCATCAGAATGGTACCATGATGTAACAAATATTGGTTATACAATATCAATTAATCATAATTGGTTTAATGCATTTAATATTTTTCGTATTTGGAAACATTTATGTTTAACACTTAATGATATTGAACATCGTATTGAAGATTGTCGTTCCATAATGACTGATACTTGGTATGAACATTGTCAATTAATACTTCAAGCAAATGAAGGAATGAATTTTTCTTCACTATATAAACTTTTATATATAATTGTTCAACGACGAATTAAACAAAATAATAATGAACAAACAAAATTTGATCTATGGATGATTGATAAATTAATACGACAAATGTTACATACTGCTGCATTTTTATATGCTTGTGATTTTGACACATTTCCTCAAAGACCGAAAGCATTTCTTAAACAAATTCATTCCTTTATTGAGAAACAAAAACAATAAACCGTATGGACGGATGAAAGTTTTACAGAAAACAAAAAACAAACAAACAAACTAATTATTATTATTTTTTATTCAAAAAATGAAGGTCCTTCATAAAAATTTGATAAAATAATAACATGTCGTTTGATCGGATCAATGATCATATAAACAAAATCTTGTTCATATGCTGTGCGAGAAGGATAAAATTTTTTACCATTTTCATTCTACAAAATATACTAATATTAATATTTAGTAATAAATGATTAAGTTTTGAAATTTTCATTACATAACGAAAATTTCTCTCCGATTTATATTCATTGTAATTTCTTTTACAATACTTACCAAGGCTTCAATTTTAAAAACAGGTGAAATAACTTGAATTTTTTGACTTTCAGCATCTTTTTGTACGCTAACTAATTCTTTATACACAGATTTCGTTACATCAAGATAAGGTTGAATCTCATCTTCATATTCTATCGATACAAAAAAAAAGAAGAATGTATAGAAATTTTCGACTTATAAACAATAAACATGAGAATGTTCAGCACTGAAAAATTAAACATGCACAGAAAAGACAACGGTATAGGCTGTGAATAGAAATGAAAAGAAGACTAGTTTTACTTTGTTAAACTGTTGTATAGATAAAAACATAGAAAAGAAAACCGATTTGATCGTGATCGAGTAATGTATTGTAGGGGTGTGAGTGCAGATGCAAAAAATCGTTTTTTTTAGTGCTTAACTTTACTCATACATATCGTTCCAATTCTTAGAATCTTTTTATCTGTTTTATACAATCAAATAACTTACGACAAACTTGTCCACCAAGACAAAAATGTTTAAACAAACTATAAAGAAAAATAAACACAATACATATTACAAACAAAATCGAAATAAATCACCTACTGAAAAATAAACTCTTTTCGATCACTTTCAGAAAACATATCATAATTTTCAAATTCATCCATAATTAAAACCTTAAAATAAATTTATAAATTTATTGAATAAGTAGAATATAATTTTACTTTTCGAAGTTCATCCGAAACAATAAATTCATCTTTATATTCTTCAATACATTTTCTTATATATCCTCCATTTTCACGTACAACTTTATTGTCAAATAAACGATCAAAAAATTCCAATGAAAGAATATTTGTATTTAATTGTTCAATACGAACATCATGTACTGATTGACCAAGTAATTGCCATTCACCTGATTTTGTAAACATTTTCAGTGTACTAAGAACATTAGGATCTTTAAAAAATTCCTATAATATATATATGTTATATATAGATATAAAATATTAGATAGAATAATAATAATAATATTTACTAAAATAAATTTTCGAGCATTATATTCCTGAAATGGTTGATCAAATATATACATATATGCTCGTAATTTTCCACGCATACCCCTATAAAATTGTCATATATACATATTACAAAAAAACAACATGAAAACTTTTTACCATTTAATCAAACAATCTCGATTTTGTTTTCCATCGATGCTTTCAAACTTTTTATCAATTGCTTGGAAGCGATAGACACTAGTAGCAGCGTCATTATTAGTACTTTCACTATGACTCATTATGATCTAGAAAACAAAAATCGAAATCTTTTCTCATCTATCACGTTAATTAATGAAAGCATTTTGAAAAATAAAATAATGTATATATATTATCATAACTTTATATTCTTTAGACTCTTGTAGCTATTTAACTAATTATAAAATCCTAACTAATATCATTTTATATGAATGAGATTTTGAAACAAAAGAAAATTCATATGAATGAATATAAAATTGAAGCAAAGAGCAAGACCATTTGCATATATTTGTTTTTTTTTTGTTTTAAGGAAAAAATTCATCAAGTCACAAATCGTCACTTTTCATTATATAACAAGAAACAAAACAACATTAATCATGTTAACTAGCAATAGAATAGATCTAGTCTTTATTAATAAATTTTTAAATCTATCTTATTCAAATGATATTTAACTATTGACTTCAACAAACATTGATTGTTGTTGACTATCATTTAACGCATGACCATTAGACTCATTATCAAATACAACAGGTTCATTTGGTACAAATAAAACACCGTTCAATTGACATGGTCCAGCAAATATATCTGGTCCATTTTCAATACCGAGTACATATTTTGGATGAATTGCAAGAGCACGTAATAATGTTTGACTTGTATAACATAAACGATCTTGTTCTTCAGATGTCATTATTGTATGTAATCGAGATGGATGCATATTTGCATCACTAAATGGATCGTATAAACCATTCGAACCGGGTAAAAATAGACCACTTGATAAAAGTTGTAATGCTCGTCTAGAGAAAAAAAAAAAGAAATTTTTTATTGATTGTAAGTAATAAAGTTTTATCTTGTTTTGTTTTTACTTGAATGCATAACTAGGTGGTAATTGTTCAGTTGAATTATTATTTGTTACACAATGATGAGCAAGTAAATTAATTAACCATGGATTAAGTGGTTCAAGACCATGAAAACGTTGTCGTAAATCTTTTAATAAACGGACAAGAACTTTATTTGATGGATGAATACAAACTTCATCAACCCATTTTGCATGTTTTGTAGCATTAAAATTACGTTTACACATAGCTCGATCTAAATGTATTGTTGGATCAAGTGTATGCCAATTAGCTGGTAATGTTGTTAATAATAAATGTACAGCCATTGTTCCATTTTCAAGTGAAAGACCATAATCAGTAGATTGAATCGAAAGTACTGTAATTTTAAAATAAATTTTTTCATTTTCTCAGTCTTTATATAAAAACTTACATGCTTCTTCATTTGGTTGATATTCATTTTGAAGATCTTGTTTTAAACGATTACCTAATTGTTCTATGGCTTCTCCTAAGAGAAAAAGAAAGAGAACAGTAGATAGATCCTTGTGAAGTCAAGGTTTTTTGACTTCAAATTTTTTTTCGTCTGATTGGCGTATACTGTAATTCAAAAAATTGTTCATATAAATTAAATTTCGATTTTTTTTCTCTAATTTTCTTAACACTTATTCATGAAATCATAAAGTAGTGTGTTTTTGTTTATTAATTAACATATGAAATGTTGAACATACTTGTTGGAAGTGTTTTAAGAACCACAACAAGATCAGATGTTAGACGCGACTGAGAACCAATTGATGGAATAATTATTGTATTATGTTTATGCGAACCAACATCACGTACTTCACTTATTTGCTGAACAAAATAAAAGATCTTTCTATAAGTGAAATAGTTTATGATAAATTTGTCATACACAAGCAGTAAATGAATGTGGTGAAAGAACAAGGGCTTCAAGTTTTTGTCGAACACGTGTAACAAAATTCATCAATGCAAAACTATCAGCTGCTGATGGTGTTAATTGTTGAATACGTTCCATAATAATCTAAATAGATACAATTTCATAGATTAATAGAAAATAAAAGAACTAACTTACTGGAGTTAAGATTGGATCGTCAATAAGCTGTTTCATTGATGGAAATGATTCTGGTAGCTAAGAAATGAAACAAAAAAAGAAGAAGGAAATGAATTAGTTTTTTATTTTTTTGATTAAACCTACGTTGAGAAAATCAAACACATCACTTGATTGACCTTGTTGTTGATATTGAGAAGAGTGAGGTCTATAAGAAAAAATAAAATATTTATTTTTGAATAATAAAGTTGTTACATACCGATATGATTGTTGATATGGTGGACGATTTTGACGCCAAGGTGAGAAACGTGGTCGACTACGCCGCATATTATTTAATTTTAATAAGAAAAAGATCAATCAATCTAAAATTACAGTCAATAAGTATGGTCTATATTATTTCTCTTTTGAACTTTCATTTTTCTTTCTATTATCAACGAACCACAACTTGGTCAAATACAATTGTCGATAGTTACCGATAGATGTCGTTAATAATTAATAAATCCAGCTTTTTCTTCTTTCTGTCGTAAACGATGTATATAGATGCGTGTTAGCTATATCAATAGAAGTTTGCATGAAGACTATATCATATATTTGTAACATATCCTTTGACCTTCGAGAAATAATATTTATTTTAGTTTTTTTGTCTAACCTAACCAAGAGAGATAGGGAATTTTATTGTGGTGATATTATCAAGGTGATATATAAGACCAAGATAAAAAGAGCAACAGTAATTGCAACTTCTAGTTGTTGTTTTCAATTTGATTCATCTTTTAGATTTTATTTCAATGGCGTCCACACCAATCATGGTTAAGATACTGATGTTAATCGGTCAAATAATATTCGCATGTGTTTATGGTACCTTTGGTACTATCTTAACTTGTCTACTTTTTCTTCGACTTGGACCAAAAAAGTTTTTCAGACGAGTTGAACGACCTACACCACCAATACAAGCAACTGATCCTGTTTATGGAGAACAGGGAATGATTAAATTAAAAGTAATTTTATTTTTTCACAATTTTCAAAATATTTAAATTGATTTGAAAAAAAAAATATTCTAGTCATCGAATGTCACTCTGCATTATGTTTCAAAAGGTTCATCAGATCAACCATTAATGTTATTTGTTCATGGTTTTCCTGAATGTTGGTATGCTTGGAGACATCAAATGAGATATTTTTCAAAAAATTATCAGTATACTTCTTCAACTAATCAATATAAAAAGCAATCATTAATTATTTATTTTGAAGAGTTGTTGCTATTGATCAACGTGGATATGGTCTCAGTTCAAAACCGTCTAATGTTGGAGATTATAAAGTTGAAATATTAGCTCGTGATATTGCTGATATCATTGAACAACTTGGTGAGATTAAAAAGTTTTGTATTCTTGATATTGGTTTGTTTCTTTTTTTTTTTTTTTTTGTTTGATATTTTTAGGTTACCAATCATGTGTTTTGGTCGGTCATGACTGGGGAGCTATAGTGTCATGGACTTGTGCGATGCTGTATGTATATTAATTTTTCTTTCTGTATTCATCTTTTATTTATCAGTTATCCTAATTTAATTGACAAATTGATTATAATGAACGTTCCACATCCAGCTGCTTTTCGACATAATTTATCATTAAAACAACTTCGTAAATCATGGTTTGTTCATTTTTTAAAAATTCTTATTTTATATTCAGTTATTGTTTTCAACTTCAGGTATATATTCTTTTATCAAATACCATTTATTCCTGAATTATTATTTGCATCGGACGATTTCGCAACTTTTAAACGACTTTTTTATACAAAAGGAATCGGTTTGGTCAATCCACAAAATATGACAGAAGATGATCTAGAAGTTTATACGTATACATTTGCTCAAAAAGGTAATTATATAAATTGTTTCATATTTATTTTCGATTATCATATTAATATAGGAACTCCGACAGCGGCAATAAATTACTATCGTGCTGCATTCAGACATCAAAGAAATGATTTACAAGTACAAGTAACTGTACCAGTATTAATTGTATGGGGTTGTCAAGATGGCGCTTTAGGTGAAGAACTTGCTGATGCTAGTCAAAACTATTGTTCTAATGTCCGATTAAAGAAAATTCGAAATGCATCACATTGGGTACAACAAGATGCACCAGATGAAGTTAATCAATATATGGAAGCTTTTCTCAATGAAAAGTCGGCCATGAAGCAGACAACTAATTAATAAAAGAACCTAAATTTTTTTAAGAAGTTGAGTATGATTTTTCGATTTCTAATAAAATTAGATAGAGCTAGCAGAAAATATTAATGGAAATATTTGATCATGACATAATTATATGAATGGACAGTAGCATCAGAAACTTTCGGGTAACTATCTATTGAATTTAATTTGATCATGATTTATTTTGCATCTTAAAGATTTTGATTATAAAAAAAAAAGATTGTACTTAATGTTTTTCTTCTGATTGATAATCAACCAAATGTTCAAGTTTTTTTTTCCGATAGTTTGATCTTATATTCATTAAAAGTTTTAGTCAATATCTGTCAGATAAAATGCTGGTGCCTACAGAAGTTAGAATTCAAATCGAAGACCATTGTGAAACAATGGTTCTGTCGAAAAACGAAAAGGTTCTCGAAGATATACAAAAATTATGGAAAAAATCTCAGTGAAGTTAATTATATTGGTAGATCACGAACGACGCTCTGTCGAATTATGACGTAATATGTGTCTCTTATTAATGCCATACAAGGTAGATGATGAGAACAAAGTGAATGCTTTTTGCTGAGATGGAGCTGCTTTTCATTTGAATAGATTTATTAAAAAACACAATTCCAGATACTGAAGTGAAGAAAATTCACATGCAATATCTAAAACTAAATGTTTGGTGTGTAGTGTTCAGAGTGTATCATTGGTCAAAAAAGGAGTCGTGTCGTAGTACTAGGTTCCATTTTTTCGTTTCATTAGTTGTGTTTTCATATTAGTATCTTTGTGTTAAACTACTGTAACTCTGATTAAGTTTGCACACATCGATCTCTTGTTAATTAGTGTCACAAAATCAACTAACATAATAAAATGATTGTTTTCAGGATAACCGATGCATACAAAAATACACTATACTTGCTCTAACAAATCACTGCTACGTAAACAATCAAGTAATATTAGATCAAATTTATACTCTTACTTTACATTTACAGATAAATGAATTCCAATGTTTTTCATTGAGTTAGATATATTTGTAAAACTTTAATCATTCATTATGTCATATATTATATTTCAAAATATTTTGTTGTTCAATAAAAATCATAATCTGTGTTTTTTTGTTATAAAACTTTTGCTTTTGCTTTTGCTCTATTCATATCAAATAGAAAGTAAATTTCACAAATCTCTGATTTAACCCTTATCAAAAGAGAAATAATAATATTATGATTCAGGAGAGAAACAACAAACTTTTGACATAGATTAGACACTAAATCGATGAAAAGAGAATATTCTATTGATGAATAATGCCAAAAAATATACGCAGTATAATCATCTATTATATTATTACAAAGTCTATATGAATAAAAGTAATCGTAATATAATGATCTTATCTTGAAAATACGGAATTTCTACCGCCTACAATTTGTAGACAAAAATGAAACAGGAGCATTTTTTCTTCCATTTTTTACTTCTATTACGCCTCCAAAAAAAAAGAATTATAACAGGATGATTCATACTTTTTCTGCATAAATCATTACTTTCTATAAATACGACAGAACCGAAAGTGTCATTTACAGTATTCTATTAAATATCTAGAAATCTTAGAACAGAAGAAGAAGAAAAAAAAGACAAATATAGTGCCTTCCATTCGACAACAAGTATGAACAAAAAAAAAAGTTTTTCTTTTCTTCTGATTCATTAACCTTGCTGTGAAGGTTATATATATATATACCCGCCTTCAAATGTTATTTTCGTTTTAGAGAAACATTCACTTATTTACCAATCATAGTTATGGTATTCAGTAAAGAACATGCACTTGAACATTTGGCTAAAACACCTATTGCATTTATTGGTACTATAAATCAAGTTATTCCTGGTATGTCCACACGTTCAATGCCACCAATAAATCATTATAGATTACGATTGGAAAATATTCGAACTTTACGTGGTTCAGTCTCAACAACAGAGTTTAGTTATCATCAACGTGGTGCAGGCTATTTTCTTCCACACGTTATTCAAAATCCTGATGGTTCAGAAACAATATCAGATCAAAAACAACAAGAAGAAGTAAAAGAACCTACAGCTGGTTTGACTTATTTAGCATGTTCGAGTGATGGACAACATATAAATACATTAGTTGAATTGGATAATCATACAATTGAACAATTAATTAAATCATCGAAAATTCCATTAGGATGGACTAAACAATCGAATGGACATTATGAAAGTCCTTGGCAACATTCTCATGCACAACATGTTAAATGGTATGATAATCAACGATTTGCTAGCTATGAAAAATGTGTCAAAAGTGGTCGACCATTACTTATTACAACTGATGATATTTCACTTGCATGTGAACCTGTCAAAGCAGCTCATACAAAAGAATATCAAAATCCAGATGGTGATGGTGTGTTAATGAAAGTCTTCATTTTTCTTTTTGATCAAATTCATATTGTCTTATTTTAGGTGTTTTTAAACTAACAGTAACAAATAATAGTAATCGACCAGTTGAAATTCCTGCATTATTACGTGATAGTCACTCAAAAAAAATTCTTTGGGAAGAAAGTGTCTTTGTTATGACAGATGCAGGCAATCATTTCTTTCCAGGTCATGGTCAAGCACGTGATGTTGAGCCGACTATATTAGAACCTTATGAAAATGTATCCATTAAATTAGACACATTAACTTTGCATGGTGTATCATGGCCTCAAGGTGGCTGGCGTTTACATTTAAGATTTTGTTTAGGTGATAAAGCTACTGAAGGAAATTATTATTATTTTACTGATCATCATGAACCATTACGTAAAAAAGCTGAAAAGAAAGAAACTGCTACTGTTGATTAAATGAAATGAAATAACAATTGAAAAATTGTTTTTTTTTTGTAGATTTTCTTTATAGGTTTTAGTATAAAATATTCATATAATATATGGGCACTAAATAGAGAATGTGGTGTACAGATGAATTAATTTTATTTTTCATATTATTATATACTTGTTTCTATTTAATAAATCGTATCATGAGACATGAAAAAATTAGTTTATTGTTCGCAGATGAATCGTTTTTTTCATTCATGTTTAAGAAATATTCAGCAAATAGGACACAATAATAATAGCTGAACTATCAGAACATATGTTATCAAAAATTGTGTACATACTGTTAGAATAAGTCTTCTAATAACAAAAAAGAATAGGAAGATATTGATGACTAGAGAAATATGTACATTTTAATTAGTAAATATTGATTCTTCTGTAAGACGTAAACGAGAAAATACAATTCCACCAGTTGGATTATTATCAGTGGATGTCATTTGTTCGATATTTTGTCCCATAACAGCAGCATGAAACTGTTTATTTTCATCCGATGATGTTATACGACGATGATTTGTATTTAAAAAAACAGTCAATTGAACAGAAGTTGAAACAGATGATAATGTTGATGATGTTAATGAAGCATTTTCGATATCCAGTGATGATATGTCAATATGAACGGTTGATATTGAATCTTGAATTCGAAATGCATATGAATAACTTGGAAAAACAAAATTTTCATCAACTTGTGATGAACCTTGCGAATTTTCATAAACTACTTCAACAGAACCTGATTTTGAAATTGTTATTGTCATTCCTATTTAAATATTTTATAAACGAAAAAAAAAACATGTTTTTTTTATAAATTAATTAAAGGTTCAATCCTATCGTCACTTTTTGACCACGGATAGAACACCTAAAATAAGCTGACACATGGTTGAGGAAACAATTTTCAATAAAGTTTTTATGTGGAAATGCTTGTTTTTCAATAGACCATATCTCACAGGTAGTTCTAAACTTTTTCGGAACTTTTAATTCGTTCTTTTTCTTTTTAATGAGAAACATACGTAAAGGTTCAGAGGTATTTCTGGAGTACATTTTCAAATATCTCTAGTAAAATATTCAATCCAATCACACAGAGTTACATGGACGTCATAACGTATCAGAATACGGCTCTACGAGAAACTCACTTTGAAATTTTTTTTTTTGAGTATCTATCTCTTTATTTTAAGTATTATATCTATGATAAAAGTTTCAGCGTGATCAATCGTACCCTTTTCAAAAACTAGAAGTAGGCAAAAGAAGATAGGGATTTTCCTTAAATATTTACCTGCTTTTGATGTACGTTCAGTTTCAGCTAAATAACATAGAACAGCTTGTGTTTGTGATGATGCATCAGTAAGAAAATCAATTGTGCCTGACCATGTACAAGCAACTGTTGAATCAAATGTTTGTTTTGTACGTAAAAAAACATTAGATTTTAATAGAACAGCACTAAAGTCTGATACTAAGATATTATCTTCTTGACCCGTTGTTGTATGCCAATAATCTTTCATTGATGGAAATATATCTTTTTCGTCTTCTCTTTCAGTTTGTATATAAAAATTTTCATTTATTAAAGTATCAAATGGTGGTGGTAAATCATAATAAACTAATGAATGATTAAAATATGTTCGAAATTGAAGTAAACGATTTAAATTTTCTTGTATATTTTCAACTTCATTAATCGGTGACCAAAATGTTAAACCTGATTTAGTTACTTGTGCAAGCCAATGAAGTTGATCAAATGATTTAAGTGCTAATGAAAGACGAACAGGAAATGTTATTTCAAAATTAAATAAAGAATAATTATCATTTTGTGTTATTGTTCGATACATATCAATTACACTTGACCATGTATATGAATTTGTTGTTTTATCATAAATTGTTGTCCAACCAAGTGAAAATGATATCATTAATTGTGGTATTACACGAAAAGCAAATGTTAGACTTTCACTTAGGAAACGTTGAGCATCAATAGGTTGTGCACATTGTGAATTCGCACGAACAATATCAGCATTGAGAATAATAGGTCCATTAATCTAAGATTAAAACAAATTAAATCAAATTCAACATAATAAGATGAATTTTTAATGGACTAACATTATCTTTTTGTGCTTCTAATTCATTGAGACATGGTTGTAATGCATTGATATCTTTAAAATCAAGTTTCAAACCTTTACTTGTTGATTTAACTCCGTTGAGAAATTCAGCAAATGTCAAATCACTTGTTTTATGTGGTGGATGAGCCATGATTGGATCATTTGATGACGAACCTATTAGAATATCAGCTTCAATAAACATTAACGGACCTATTAAATAAAGCTATATTTTTAATTGTTGAAATATTTCATATTGAAACACTTACTTTTGAGTACTTCCTCAAGTTTTTCTCGACTATTAACAGCATGTGCCCATGTAATACGTGATGCATCATTTTCAATACTTGGAAAATAATGTAATGTACGTTGAAAATATCGTTTATCATCAGTCGACATTAATTTTTCTAGAATTTATAACAATAAAGAGACATATAATGAGCAATAAAAGATATATGTATACATTTTTTTTATTTATTATTATAAATATATCTGATCTATGAATTACCACAATAGAGAAAAGAACAAAAAATAGAAGAAAAAAGAAATTTTTAGGTTTATATTGATTCATTATTTGTACGATCCATATCGGATGTTGATGTATTGTCATCAAATGTACTTTGTACGCATGAACGATAATATTCTTTACTTGATATTAGTTCATGAAAAAGATTTTGTGTTGATATTATATCAGGAAGAATATTTTCTGTTGTGTGCTAAAAATTGAAAGATATTGTTTTTCTTTTTAATTTAAATATAATACTAGATAAAATTTTTTCTATGACTTTTTTTGTTAATTTAATTGAGTTAAAGGTAAAGTCAGTATTTATACTATATCAATAGAAAATCGAACTCCTAAATGTTGAGTCATAGTATAATTGGATATCTAACAATCGGAAGTAGTCAATTTCTATTAGACAATCTTTTAAAGTGGATTATTTAAAAAAAAGACTAGATAAAAGTGAATTGTCTATAATGAAATAAGCCTATCTTACTACCAACAACAACATTCGAAAGAGAGTCAGACATTATATAAGATAGTAGATAGTTTAAAGTTTCATGACAGATGTTATCAATTTTTGAGAGATCACTTCTTGAAACGTTTGCAGTGCCTGTCACCGTTTCCAAGGTGATATTTGGACTGGAAAAAGACGTATTGTGAGGAGTTTAAATGAATATTATTTGTTATTTGTATTAAAACAAGCACATTACATTATAGACAATCAGCTTATAAGAAGTTTTAGTTACCAAAATGTAACTTATGTTCTTTTCTTTCCAGAGATTCATCAAATACATGTGGTAGTTGTGAAGTTTTGAATGGTAATAGAGATTTAAAAAAAAAGTCTCTCTATTCATATGGGTACAGTTTTTTTTAGAACGAAGTCTTAAAAACAATAAATTCAGTTTAAAAGATTAGCGAATACAGATTAGAGACCCAAAACAAAAACTTGTCTCGAGTTTAGTATATTTACATCGTTATTTGTTTTTATTTCGCTAATTTTATTTCGTGATTTTTTATAAAGAATATTTTCAATTTGTTCGATTCGTTTTTTCCATTGATTATTTTTTAAAATTGGACACCAAGCACGATGTGATAGAATTGGATCAAATACAAAATGATTCATATTGATACGAATTTCTCGACAACATTTATCACAAATTAATAATGAATTATTAAATTTCCAACAAAAAACACGAATTTTAAAAGCTGATATCAAACGAGGATCATTTAAATATGAACTCGATAAAAGATCAAAATCTGTTGATTCAATTTGAAATATCTAAAAGTAAAAAAATGTAAAAACAAAAAATTAAAATTTCATATTTATGAAACAAACTGTCTGTAATTGACCAACAATATCAATTTGATTTATATGTGATAAAAATTCTTCTGCTTCTTTTAATAATCTATTAACTGTTTCATTTGAATAAATATCTGTTAATTGTACGATTGATTCAGGTATAATCATAAATTTCCATACACAATAACGATGATGAGAATTAACTAATGATTGACAAATGTTTTCTATACATTCCGTATCTAAATTTACGAAGAAAAAATAAACATGAAATCCTAATTTCTTCTGTTATTTTTTTTTCCATAACTTACATTGTTCTTTTTTAAGAACACTAGGTAATTGAGCAAAAATTTGTGCATGACAATTAACACATTCAATCAAATCATTTGATTGACATGCCCAACCACGGCGTGAACATTCAATAGCTGATATTTGATCAGGTTTACCAAACCACAGATAATCCTTATTTATGCAAAAAAAAAACAAACTCAAATTAATTTCAAGAAAAAAAGAAAAACAAAACATTTCACTTCATATGTTTTTAAACGATCTCGATATTCATCCAAAGTTTTATGATTAATAATTTGTAATTGTGATAAATGAAGAAGATGTGATGAAAATTTCGAATCTTTTAACATAATTCTTTTTTTTTTTCTTATCTATTAGAAATAAGACGAAGAAAGAAGAAGAATATAGATTAACGTTTAAATATGATTTCTATCGATATATAAAAGGAAAAAAAAATAAATTACAGACACAATACAAATGAATGCAAACATATTTTTTTAGAATCGACTAGGAACAACAATAAATCACATATTAATCAAAAGAACAAAAGAAAAGAAAACAAAAATTAAGCTTTTCGATATTCAAGTCGTTCCACAGTAAATTTTTCATTAATTAATTGATAAACATAGAGTGTAAGTGATGCTTGTTGAATATCCATTAATACAAATGAAGGTGTTGTTGAACTTAACATATTAAAAGAATAATTAAGTAGCAAAGAAAAAAAAATTTTTTTTCATAAAACGAACCTATTTAATGCATTAAATGCTCCCGTAGCTGAACCGGGATTAATAAAAAATTTATTATCACGTTCAAATGCTTCAAATTTATGTGTATGACCAGTTATAAGAATATCAACGTCCATTTGTCGTTGAAGCATACTTAAACTTTCAATATCACCTTCAAGAATAAAAAGAAAATTGTATAGATAATTATCTGTAAATTATCAAAGGTTTTTACCCCATGGAACAATTTGATGACCATGACAAAGACCAATACGAAATTGACCAACAGTAACTACTTTTTGATCAACAAAATTTGGGTTCTAAATAATTATCAGATAATCATATCAATATGCTCGATATTAAAAGAATAACATACATCATCAAAATCACCACGAACAATATGAACATCAGCCGTTAAAGTTTTCAAATAATCAACAGTTTCTTTTGTACATAAATTACCAGTACATAGAATATGTTGAATACGACCAGGAGTTAAAAGTTTACGAAATTCATGTGGTAAACCACTAACACGATAAGGAATGTGTAGATCACCCAAGACAAGAACAAGCTAAATTAAATAAATTAAATAGGCAAATAGAATATTCTTTCATTTACCATTATTGAAAAATTATCAGCCTAATAAATATGTAAATTAATTTTGTTATGTCTTACAAGTGCCCTACAACTACGAATAATCAATTCGTTAGGATCTTATCTTGAATAACTGAATGTTTTTCGATCGAACGAAGTAATTCGCTGAGTCATTGAATCCATTATTTATTTGCTTTGTTTGCAACAGTAACACCAACCATTAATATTCAACTATCAGATAGATGTCAGTCATGTTACTCTTTTCTATATCAAAGTTAGGCACTATTGAAACTAGAGACAGAAGCGTAACTCAACACTAAAGGCAGACAGGGGGTGCAAAGTGGTTGAGTCACAGAAAAATGAGGCCCTTTGAGGACTATTTTCAAAACCAGCGAGACGTTACACCCATGAATCAAGAAATTGTAGAAAAGATTTGTGCTCATGAATCAGTCTTCTTCAGTTACGGCTATTTTATTTGTAAGTTGTTTACAAAAGTATTATACTCATACTCAGATCACCTTCAAAGGTTATTTTACACGGCTATAAGCTTAAAAATAGAAGTCAATTTTAAAGATGATTTGAGTGTGTCCACAGAGTTTTGTTCAAAAGAACCACTACAAAGGTTCTAACTGAAGATGGACGACGTATGAATACAGAGGCGATTTATTGTTTGATGAAGTTCCTTTGATAATACTCGAAATATCATAGAACTTTGTAGAACATATCTAAAGGGAACAAACATACAATCGTCATTTCTTACTCAATAAAATTCGTTTTTCTCATATCTCTACAAAGAGTGACAACCTGAAGTGATAGCTTTGTTTCTTTGTACCATTTCATGATACATAGAAATAACAAATTCTCTGAAGTACATTATCAATTCTCATTTATGTCGTACAGTCAGAAATTTGAAAAGAAGTAATGTTAATATATGTACTTCATTTGACTCACTAGTCCAACGATTTTAGTGACTTAATAGAAAGAAATAATAATATTGATTTCGTTGTCAGAAAAAAATCAGATATGGACGACAGACGACGAAGAAAAGTACTTCTAATATTTTTTTCAATTAAGTTTTATTGTTTTTTTTAACCGAGACAAAGGTAAAAAAAGAAGAAATTTTTCGAGAAGTCTGACATAACCAAGGAAAGTACATAATCACAAAAATAACACAAGTTCAGTCAATGACAAGGTCAAACAAAAAAAGAATTATTGCTTGTGTATTAATTTACTGGTTACGTACAGTTTTATAGTGCAGTTGGATTTTCTATTTTTTCAATCTGTACAAATGTTTCATACCAGTGAAATAGATCACGAAATATAGTTTTATTTCTTAGCAATGATGATGACTTCATAGTAATATTCTTAAATTGTAGAATTCGTTGATGTATGACGAATGTGTTAACGTATATTTTTCATATAAAGAACGAAAAATACTTAAAACTCAAAAGAAATATTTATATAAAAATGTTTTGTTTTTAAGAAAGCACTTGAAGAAAAATTTTAATCAAGAAAATTAAAACGTACTAAAAAAACTGATAAATCAGCACGCAAGATCTTATAAATGTAATGGAAACAATTTCAACTACATATAAAGATCTTCCGTAAATATTAATAAATTAAAAGGAACTGGATATGGTTTTATATTGACAAACGTTGTCATTAAAACTACGGACAATTCATGTGCACTTTTCTATTTATCGCAATATTGACGCTAAGTAAATAGGTGGGCAATCGTTTCGTATAGAAGAATACAGAGCTTTTGTTTATTTAATAATTGAATTAGTCTACGTGTTATTGGCATAATGTTGTGTGAATTATGCACATGGTAATTTTAAATGTTTAGTTTTTATGGAAAAAAATCAGCATTCATCTTCTATCCAAGTGGCACAATCATCTTTTTGTGTTTGCTTATTCTCACGACGTCGAGAAAAAAATAAACTATGAGAAGGTGAAAAAAAATACAGTAAAAGTAATCTTTCATTCATTTCGTTATAAAGTTGATTAGACATA
>CAJNOP010000024.1:1138284-1259430 GCA_905250075.1 Rotaria sp. Silwood1
GAATGATGCTTCTCTTTATGTCTACTATTCGTTCAACGATCTTTTCCTCCTTGATAATGGTCCTAATGGCATAAATGCAACTACTTCAGGCAGTCTATCTAGTACAACAGGTCGCGTCAACAGGGCAATCCAATTTAATTCAGGATCTTACATATATTATACATATGCTCCATTTCATTTTTTGGGCATTAGTAATCATGCTTTCAGTATATCTTTGTGGGTACAACCGATAGGAAGTTATGCACTATCTACATTAGTTTTTGTGCAACAATTGTCTGGCTGGTGTGTTCACTTTTTAGTGATGGATTCTACTGGATATCTTAGTGCGCATCTGTGGAATGGAGGCGATGTAACCAGCAATGGTCCCATACTTCCGTTAAATAGCTGGACACATATTGGATATACATATAGCTCGAGTAATGGTATTCAATTATATGTAAATGGCGCTCTGTATTCAACGACAAGTAGTTTTTCATTTTCTGCCTCTGGTGTTCCTATGTATATGATATTGGGCAGTGATGGTGGTCGAACTGGCTGTTCTCCAGGTTTTGGCGGTTCGTTTACTGGTGCTTTCGATGAATTTTATGTACATAGTTGTGAATTAACGGCATCACAAGTTAATTCATTAGCAAATCCTTAATCTATGTACGATGTGACCTGATTTTCTTATTGACTTGTTTATGATGATTCTGTTGCTGCACAAGCAAAATACTATCTCACTTCGGTATTCGACTATTTGCCAGTAATCTCTAGAACATGACTTAATATATTGCCCATGATAGACTCATTAGAGCCTCGATAGACGCGCTATACTTGCACCATGGCGATATAGAATATAAATTTCTCACCATTATAAACTAAAAAGATAAAATATTAGAACTCTCATAACATGTTGTAGCTTTATTTGAGAATTTTTCAGGATTGAATCGGACGTTGTGCTTAATTCTAAGAACCATGGTGAAATGAAAAACATTGCCAGTTGTTTGTGAATTTTTATTTAAAATAAGCTGCTCGTTTAGACTTGATGCCACTCAAATGTTCAACAGATAGAAGATTACGGCACCATCAGAAAGGGAGAAAGCACAGAAATGAGAAAAAGAATGAGGACTATAAGAGTCTATGAACCGTCACTCAGAGGTGGACATATTCTAAAGGAATATTTCCGTTTACGTTTTGAAGGTGGAAAAGAAATTTGAGCAACACATTTGAATTCAGACAGGATTATTTTCAAAATAACATTTTTTGCACGTATGCATAAGTCCTCAACGTGGTCTGCTCTCACATTTTTGATAGAGCACACATATCTTAGACTTTGTTTCATTGGAGAAGCTTTGTATGAATGTGTGAGTGTGTGGAAGAGAACACTTGTCATCAGCTGTATCTACATCCATACCCATACCAAGTACTTGCAGAGCCAATCATATTGCAAAAATTTTGCAAGATCAGGTTTGTTTTTCGTTGCTTCAGTAATCGGCGCACTATTAACAAAGATTAAGCTTAGTAAATGAGACTTTGGTAAGAATAGCATTTTATGCCGTTGTGTAGAACTCGATGAAACTTATTGATTTACATATATACCAGGTCAAAAACGTTGTTAAGAGCTTCACATGAATACAGAAAAGTTTCGAATAGCATGCAGCTAAAGAAAACAAATAAATTTCATCAGGGCTCTATTAATTAGGTCCTAGAATGGCGGATTAGAAATCGGCATATAGGTGCACCTAAGTATATACATGCGATAAGAAAAATACTAGATCAATGCAAGAGATGATTTGACATGTAATCGTGACTGGTTTTACAAAAGCAATTTTTGCATAATAGAAAGCTTAATTAATTTTTTTAGCAAGAAAAATCGATTTTGAATATGTTACACTCGTCTAACGAAGTTCAGTTTGTGCGCCCAATGTTACTGATGATTTTTCTACAGAATATAATCAAATTTTTCGACTATTACACTGTTGTAAATATATTCAGTTTTGTTCTTTCATACTGCTCTTAAAACTTTATTTTCAATGTACAATGATGTTTGGGTACAATTTAATTGAAAATTCTTTTTTTCATATATTGACACATATCAAATTCTGAATTACTGTTTATGATCTGTGGTAACAAATAGTAGTATATTGACTTTAACGATTTTGTTTAACTATTATCGTAAGAAAACGATTTTAGGCGACATTTGCAACCAGTCAATGTATCAATGAAAGTTTCGAGAGAACAAAAATAAAATGGCCATTGGCCAATAGACACGAAACGAAAAACTTCATTCTTGTCAATTCTCTGTAGAAAAATTCTCTTTCAGAATGAAAAAGAACGAAGTTTTTACGAGGTATCCATTTGAAGATCTAAAGTATAATGAACATTGATTCATCTTGTAAAAAATTATCTTTTGAATTTTGACAATTTTATTTAACTATTTAAACTATATGATTAAGTTATAGAACAATAGAAGGAAGCAATCCAACTGATTGGTTTTTATGAATGAAAAGGATATGTAACTCTAAAATCTTGAGTTGATTAAGGCCTTCTGCTTAGTTTTGATTTCAAACTCAATAATTGAAAAATAATGTTGGATGTATTGATCGATTTTGTATAGCAAATCATGAAGGAAAAGTTTCACAAATTTTGAAAAATAGACATTTTAAAAAATTGTGTTTTTCTTTTTTCAATCAAATATAGAAAGAAATTTAGATCGACTTGATGAAAAATGAATAAAGAAAAACATTTCAATTGATTACCTACAGAACAGGATTATGGTGCGAAGCATCATATAGCCGTCATTGGCGATTTTTTCTCCTCAAAAGATCTCATTCAAAGTTCACAGTTTGCAACGCAATGACTTCAAGAACTCAAGAGTATGCGAAGCTCGTTCAAACACTTTCAACCAACAAGAACTCTCAAAAATGATGAATATATTTTTCTAGGTTTTTGATGTGTTACATTGTTCACTCAAAGTAAAATCCATACAAGAAGAATAATATGTAGATTTTTTTATTCGTGCCCGAGATGATGAAATGCGACTAGAGCTTATCTCAACAGATAAAGCTAGTAGCAGTGAATTTTATCTAAACTGAAAGTTGCTACCATCTTTTGTCATCGAAATTCATTTAGTCAAGATTCTTTAGGGAAATGGAGATCGTTTTTTTTTCTGGATTTTCTTGTAAACGGAGTTACCAATAGCTTGAGAAATACATCAAGATGCTAAGAAAAACGTTACTTTCTATCTTACTGATATAGTGCTACTTTGTCTGATTCTACTATTTAAAGGCTCCTGATAGCGTAAATGAAAAATGGGTAGGATAACATTGAATTTTATGAGAGGATCGACTTTGCTTCAAAATACCCTTTACTTCCCCTTCTTAAGAGAAAGGTTACTGAAAAAAATATAAGAACGAAATTAAAAAAAGAACAAAATGTAACATTTCGATACGAACTTCAAGAAATGTTTCCATGGGAAAAGAATAAGAACTTCATTAAATCAATTTGGATTTTCTTTCTCATCAATAAAAAATTTTGATCATACATGTTCTTTCTACGAATTAGCTATCGGAATGCTTGAAATGTGTTTTATCAGAAATCGCACAATATCATGATCTCATTTTTTTAGATACAACTTTATTACAATCCGAAAAAGAATATAAAAATCTCGATCAAGTCGACATTATTTAGCAAGATGATATTTTGAATATTATTTGTCTAGGTTGTTTACTGCAAAACTGGTGACAACTAAATGAAATCTGTAAACAAAAACGAAATTATATTTTTATCTTTTTATTTCTCTTGTGTATAATTTCTTTTGAATGTTAAATTATTAAATGACAGCATATGGGTAGTGGTAGATATCTAATAGATGTATGACGTTGAACAGAAGTATTTGCGTTTTGTACATTAATGACATGGCTACCAGACATAATACAGTATGTTACAAAAGTTGGATTGAAAAAAGAAACGAAAATGTTTTTTTTCACCATTCAAGCGATTTTGGTGAGGTTTTTATAGTTTCGTTACGTATTCATTGAAGTTTTATGTCACATCAATTTGTCTATAAAAGATCACTTATAAATGAAATACATAAACCTATCATTTTTGAAAACATCTGTAGAAATATTATATGAACGTTTTGTTTGAAATCGTTTGGCCTTCTTGTTGAATCTCATTTTCCGTTCAACTAGATTTGTAATAGATGTCATGGATGCATGTAACTATTGAAATTATTATTATCAATTGAGAAAAAAACTTTACTATATTTTTAAGCCTTTTTTTGTTCTCAAAAAATAAGAAGACTTTACCAAATGAACTTTATTTTACTTCTCAAAAATGTAATTCTTCCGCATTTTAACCAGGAAGTCTGTTAATATTTGAAGAATATTTCCTCAAGAAAAGGCAATAGACGAGACAGTTCATTTTCATGAACATTTTGGTCAACTGAGCTGACACTGTTCCACGTACTTTATAAGACATCTGTCAAAGATCTAGGCCAG
The DNA here is from genome assembly GCA_905250075.1 of Rotaria sp. Silwood1. Taxonomy (NCBI): domain Eukaryota; kingdom Metazoa; phylum Rotifera; class Eurotatoria; order Philodinida; family Philodinidae; genus Rotaria; species Rotaria sp. Silwood1. Next base: position 1,142,766 of record CAJNOP010000024.1, read on the forward strand.
TTGAAAATAAAAATGCATAAGAAGATCAAAAACATTTCAAACGAAATTTTCTATTAATGTTTCTACAGATATTTTCAAAAATATATATTGTTGTATTCCATTTATAAGTAATCTATTAGAGATAAATTTATATGAAATAAAACTTTGATGACTATGAAATGAAAATCATAAAAATCTCATGCCAGTCGTTTGAATGATTAAACAGATATTTTCGTTTCTTATTTTCGATCGAACTTTTGGAACACAGTGTGCTTATAATATAAGCAGACGATTAACTCTCTGTTTTTCTTTGTAAAATCTCAAATCAATTGTGTAATACATGAAGAAGAACTGGACAGTCAATTATCGGACAATAAAATGATTAAAAAAATTCGTCATGCCATGATTCGATAAGATTCAATGTAATTTTGCATTTGATATTACCTTTTATTTCACAATTAGTAAAGCTCAGAACCAGAAACCGCATAGAACTGGAATTGTAGAGCTTCAGACTTTCATCCGATCCTTACTATTCATACTTTAGTTACATATTGCTTATTCTAAGTTATATATGTGTGGACAATCACCTTGCATGTAAATAGTATCATCTTAGGCTTTTCGATTAACTCGTCTTAGTAATAATATTACTTTCGAGAGGACCGTAACGACATTTATTCAGGGCTTTCCTTGCTCTATTACAGTAATAAATTCAATTCAGCTATTTCGTCTTATATCTTATTCTTATTTTAATATAACTATGCGAAACTTTGTAAGTGTTATAATGTAATAATTGCTCTCAAAACTGTTGAAACAAGATTACAAGTTATTGATTGTAAAGTTGTATCAATTTCTTAAACATGTATTCGATTATTACTTAGGTTTATTTCAGAATTAATGAAATCTATGGACTATTTATTTTAACATTGATTTTAGGCAATGTTGATCATCATATTTATTATATACATGTATTGCATGGTATGAACATCTATTCAATCGTATAATACTAATTTTTTTTTAATCACATAATGCGTCACATGTAGAATAAATTGAACAGAAGGACTTTGTTAAGACTTTGATATAAGGAATAAAATATTAATGAAATATCCTGTTAGTTAATTGCTGTTTTTATTTTAAAAATAGCTGACTAGCATAGATAGACTAAATCGACAAAGTTCGTATGCAATCTATCTGTTACAAAATTATTGGTTTTGAAGAAGCAACGAAGTCGACAAGTTCATTAAACTTGAATCTTATGGAAATTCGTATTTGCATCCTGAAAATTAATCAGTCATGCCTCCATCTAATTTTGTCCAAAACGAGACAATCATCATGTATAAAATTTCTTCTTAAGCTTTAAACTCACGAGGGAACATTCCCAAGTGTCACATCGCTTTTGAGTCGATACTATAAGCATCATGTAGACCCTAATGGTCTATGAATAACCTAAAAAAAGTTCGTTCCGCTAGCTTATTGGTGTCGAGATATTGCATTTTTAGTTATTTTTAAGCAGAATGCCGTGGTCCCCCTCAGGGACATCAAGAAAACTGAGTTTTGAGTTTTCACTTGAAACTTTGCGCACAACCAGGCCTTAATGAGAATAGTTTATAGTAAAAGTTTCAGAGCTTTTGGATGTTCATATCCTAAGATACGGCTATTATAAAATTGCTCCTATACATGGGCAGATTCGACGTTCGTGTTTCAGGATAAAACCAAAACAAAAGATCTGAAACTTTTACAATAAACTATTCCCATCAAGATCTATCTCTTTGCAAAGTTCTAAATCGAAATTCGAAAATTAGGTTTTCTGATGTTCCTGAGGGGGACCACAGCTTTCATTTTTTAAGAATACCGTAAAAATGCAATATCTCGGCACCAATAAGCTAGCGGCACGAACTTTTTTCAGGGTGTTCATAGATCACTAGGACCTACATGATGCTCATACTCTCGACTCAAAAGCGATGTGACACTTGGGAATGTTCCCTCGTCAGTTCATATTGGGAAAATTGTTTATTCAAATAACTGTTTTTGATAACATAGCCTGTTCAGGCTAGTTTAAAAAGGCCATAGACTCAAATGACTACGAATGTTACTAAATAGTCTCAAAGTTCTTTACTATATAATGATTACAGTAGAATAAAGAAGACGTATTACAGTGCACCTCAGTTTAATCATGAGCAAAGTCAATGTTTTACTAGAACGGATTTCAAAGCATAGCTTACTGCTATAGGACATGCAGAAATTCTCAATCTTTTATTTATTTTAACAACACCATAGTTTTATTTTCTTTTTGTTAAATATTTGTATAATATTATATATTTATCAGAAACAAAAAATAAAATACAATAAAATAAAAATAAACCAGAAAACTATTATTAACGATTAGCAAATACTTTCATTTATTTTTTTTTCTTCTACAATCTTCATCTAAGCGCTTTTAAAAATTACAATGGACAAAAAAGAGAAATCACCGGCGATCAAAAGAAAAAAAAAAAGCATTTGTATTCTATCATTAAAATAAAACTACTATGAATAATAGGTAAGGACATTTTTTTGATTACCACGTAAAAATAAAACCGGTGGTAAGTTATAACTAATGGCATCTAAATAAGCAAGATATAGACCAGCTGATATCATTTGTTTACGTGGAATCGGCAACGTACTAAACAAATAAAAATTAAAGTTTTGTTTCTTTCTTCTAATCTATACAAAAAAAAATAACATACACAACAACAAGTGTAGATTTTGAACTATATTCTAATAAATATTCATGTAATTTTAAACCACGTTTTATTTTATCTTTATTTGCTTCATATTCATTATCAGTTATACGATATGTATCATCGTTGTGATTCCATGCTTGTAAAATTCGATTAAATTTTTCTGTTTCATAGTCATTTGGTGTTTTATTAAGACCATGAAGAACATGTAAATCGGAATAATTTATTCGAAATTTTTTTAATAATGATGCCATCGCTAAATGTTGTTTTTCAGCATCGATTTTTTCACCTGATATACATGAAAATATACGAAATTGACAATCACGCCAACGTTTTCGTCGTCGTAATAAATAAGGTAATAATAATGTTAGACCACCATCATCAAATAACCACCAAACATCAATTATAGGTGTTGATGAATATTTAGATTGAAATACATTCATTGTTAATAAAGCACCTTTATTTAATATCGTATTTTTTAGCATTAAAACATTGGTTTGATGTGGCATAGAAGATTTTGAAGTGCGACGTAATGGACTTGATGAAATAAATTGTTCATTTTTTCCTTCATCATCACTATCGTCATTATCATCATCATCTTGATCTTCAGGTAAATCTATTCAAAGAAAAAAAAAAAAAAAGAAAAATTATTTTCTTAAAATTAATATAGACAAACAAAAATATGTTCTTCTACCTGGTCCAAAAAAATCACTAAAATCAAGTCCTGTTTGAAGACGTAAAATTCCAACACCATAATTAAGATCAAGTGCATCATGAAGTATATTAAAATAATCAACAGTTACTTGTGGTTTTGTTAACCAATCATTTTTAAAACCAAGAAAAACTACGTTTGGACGCATTTTACCAACGCCTACACACTAGGAAAAAAAAGCAAAGAAATTATTGAAATTGTCGAATCTAAGATAATGTCTATCAAGTCTTTTAGCTCAAGTATAGAGATAAAACTATCTTACTAGGGAACGTTTACAACTGATCAATCGGTTATGAATTCGAACTTTGTGCGTAAGATAGGCTGTAGTGAAATCTGAAAAACTTCAAAAAGACAAGTTCTCTTATGCATTCTGTACAGAGTTACAGGTGTTTTATTAGAATTTTAGTCTCTAGCTTGATCTATATTAACAAATTGAATGACAGTATTCCGACCTGAGATTGTGCCCATGGGCAGTTCTCTTTGTCAGTAGAATGTCCTAAAAACTCATAATCCACGAGAGATGCTAGAATTTTCTGTTTTCGGAGACTTTCATATCTCAAAACAGAAATTTTTTTTTTTGAGCTGAAATTTTCAGGGCGTTCTTCTAAAAAGTAAACTCGTGTATGGGAAAAAAATCTGACGTCGAAATATTATCATTTGATTCATTAATATATATCAAGTCAGAGACTAAAATTCTAGTACAATGCTCATAACTCTGCATAGAAGGTCCAAATGAACTCATCCTTTTCAGGTTTTTTGTATCTCACTGAGTTCTACCTTATGTATTGTATCCAAATTCAAAAACAACTGATCAGTTGAAAATGTTCGTTCGTTAATTTACATATCTTTCTGTTTCGATCTGATGCGAGTCTTGTATAAAGTCTATATATTATATAATAAAAATTTTTCTTGTCTAATCCAAAAATCTTTCCATTATGATTCAGTATTTATCATTTAACAGATCTATACAAAAAAATTTAATATCGTCTGTACTATAGTCTATACTAATCGATAATAATGGTATTTATATTTCGCCATATCGGATTTTGATATTTTACATTAGACGATAGAAAAACAACCTCAACAACTTTATATTTGAAAATAATAAATACTTAATATTTACTAAATAATTTATAACTATTATGATCCGAAAATAGATAGATCTTCAATATTTATAAGTCATTTTTTTTTACATGATGATCCTATACTAAAACATCATGTGCACACATCTAACTCATGAACTCAAGAGAAATTTTCCGAAGTAAACAGAGATGCGCTATTAGAAATTATCGATATGAGAAAGCAATTCTACAAATAATCTTTAATAAACAATTAATACGAATATGACATACTTGTAATAATGCCATGGTACCTTGTCGAACAGTTGGTGCAACAACAGGTTGATAAAAAGCTTTCGAATTTCGTTTTTTTAACCATAATTCACCATTATCTTTTTGGTCATATAATTTTATATTGACTGATGGATCATCCTAAATATTCAATCGTAGATATACATGTATCAGAGAGGGAGTAGTGAAGTATCACGTGCTGTCCTCAGATGGATATATTTTGAATGAAAAAGAGAAAATTTTTGATTTTCTTACTAAAATAACATTACCACAGATCATTAAACTATGACCATGAGTTACTAATGAACCAAGATCAACTAATGCTGGACGATAAATTGGATTTCCAGTTAAAACTAACATTTGTGGTCGAAAATTTTTAACATGTTCTTGCACACTACCTAATTTGAATGTTGCATCAAGTGCTCTTCGATATGTATGAGCTTGAACAGATGAACCCCAATTGACTTCTAATCAATATAAATTTTTCAATAAATCATTTAATAACAAAACTTATCTTTACCTGGTTTTGTTGTTCGAACATATAGAAAAATTCCACAAGCAATAACTAAAGTTATTAAAGCTGTGTACCTGAAAAAAAACAAGATAAAAGAATATCATGATAGAAATCTTTTCTTTGATTTTTTTCTGTTTACCAATTAATAATAAACATAATTGCAACACATAACAATGCACCAACTAATGCTAACCATTTATTATAATATCGAAAAGCTGGTCGCCAACCACTAGCTTTAGCTAAAGAAGCATCAAAACATGAATAATTGACTAAAGCATAAGTCATAAGGAAAAAATTTGATATAATTGGGGCGACATGATTTAATTGTCCTTAACAAAAAAAAAAAGAAAAATATTTTCTACAAAATTCAAAATTTTCTTTTACCAACTGCAGTAAATGAAACAGCAATAAAATATGTTAGAAAATAAGCTCGATGTGGTTCATCAGATTTTCCACTGCCAACAGAAAAATATTTTAAACCAGGAAATATCATATCACGACAAACAGCTTGAAATATTTTTGGTGCACCAACAAGACTTGCTAAAAAAGAAAACAACAAAAAAATAAATCTTATACAAAACCGCTTGTTTGTCCAGCTATATAATAAATCCGTTGCACATATTCGTTATATCTACAGAAAATCTTATCTGTATGAAAATCCGAGCCTGCGTTATTTAGAATATTGAAAAACGTATTCCAGCTAGTTAAATTTAAATCAAAGCTCTGGAACCTTCTAAGCCTTGTGATTAATGATCCTATTTGCTAGAGTCTGAGGCGAAGCTGCAAAAACTTCGACTTAAACTTCTACTCCCTAAAATATACATGAGTTCCATAGAAAAAATTCTAACTCACCTAAAGCACTTGATAATGTTGCAGCAAAGATGCCCGCTAATACCGTAAAAAAAACAAATAAATCTATTGAAAAAAAAGGGAATCAAACTTACCAGTAATAATTGGACCAAACGCTGATATCATTTTCATTGTTTGGTAATTATGTATTAAACCAGATTTACAATTACTATCATTTGTATCAAATGAACAATTTATTACTTGAATATCACTTCCATTTCGTCGTTCATAATAATCCACTTAAATAGTAATATTATTCACAACTAATGTGTTTATTCAACTCAAGTTTAGAAAAACCTTACAAATTACTTCTCGACGTGTTGTACATCCTGTTATAATACAAAAAATAAGATAAACAGATGATGTAAGACCAATAGCAGCATTTGTACCAAGCGGAATGGCTTTTGATGGATTCTTTAGTAAGAATAGTTTCAAGATTAATAATAAAAAAAAATATTTATGAATAACTTTACTTTTAAATTGCCGGAAATATTTGCACCAGCCAAAATCCCTGTAACTGAAGGAAAAAAAATACCAAAAACAGTTTGGAATGTATGCCCAATTTGAAATTTTGGTGTAAAATTTTCTTTGATTATTTTCCCTGAATAGAAAAAAAGAACTAAATTTTTCTTTTGAAATTTTTCTAAAAATTTACATGAATATCCTTCAAAACCATGACGTCTTTTATATTCTGTTGCTGGTAATAAAGAACCAATAAAAAAGTCGAATAACGATGTTGATAATGTTATAAGTAATATTATTTGTACAACTGTTTCACCACGCATACCAATCAAAGCAATACCTAATATAATTGTTATTGTAATAACACCTAAATATCTATTTAAAATATACGAAAAAGAAAAAACAAAAAATATTCATACCAATTATTCGAACAATATTAACAGAGTTTCCATCAACAACAGTTCCTAAGATTTTGACATTATGTTCCTAAAAATATTTATTTTAATCAACAAAAAAAAAAAAGTTTTTCAATCTTTCTTCATGTATGATTTATATTTTACTTTAAGAAGATCACGAACTGTTTCAGCAAAACCAATTGTATACATTGCAGCTGCAACTGCATCTATTTGAAATCTTATTAATCAAATTTTATTCATAATTAATTCTTACTAGCAAATGAAAATATTAAACCAATAGCACCACCAAATTCTGGACCGAGACTACGTGATATTAAATAATATGTTCCACCACCTTTAACTTCACCATTAGTACATATAGCACTCATGGATAAAGCTGTTAAAACAGTCACGGCTGTTGAAGTAATAACAATGACGCTTGCTAAACCAAGACCAGCTTGACCAGTGACCCATGATAGACGAAGAAAAAGCATAACACCAAATATATTTAGCACACATCGAATCTAATATAAACAAAAACAAAACTTCTTTTTTTCTTTGTTTTTCTTTAATTAGCTATTTCTAACATACAAGTACACCAACAATCCATCCAAATTTAACAATATTAACTTTGGATTTTATATCAATTTGTGATGCTTGTTCTGTTTGTGGTACTAATGTATTTATCATATCATTATTTAAATCAATTGTTGATCCTAATCGAAGTCTTGTTGGTACACTAGCTGTTTCATGTAATGCTTCAAGTGTTGGTCGTATTTTAGATTCAGGTGATGTTATTGAAAATAAATTTCTATAATGATCTACATGTGGTAATGCATCAATTGTATCATATGAACATATTTCTTTATATTTATCATCCATAGATGTACAATTAGCATTTATATCTATAGTTCGTATTACACCAGATGCTGTACTACCATGTTCACTATCATCATCTCCAACTGAAATTTTTACTTTGTTAACATTTGGAATTGATGGACGTTGATTAGTTAATGATAAATCTAAGTTAAATAGAAAGAAAGGAAAAAGATTAATATTATTATTTTATCGCAACTTTTGTTTTTCTTTTTGTTTTACTATTAACATACTATGTGGAATACTAAATGTTTTGTCCAACGAATTTTTTGTATTTGTATCATTATTCGATACTTTAGCTATTTGAAAACGAGCACTACTAACTGATCGACCCATACCAACACTTGTTCCATTACTAATAGTATTATTAATAGTTTCATTTTGAGAGCAGTTTACATTAGACATCCGCAATATTTTGTAATAATCTAAAATAAAATAGAATTATCAATGCTAGTATATCATATAAAAATAGTTTTAAAAAAAGAAATATGAAAATAAATAGCTTTATATTTATTTCTAAGATGAATTAGGAATCATATTTTGTACTTACTAAATCAAAAGAAAAGAAGAACATGATATTCCATCACATGTCATTATATAATGTACTGTTTTGACAAGTGATAAATTAGTATGCACTACAGATTTAGCGGAAGATCAACAGGCGTCTATAATTACTAATATTATATGTCTGAGAAAAGAAAACGTTTCTTTTTCTTTTATTGATAAATTGATCTTTTTTTTCTTTCTAAGATAATGATATCAAAAACACAAGGTTTTTATTTATTCCATATGTACATTTTGAAGTGTTTATTCATCTTAGCCAACTATTCGAACAAATGTGATTTTAAATTATCTAAGATAATGGATATGTTTAAAGTTTGTCTTACAAAAAACAAAACACAACTCTAGTTATTTATGAACGAACAATACGTTTGTATAAAAAAATTAAGAATAGCTATGTAACAATGAAGAAAAATGACCTTTGCGACAAATCTAGTAATCAAGTGAATTGATGTTCTAATAAATGAAATCAAATGTAGAACAAGGAAACGACTAGATATGATTAGTTTGGCATTTTTGAAGGATTAATGTACCATGGTAAACATGAAAGGGATTATACATACATACAAAAGAAAATAATGATATTACTCACTAGTAAGAAAAAGAACTCATCAAAGAAAATGACTTGGTTTTATGAGTCTTTGTATGCGTGACTTGCATTTTTTTCTGTTCTAGAAAAAAAAAGGAAATATTAGAAAATAAAATAATTATTTATTTACTCGCTTCAATGAAGAATTTACTTAAAAATTTTAAAAGAAAAAGCAAAAAAAAGGAAAAAGAAGAATACCAATCTGGAGAAATTTTTGAAAGCTAAGTAAGCTTTTCATAACACGCTCAATGTCATCAATATTTTGAATATAAGAACTATTACGGCAACAAATCAAAGCGTTTTTTTTAGATAAAACGCATATATATATTTGTTACTTGGAGAATTAGTGGCATGATTTATTGGATTTTCCTTTTTCTTTTTACTCTGAAAAAACTGACACGACTATCCAAGGATATGTAATCACTAAGTTTTAGAGACAAAGAGAAACATATACAAAAAAAAAAGGAAAAAGAATAGCAATGGAATGCAGCTACTAGAAGAACGGAAGAAGAAAAAAAAAGGAACATGTTGCATTCGTGTGTAAATTGTCATTTTCCTTCACTCTTCTTGCTTTGTCGAGCACGACATGGAGAAAACTTCATATATATGCATATTCGTTTGACTTGTTCAAACACTGAAAGAAAAATAAATATGTGAAAAACAGGAATATTTTTTAGGTGCAAAAATTTGACTGATAGAATAATAGTACTTTGTTTGGATAATAAGTTGACTGATCAAACTTTTCTATTCTATCACACATTAATCCGTGATTAATCACGGAAAAAAAGATTAATAGCTCTCTACCCTCTACAAAATAAGCACTCGAAGTCAAATGTACTTATCACACATTGAGTTAACTACTAACGTTGGGTACCATATAAAACTAAACTAACAAAAGAAGTGTGAACAAAGGCGAGATTAGTTTTAGTCTAGAACTTTCTTTTGCATGTTTTTTCTACTAGACTCTATTCTTTTATTACTCATTTATTGCTATGTAACATTGAAATAAATAAGCGCATGATTACGTATATATGCTGTTATAGCTCTAACAAAAATACTTAGTCTTTCTTTTATGTTTGATTATGTTACACTATCTGATATACATAGGAATCGCACGCAATAATTCCGGTTTGTTTTTTTTTTCCTTTCAAAAGGGTATTGACCTTGCATAGTTTGGTGTATTAATAGTATTCTCTTGGGATATAAAAGGAACAGACGAGTAATTTCAAGCCAATAATCGATAACTTGAAGACTCGTCCTCACACACATTTATATAAATAAACAATATACAAATATTATTTCTCTTCTATCCATAAGAAATATGTTAGCCTCCTTTATGTAACAACCTCGCTTAGAACTGTCCTTGACATGCATCGTCAGAACGTACCACACTAGCGTCAGCTTGCACTATCATTCTCACTCATATGAGTCAAGTTTTATTCTTGTTGTTATAATAAGCAAATTTTGCAAACTGTTCAATGTTAGTCTTCTTTATACCGAGAAGAAATTATCGGTTTCAAATATTATTTCAGAAAAATAATCATAATTTACTATTACTAATAATAATCAACTATGTTTATGGAAAAGTAATAATAATTATAATTAATATGCTTAGAAATGACTTATAGAATCTGGTATTAACTAATGGAAAAATCTAAAGAATTAAATTTACTCTTGAGAATTATCAAATATAATAATATTAAAAGCTGAACATAAAAAAAACTAAAATCAGTTATTATAAATTAATAAAGTTTAAGTTACATAATATAAAAATGATTTACACATAAATTCTTGACCTTTTTACCAAATCCATTTTTCTGCATATGTTGAGTTTTGTCATGTTAATTCATATTTAGCGATCCGATGAAGTACCATTTCACATGGGTTGCTAACAAAAATAGAAATTATAAATAAATTACAAAAAGAAATGTCTGATTGATATAAAATATTTATAAAAAGCATAACGTGATTTTCTGAGATTGAAAATTCGAGGATCTTTTTTCTCTTACTTAAATTGTTTTTGTTCTTTACTTAGTCACTTCTAATTTCTTTTTGGTTGTTGAACAAAAACGTCATATTCATACAAATTTAAAAAAGAGTTGACATAATTTTTTTCACAGAATAATTTATTTAAATTTGTAAAACGAATACATTTTAAGTTTTGGAATAGAAAATTAACTATGATTATATATTTTCCTACTTCATCATATATATATATATTACACCTAAAGGCAAGGCATCCTTATTAATAAATGACATCATTGTTGGATAATTGACTGAATAAACCACCTAGAAAAAAAAACATTGGATTTTAATTGTTTGGTTAAGCTTTGTGTGCAACGTCATTGAAATCGTTAAATTCTCATCCAGTCATTCGATCAAATAAATAGCATATAAAAAGATTTTCAATTAGAATCTTCATAAATATATACTATCAAACGTCATCTACAAAGATTAAAAATAACACATATTTAAAGTGATGTGTGGACCATTAATATTAATGTTAATGTTTTTCTGATCAAGATAAATACATCTATGTGGGTTTTGATCTCAAATAATAATTGATTATATAAAAGACCTTACACGACTTATATTTCTTTTCTTTAATATACAGATATTGAATGTGAATATTTTTAATATTCTAATGCAGAATCATCATTGAAGAGTACATCATTTACGTATAGAAACAGTTGGATTGAAGTTGACATATCAAGGCCTTTATAAAACTAATCTTTCTTAATACTTTTCATAGTTTGTCATTCTTTAAGAAGTCGAAAAAACTAATATAATTTAATTTATTACCATCAGACGATAAATAATAGAGACTTCGATACTGAAGTCTTATGAAACTTATAAAATACGATTAGTTCAAATAAAGTTTCCAAAAGGAATCGAACACATCAGATACTGTTTCAAATATTATAAGAAAATAGCGCGTGTCAAAGAAGACGTCTCATACAAAGATATGTGATAGTTCTGCAAATAGACAGTCTCGATAGTATTTATTAATGAACCTGTCTTGTTTTCGTGATAATCTTACTTTAGCAGAAATATGCATTTTTATTGTTATACTATTTTATTGAAGCTCAAAAAAAAGTCCTAGTTCGTCGCTGAATGTTTTTTCTTATGTTGACATTGTTTATTTTCATAGTAATGTTGGTTCCACCAGGAGCGTGTCACACAACTTTCTTCCTTATCGCAGAACATGTCTACTTTTTTCCGCCACAACTGAAATTCTGTTTTGTATTCTATTAGAAGAAAGATATTTCTGTTTGCAAAACATCACGATACTCGTCCCTCACTTTTGCTGATTCGGGTCACCTTTGTCCTAAAATAAAATGTTGCCACAATTTATCAAATTTTGCTTGCCAGTAATCAAGAAGCCGTTTGATTATGTATGAATTTAGATTTTTTATTCATGTAATGTTTGAGCGTTCATGAAATTTTAAAGTCGTAAGAAATGTGAAGTAATGCTTGACGTTTCCTAAAGTTTTTGAAGTTTATTGGATTCTCATGACGCTCCGTGAAGTTGATGAAATCTTATGAACTCATTTGAGATTTTTAAAGTCTTCTATGTTCTCCTTAATTAATATGCGATCCAATGATGTCTACGAATAAGTCGTATAAATACAACATTTGTTCAACATGATGATGAATAGTAGATAAACGAAATGTTGAAAAACATTATTGAAGAGACAGATCTTGAATATTACACCAACTAAAAATCTGACAATGATCTAACGATTAAGAGGTCGAAAGGACTCATGTTTTCATTTGTCTCACAGAAATACTTATTACAACTTAATAAATATTTTACAATTGGTGACATATTTATGTAAGAAAATCATTGAATATTTACAGCTTGTCAGAAAATATTCATGTCTGCTATCAATCATAAAATTAAATCTTTTAGGCAACAACTTCATGCAGAATTATCTCTCTCATTAAATCATACATTCTTTAAGCTTACTATAAGCAGATTAGTTCTTTTATAAAATAAAAAGTTTTTTTTTCAAAGAAACAGACGTGTTTTGTAGAGATCTGAAGAGTATTAGTAAATAAAATCATTCTTGTCAGATTTTTTAAAAATATCAACCATAATTTTTTTAATAATTTTCGGTACTTTCTAGCTATTGAAATCGGGTTTTCACCATTCGATAGAGTAATACGGTGGGCATCTATCTACGTAATATTCATCAAGTTCCCGAAAGTTTTTAAGAACATTTGCCAGTAAACATTTCTTTCTGTTACGCATTTTCTACAAGTTTTTGTAGCAATCTATGTTCAAATTACAATCAAAATGTGTTCTAAAGAGTGGTGTATTTTCCATATAATTGTTCAATTGTTTCACCCTCACCATAAACTCATACTTCCAGAGAAGTTTTCTAAAGATTGAAAATTTTATGGATAATATGGCTTACTCTGGGGTTGTATTTTGATGAAATTTGCGCATAGGTTGCTACGAAAACTTGTAGAATTGTGCAAGAGACAAAATTTTTACTTGCAAATATCCTTGAAAAACTTCCGAGAAGTTAATGAATATTACATAGATAGATGTCTGTGCATTCCTCTATCTAATGGCGAAAATTCAACTTCGATAGATGGGAAACATCGAAAGTTATTCAAAAAATAATGATCGGCATTTTAAAAAAAATCCAACAATAGTAACTTTTCTTCTCATGAATTTTTCTTCTTGAAAAATTAACAGCTGTTCAAATATAGTCAAATTTCTTTTTTCGTAGACACTATTAGTACTTGGCAAAAGTATCCAATATGAGAGGTTTTATTGTATATATTGAATTTCTGCACTGTATTTCAACAAATTTACCCGTTGTATTTATGGATCGTTAATTTATTGTATTTCAAGATTCATCTTCTTAAATAAGTATGTGACAACAGTGGCATATCAAAGAATTTGAGGTAATGCGGTAACCATAGTCACAAACATGTTTTGAAGCCCATTAGAGATAGTATCAGCTCATTTTTGGATGTTTTCTATGGTTAAAAATATTTCCAAAGGGGATGACGATCGTTTTCAATGAGCCCTTCTCTAATTTCGTCATTTTATGACAAATCCATTCAAAAGAAAAAAGAATGAACAATACAATGTCAAATGTCAATATCGTACGAAACAAGTTCTTCTATATTAGTGAAATAACTTTTTGTTTTGAATTTTCACTTCAAAAGTCAACAGAAAACAACAGTAATTGAGTACTTATCGATATATCTGTTCACTTTTTTTTTGATGTCTCTTTTTCTTTCCCGCCAATACATTTTGTTGAATGACGACGTCTTCCAACCGTACAATATACAGGTCGATATGATTAATAGCCTCTCTTGAGGTTACCTTCGTCTTTAATCTTTCTTTCTGTCTGTCTTTCTTTCTTTTTTTTTTCTTATTTTAATAGTCTTCACATACCTTGCTTGTTTTTTTTTGAAACAAACATATTTTCATGAAAAATACAGATGATTAAATCTAATTCGTCTTTTTCTTTCTTCTTTTTTCTCTCTCTCTCTCAATGTTCTTTTAATCGTTGTTGTTAAACAGAAAAAGAAGATACACTGCTGTTCAAAAACGACAGATAGAAATGATCGATGAGCATGCTGCTACTGAACATAAGTGAGAAAATGATAATGACTTACGTTGTCATCCCAAGTCTCGATAAATATTTATACGCGTGTGTCTATATGTATGTATCTATCGGAATTTTTTTTTTCTTGACTGATTCAAAATAAGAATTATAGAATTGTATGTTCGCCTCATTAAAAGATCATTTTTCATTTTGTCTATTCTCGACTGTCGATCGGCAACCAGATGCACAGAAGCATACATATGCACACCTTGTTCAATCTTACACTCAATTGACTCGTAATAACACATTTAAAAGAAGAACATGTATATTTAATATTGTTAATTTGATTTAATTTAATTCCACACTTAACATATTTTTTTTTGTCTTGTTTAAGAAAATTAAAAAGCCGACAAATATTGTCTAATCTTTGTTTTTTTTTTTGTTTTATAGATATTGATGATTAAGATTTAAAAAATAAAATAAAATAAAAAAAAGAAAGAAAAAGAAATCTATCGATTTGATCAGTTACTCTAGAGATCAAAAAATTGCCTGTTGGCTATTTTGATTTCTTGGTGATCGATTGACAGGCGGCATATTCGTACAGTTTTCTTCTCTATATAATTGTGTTACATCAGTATTACGCCGCTTGTATTTGTCAGAAAAGAGAGAAAGTGAGTCAAGTATGTGTCTACTTGCAGAGAAGATGTGATCTTTCTCTTCTTCAGGTGTTATTATTTGTTCGCTAAAAAGTTGACTTCACATCCCTGTATGGCTCATTGAGCAAAGGCGGGACCCCTATGCCGCCACTTTTAACAAGAACAGTAATATTCAACGAGCAAATATTGCAAGATTCTTTTTCTGTGTTTATGTGCCGCTCGATCACTCTTGTAAAGAGAGTATTGTTTCGTAGATTTATATTTACTAGACTAGACGCGTGCAATGATCGATTCCTTATTTTTGTATTGAAAGAAAAATCAAAGGCACAATTTTATTTTTCCTTTTCTTTTTTCTATGTAATTGAGTAATGAAAAATTTGACTGCTGCGTTTAGAAAGGAGTAACTGTAGTCAATAACAAAAGTTTTTCGAAAATTGCAATACGTAGTAGCTTCAATATAATGGAAGATGTCACATTTTATGATATGTGGTGCTTCGGTGGAGAAGAGGACCGATCATAATCATAACATGTATTTTAAAACTCATTTTAGAACCTTTTCTCCTAGAAAAAAAAACCCAGAAAACTCTTTGGAAGAATAGTAATCGTCTTTAGTGTTCTCTCTTTCAATTCACTTTAGTTTTCAAGATGATTTTTTTCGTATTAAACACGTTCAAGTATTTTTGTAAAGAATCTATCATAAAAATTAATACTAAAACCTCGATAGAGAAGGTTTAATTCTTTATTTTCTTGCATCTTATCAATAAGATTTGTCTTAATACTTCTAGGTTGATTGCAAATGACATCATCCGGATATCCGAAATAATATGATAGAACATCACAAAATGAGAAAATCTGTATAAACAAATATGCACAAATAAAAAAAAAAGAAGGAAATCATGCATAATAAGACAAAGAAAAGTTTTTATCTGATTTATCTCTAACAAGCTTAGTATCATTCATCTTCTTTTGACAAATGAATAATGTGTACCACCTTGTTCTTTCTCGGAATATCTGTCTATGTGCGCCTATCAAAATCTTTCATCACTTCCGTCTTGTCATCATTGTATTAACCAATATAAAGGCAAGAAAGAAAGAAATTTCTTTTTCTTTTCTTTTTTTTTTCAATATCCTTTTCAAATTGTGTCAAAGAAGAAAAAAGATCAAAACAATAATTCAATAAACTCTCAATAAAAATTAACAAGTGTTGTAATTAATTTGCATTACAATACAAATGAACATCTCTTTGCAAGAATGCATATTGAAAGTACATTTAGATGAATCGTAGGCGTTTACTTTTGCTATTTTTTTTTTGTGCATACATATACACAACATGATATCGAAAAAAAAGGCAATAATAACTTCTGTCAACGATAATGAATGCATTTTGATCATGCGTAGCCTATGGTTGGACCGAACGAAATAAGGTAATTATATCTGTCTTTCGAACAGGTAATATACACAAAAAAGAAAGAAATATGCTTTTGAATGCCATAAATCAAACCTGGCAAGTTAGAAACACCTCCTCGTCAATCAACATTGCCTATAGACCATGAGAGTATGATAAAAAAAAAAGAGGAAAAAAAAAGTGAAACCCACCAATTCTATCGAATTTTTCTTTTTGTACAATTTTCAAAATACATAAGAAGACATTCATATTTTTCCTTTTGATTAAAACATCTATTTGATCATTGATTTATTTTATTGGACTGTTAACACATCTCTTGGTACTATGACAAGTGAAAGGACAAATATATAAGAACTTCCATACTCATCGAATAATTTTTCGAAAAAAGAAAAAAGAAACCGGAATATTACCTATTTTTTTTTTTTGTTGTTCTCTCAATACTGATTGGTTATTATTGATATTCTTTTTTTATCGAATAAGAATCAATTGCGCACATAAACGACAGAGAAGGAAGCAGAGAAAATAACGAAGAAATTACTCGTCCATAATATAGAATATATTCTTTTCATATAGGAAAAAAAATCGTCTCTTCTCCTACTCATAATTAATTGCCTACATTACATTCCATTAACAATATTTCGATATATTCATTTAAATTACAATTATTTCAATTACTAACGACAACTTATTTGTCCAAATTGTAATTATCAACATCGATATTTAAGCATATTTATCTTGATTTTGTAATTGTTTATTTGCCTTGAAAAGAAAAGCAGCACACGAAATAATGGTAAAAAACGAGCATCAACTGCAATCGATGTCATGGGAAACTCATCACCATCATCAACAACAACCACAGCTTGATTATTATATGAATTTACCAGCAAATTCTTATACAAATGTCAATTTAATTATTAATAATACAAATAATACAAATCGAATAAATTGTAATGGAATATCTCAACCAACAATTGATCCAAAACTTAGTCCATTACCATCAACAGGTACAACACCTCAAACTGTACCATCATCAACATCGAAATCTCGGTCGACATCAACTAAAAATTCATCATCACCATCAAATGAATTCAATTCAACAACAATACCTCAACCAAAAGAAATTTATCCATGGATGAGTGATAAAAAACATGGAACAAATAAGAATAAGAATGGTTCAAAAAATCAATCAGGACAAAATACAACATCAACATCATCATCTTCATCATCATCTGGTAAAATTTTCTAACAAAAAAAAAATAAAATAAAATTACAAAATAAAACAAACTTAAGTGTGAAGATGAGAATGAAGAAAAGTGTTAAATCTTCAAGGGTCAACAGTTTTGTTTTTGGAAACATAGAATATAAATAAGTGAGAAAAATTCATAGATTTAGCAGTAAAAAAAAAGCGACATGTAAAGGTGTCCTTCATTCGACACGCATAGCAAACACGTAAAAATGATTTAATTTATTCTGATCAATTTATTCGATGGACATCAGGTGATGTTATTAGTTTTGTTCGCGTGTCATCCATATTACAATTCTCAATAGAATTCACCATGAACATATATTTGATTAAGAAGAAACAATCTAGACATTAAGAAGAACCTATAGAAAATAGTTATTTGGTCTTCTCATCATCGAGAATAAATCTAACCGCTTGTTTGTCTCGACCTATACATGTTTTTCATCTTCGTTTACTGACAGGCGCTTGCGCTTGCGCGCGCGCCCGTTCGCATCTCTTACTATTGACGATGATAAATGACCATATCATTATTCATCCAATACCGCCGCTTTCTCATCGAGCGAATAGGATACAGAACATTGAGTCTTGTCATTGCTCTAAATAGAGAAAAAGTTTTCTTCTGTATTGATCAATAGTTAAGATAGTTGTTTTCTTTTTTTTTTATTTTATCATAGATAAAAGCAATTCAACACCATCTAAACGAGCGCGAACTGCTTATACAAGTGCTCAATTAGTTGAACTTGAAAAAGAATTTCTCTATAATAAATATTTGAATCGTCCACGACGGATTGAATTAGCACAAGCACTTAGTTTAACTGAACGACAGGTAAAACAAAACAACAAATAAAATTTGATTCAGTAGCAAAGCCAGAGTGGGCTCAGTTCATACTTGGTATTAGATTGGACCAGCTGGTCTAGTTTCAAGTATGGCTCAGTTTTCTGTACCTAGCTCAAAGTTCTGGCTTCGCTACTAATTTAATTAAAGAAATAATTAATTTATTTTCATGTTTTCTTTTAATTTTAATATCAATTGATCGTTTATAGATTAAGGTAAATAAAGTATTCTTTTTTTTTTCTTACAAATACTAAATAACATCTTTATTTTTTGCTTTCTTTTTATTAGATATGGTTTCAAAATCGGTATGTTAAAATTTTTTTTTTTGATAATATTTCTATTTTCTGTATTGGTTTCTTTTTTTTAAATAGTCGAATGAAAGATAAAAAAGATGGCAAAGGTCGTACACCATATGGTGGTGGTTGTGGTATTGGTTTAAATAATTCTCCATTGGCTACATCAACAACAGAAAAAGATGATTTGAATTCATCTTTATCTCTTCGTCCATATCATCATCATCCACAACATCATGCATATTATCAAGCACAACCACCACCAATGTCTGTAGCATTTTCATCATCATCATCAAATTATTCAAAATCATTTCAACAACAAATTGATTATAATACAACAACACCAACAGATATGTATGAAATGACAACAAATTATTGTTTGAAACAATCAACCACACCATCATTTGATCCAGCACATTATTATACAAATGGTGTTGAAAATAATCTAAAAACAAATTATATACCTCCAACATCTTATGAACGTCCACCAGTATCTTTTGATTCATATTATTTTAATTCAGACACATCATCTGTTGTACATCATCAACAATCCGGTCCAGCAGTACCTCCATTTGCTTAGAACATATTTGATAAATAATCTCTTCTTTGTTCCTTTTCTTTGTGTCTAGTCTTGATAATTTTTTTTTCTTCTCTTTTCGTTTTCGTCTTACATTCATATGTTCATTATATTGTTGTTGTTAGATGTTAATTTTTCTTTTTTTTCTTTTTCCTTTTTCTTCTTTGTTCTACACACATTGTCTACATTATATAACAAAAAATCTGTTCTGTATAACTGTCAGAAGATGTGAGTTCTTGTACAAAAAAAGATAATGACAGATTTACAAAGTGAATTTCATTTAATTGACAGAACAAAAATTTCTTTTTTTCATTGATATAAACGATGTTTATTTAGTATTTTGTTTTTTTTTTTTTTTATGAAAATCACATATCTCGTGTCATTGAATGAGTAAAATCTATATTGCAGACGGCGAATGATAATCAATTAGAATTCGACACCATTGTAAGCCATCTGATTATGTCTAGTCTAGTAATATGTACAGGATATGTTTTTTTTCTTGCAAGTAAACGTTTCAATTTGTATAGCAGATATTATTTAGAGAATGTCGAATCTAATTCTTTTCTCATGCTGTTCTAATTCTTTATCTATCACATTCATAATCGTTGGTCTTTAGCATAGATCTAGATATAGAATAGACTGTTAACAAGAGAAATAGTTGGTCAAGATTGCAGGTAATTATATCTTGTTCTATTTTGAGTAGAGAAAAGTTTTGTAGCATCGATAGAACTGGACATAAATTTATTCTGCACATTTATAGTAGTGGCGGATCTAGATTTCTGGCAAGGGAGGGAACATGACTATGGTCACAAAACGTGTTTTGAAGTCGGTTAGTGGTCGTGGCGAGTTATTTTTTGGCGTTCGCTTTTAATATCTGCCCTTTAAATCTACCACTGATCTCTACGATTATTTTTTATTAGAATTTGTTTGAATTGCATGAAGTTTATTTATTTTCAATATTTCTCAATAAGAAAATACCAGTAGAGCGTAAAACAGTAGATTTTGCAAGATTTGAATTGAAAAACATTGGACAACTTTATTTCAGTATTGTAAATATGCCATCTATGGACGACAACTGTCGGTTACAAAAATGTTTTTAAATCTAGAAATTTTTATTTTATGTGAATAACACTTGAAAAAAATTAAAAGAAAAAGAATATTGGATTGCTATTAATAATCAATTATTATATCTTTTTATGTCAATAATAAAAATTGTGTTCCAGTGATCTTTTTTTTCAAGTTAATACATTTTAGTGAAACAGATTTCAATGAATATAGAAAATAAAAACTAACACAGTTTCCAATTAAATAAAAGATATTGCAAATATGAAATGGTGAAAAAATTTTCGCATTGATTTTTGTATTGAATTTAATTGATAAAAATGCTAGAATACATATTTAAATATATACATGTTTATATTGTAAAAGTTCTATTGAGATATCAACAGATGTTATTCTAATAACAATTTATTCCTTCTTCATGCCTTCAAGACTTTAATTATTGGTGATTGTTATTACATATTATGGAATGAATAATATAAACATAAAATCAAACTATCACTTATTTTATTTTTTTCAATTAAACAGAAAATTTTAATTTCGAGGAAGTATTTACTTTTATAATTCAAATGTAGACAGAATGTGTATGAATTATCAATTGTATTGATAAATCAGCTATGTTGGCTATGGCATTTTGAAAAACAAAGGAAATTTCTCTATTCTGTTTATGGGTGTCTTCACATACCAATGTTATGACATTTGACGCTATAATATCGTTCTAAAGTTCTTGAGTATTCTGCATGGCATTATTTCCGTATTTATCCAATCTTTAAATATCAAACAAATGCATATCAATCTGGAAATTCATTTAGTTATATGATATTAGAATTTACGAATAATTTATTCACATCTATAAGATTACCATGTTTGAATAACTCAACTGAGTTCTAAGCAAAAAGAAGGACGCTAAAAGATCGTTGAGACATTGAATTTCTTTAAAAAACTATAAAGTAGATAGACGAATATTTTTGTTTAAATCATTGATTTACATATTTTGACCTGTATGATGACCTAGATAATATGTTGTTCTTTGCTGTAAGTCTGAAAAAAAGAAAGAAACTGAATTTTGAAAATTTTTAGTCTTCTCCATTCATTATTATTATTGTTGTGTCAAACAGTCCTTCAATCTTAGCTCACCTTAAACAAATGATAGACTTGTGCTTCTTTCTTTTCTTTTCTTTCTTTCGTATTTGTTTTATCGCATGAAATGTGTTGATTACAGAATAAAAGTAATACTCTTGAGATTGGCACTCTTGGAACAAGCAATCTATGTATAACAAGAAAAGTCTTACAAATGTCATCAATGAATCGGCACGCGTCTTACTTCTTCTTTTTCTTTTTTTTTTTTGTGCAAACTTTGTTTATGTATAACAACCATTAGCATATTGACGAATTTTTTTTTTCATTTTAATAGATCGACACAAAATTTGAAATATACGAAATAGATGGATTCTATTAACATGAACTACTTTTTTTTCATTAAAAAAAATTGAACAATACAAAAACCAATTATTACAGATCTTTCATTACATATTATCGGCTTTGAGTTTTGATGCCTGGAAATGCAGTCTTATAAGTACGATGAATTACTTATTGATTTTTCTGTGTAAAGAATAAAATATCAAACGGCATAAGTAATTTTGTTAGAAGATTAGACTTCGATCAAACTGGATTATGAAATCAAAACAGAAAACAATTTTTTTAAAAGAGAGAACGAATTTCAATAGGATAATTTTGTTTTTGTAATATGTATATAGATAATACAAATATTTATTATAAATTGGACTATTTATCATAATTTTAATTTTGGATATAATGTTTGATTAAAAATCGATGGTTCAAAGACAAAAAAAAAAGATTTTTTTTTTTAATGAACTTTGCTTTTCTTTTTTCGTTTTTATTAGAATTCATCTTGAAACATTGTTTATATTTGAAACATCGTTGTTAATTTCAATTTTCCGATCAATGCATCAAAAAATCGAAGATCGTCATATTGATGAAGTCATCAAATATTATTGATTTATAAGTAACATACGAAAATCAAAGACGAAAAAAAAAGCTTCAACTTGTTTATGTTTTCTTTGCTTCCCTATCGTTATAATTTGCATGACACGAGTCGTTTCAGAACGTCGAAACAGCATTCGTTAAGTCTCTTTTTTCTCTCTCTCTCTCTGTTTCTCTCTCTTTTTCTCATATTTACCTTTTTGCCTGATTGAATCCTTCTCATAGTTCGCGCATCGCTTTCGGATTGGTTATTTTGTCAAACATACTGCCACTTGAAATCGAATCGAAGTTGGTGTTGTTATTGAAATATAATATAATAGTTGGTGAAAGCAGAGAAAAAAAAGAGAGCACAGAACTTTTAGTCGAAAGTCATTCTATCACATACAACATTACTTTGAATTTATTTGGCATTATGAGTGGAGGTATTTAACATTATCTAGATTTTTTATTTTAATAAACTTTTATTTTGTTTTGTCTTCTTTTCGGATGAATAGGTCGAATATTGTATAATGTTCCATGTTCAGTTTGTCATGACAATTCATCTGGCAAACATTATAGCGTTTATGCATGTGATGGGTATGTAAAATAAGTGTTCTATTGTTTTTTTTAATAGTTCGAATAGGTTAGTAATGTTGTTCTTGTAAGATGATGTTGTTAAACATCGATATGTTGAGAGAAAACGAAATGGCTTGAAGACATTCTCACCTTTTCCTTTTTTTTTTTTGAATAACGATGTATGTACACACACGTCTTGTTCATACATTAGTAGTAAGCACTTATCGAGATTCATAAGAAGTGTGTCGTACAATGACTGACTCAACTCTTGAAATATACTGTTCGTACTTGTTTTAAGAGTTATGATTGGTAGAAAAAGAAAAACTTTACAATATTCAAAATGAAAATGAATGTTATAAGCAGCGGGGTTTTTTCTTGACATTTTATGTTAACAAGTCAAAATGGATTTTTTTATCATAGGAGACTTTAGATAAAAGGAAGCATCGATTAATTTTTTTTTTTTGATAATTGAAATAACTTTTCAGGATACGATTGATTGTAACGTACTGGTAATACGAAATTTGAGCAAACATCATTTTTGATCATTGTTGGATAGAGCTTGTTCGTTCATATATGAAAGTGTTCTTTTTGTAGTAAAACTGATGTTCAAAGTAATCAAAAAAGTTTATATTGAGAAAATCGCTTTTATTGTATATGCTGGAATTATAAAAATGGATTTTGTATTCAGAGGTATTCATGATCAATACTTGAGTTTCAAAAGAAACAAAATATCATAGTCAGAATCAGTCAAAAAATCTACATTGAATAGTGTAATTCATACTCGAAACAAGTTTTTGTCAAAGGAAAGATGACAATTTATAGAGAAATCAACTAAATTGAATTTTAATGATCTGTTCATATACTACTAAAGATGATGGTGATGGAAACTATTAACTTGTATTTTTTTGAATGATTTTATTAGATATTTATAGGTTCAGTACGTAATTATATTTTCAACTTTTTTAAGTGCGACATAGAGAAATCCTAGATTGTCAAATCTCACATGTGTTTCTTGACGTATATACTTCTTACTTAATGCAAATTAAACGTATTATATATCAATGGATGAGCCATGAAAAACCTGTATAACAATTAGCTGCCAAAAATGTAAAAAAAAAAAGCAAGATCTTGTTAAAATACTTGTTGAATACCAATTCAGTAAGGAATCATGATCAAGTATAGACCATCCTATGTACTTGATTAGACTTTTTTCAATCTAAGTTAAATACTAATTGATAGAGCTCTTCACTGGTTACAAATCTATACATGATTTGTAACGAAAACCTGCGAAAATATTTGAAGTGAAGAAAGTTTTCTTCAGACAAGCAAAACTATTCGCAATCAGTGTAAACAGTGGTTTTATTCTATATATGTTTCAATTTTTTTAGACAACTTTTATTTTGTGTGTCAAAACTGAAGTCTCGAGTCCTCTTCAGAGCTGTCTTAAAAAATAAGTTGAAAACTGAAATTCGTCAAACAACCTATTAAAACATCGATAGATAAATGCCATTTTTTGTATTTTAGTAAACTCTCATTCAGTGCATAAGACGGTTTATTCTCGCTGCTAGCATCATACTATAATGGTGTTCAATAAGTGTTATAACAAAAACTTGTTTTTTCACACTATTGATGAGTTCTATAGTTTTCTGACGTGTTCTTCGCGAAATATCTTATCTATGTATAATTTGTTTAGTTTATCTTAAGTAACAAGCGCATACCTCAAGAAACACGCGTAAGAAATGATAATGAAGAATTTATTTATGTAACACTTGGAAAATTGAAAGTGTAATCACACGTATTGAGCCTGTAAACATCTACTAAAATAATTTTAAAAATATAAGCTATAGCTTCTATCATCATCATCATTAGTACTATATGAACAGTTCATTAAAATTCTATTCAGTTGATTTTCCAATAAACTGTCATCTCTTCTTTGACGAAAAGCTGTTTAGAATATTAATTACACTATTCCATGTAGATTTTTGTGCTAATTCGGACTATGACATTCGTATTTTTTTGTTGTGCAACTAAAGTTCTGACCATGATAATCTATGAATATGAATCTATTCTTATGGTTTCTTTTGTTAACATACAGAAAAATTTTCTGATTTTTTTTCTAACCTGATTTTCTTAAGTTTCACTACAAAAACATCGTCTAAATATACCAGAGACAACATATTTATAGGCAATTCGATGAGTTCTATTCAATCATGACAGAAAAGTTACAGTTCAAATTTTCGCATTGCCAGCACCTTAATTGAACTACAATATTCATTTTGTTCACTTTAGTTGTGCTGGTTTTTTTAAACGATCAGTACGACGCAATCGTGTTTATCATTGTAAAAACCGAAATAAATGTGTTGTGGATAAATATCGACGAAATCAATGTCGAGCTTGTCGTTATCGTTCGTAATCATTATCTTGTGTTTAGTCAATACCTTTTTTTTTCTAATCTCTATAGGAAGATGTCTCGATGCAGGCATGAATAAAGATGGTAGGATTATTATAGTTTCTTGTTATGTAATTCTATTAATTTACATTTGAAAAAAAAAATTAATTAGCTGTTCAAAATGAACGAGGTCCTCGACAATCATTTCCGGATCGACATATGCATATAACAGACTCATTTGGTGTTAAACCAGAGGTAAAAGTCTTTATATTAATTTGAATTAATATTTAAATTTGTATTAAAAAAAAATTTAGCCTTCATATGTTCCCATGGCAGCTCAAGTACCTTTGTCTGGTAGTCAATATCATTCAACACCATTATTTAAACTTGATTTATATGTATATGAAATGGCTGCTCGTATTCTTTTTTATATAGTTCATTGGTTGCGTTCAATAAAAGAATTTCAAATGATTAATGTAAAAGATCAGGTTGAGATTTAAGATTTGTTGTTTAAAAATTGTTTCAAAAATTATTTTTTTCTTTTTTTCATTTATTTAAGATTGCTAGTCTTCTTCATTGTTGGCATGAATTATTTCTTTTAACTTTATGCGAATATAAATTTGATGTACCATGGATGAATTTAATTCATTCAGGTAAAATTTTGTTTTCCGATAGATAAAAATAATAAAATAAAAAAAATTTTCTTTAGCTAATCGATCAAATCCTATGGGATTGAATACAGGTGGAACTGAAATAAAAAATTTATATTTAATGCAAGATATTTATAATCGTATTCAACATATGAATATTGATTGTGTTGAATATTTTCATTTGAAACTTTTATTACTTTGTCGATGGAGTAAGTTTTTAAAGAATATCCTACTCTTTTTTTTGGACTACTTCGAGTTCTCCATGAAAGTACAGTTGATCGAGTTTACATTTTTTTACTATAAAATGATGGGACCCATGTTGGAGAAATAAATTTTTAAAAGCAGATTTTCTAAACTACTTGAAGGAACTTTCTAAGACCATGAGGTTTGCTTAAGATCACCGTTTTGTTTAGTTCGATTCGACTAGAAATTTTTCTCAAGATACGAGGGACAAAGTGTCACATGTATTTTTATGCTTTTTGGAAAATATCAATCTCATGGTTTTCCATTTAAAAAAATGATGTGAAGTTCCAACTTAAAAACCGTTCTTCTAGCTGATGATTCTCCAATTTTTATGAATAAAAATCGATGGATTGATATTTTTTGAGAACCTTCAAAGCACATCTAAGACTTTGTTCCAAGTATCTCCAGAAAAAATTTCAGTCCCAATTGAGCAAAACAAGATCGAGTTTGTGAACAGGCCCAATGGATTTTTGAAGACCCTACAAAAATTTCTTAAGACCTACTCTGAAAATTTTTTCTCCAAACATAAGTCCCATCATTTTTGATAATCTAACTGTAGTATAAATGTAAGCCCGATCGATTATACTCTCGTGTAAAATCAGAAGTAGTCCAAAAGAGACAACATACCTTTAAGATAGATAAATCGACGAATACGATTTAAAAATCGTTCAAATTATTCATTGTTGTATTTTAGTAGATCCAAATAATAATAATAATCATATGAATGGACACAGTTTATTTGGTGATCATCTAAGAGCATTAGAAACTCATGTTCGTCGTACATATCCACTTCAAATTCAACGTTTTGAACAATTAAAATCTCTATTAACTAGTTTACGTTCAGTTTCATCACCTGAAATTCAAAATGTTTTCTTTAAAAATATTCTTGGCTATTGTTCCATTGAGTTGATCCTACGAAATTTATATGAAACTATCACGGTATCTTTGTAAACATATTATTTGACTTTGATTGCGAACAGTAATTATTATGAACGAAATGTTTATTGTTTCTTCTTTCTCTTTCTTTTTTTGTGTCAATGTGTGTATTTCGATTACTTCATTTTCTCTGTTTATTATCTGTGTGTGTATGTGTGCATTTTCGTATAATTCTTTTTAAAAAATATCATGCAGGATTTGTTTGATTACATAAAAACAATGACTGAAGTTTAAAGTGTTTTGAGAAATGTAAAACTTAGACACGAACAGGTTTAAAATTTAAAACGACTGACGGTTAGGAAAACTGATAATCTTATATGGAAATTATATCCTATTGGTTTAATTGATTTAATGAAGAAACTGTTGTTGCTTCCAATATTATCGATGTTGAACATTTTAATGTTTTATGAAGAGTTCGAATGAAACAGGAACTTCTCTTTCGAAAAGCTATGAATATCCTGAAAAGAGTTCTAACCCGTAGCTTATTGCTACGCAGATACTATAGAGTGGGTAAAACTATTTTTCAAGGGAGGTAACGCTGTCATTTTTAATAGAATTCTTAACAAATTTGTACTAAATAGTAAAGGTTATGAAAACTTTTTAATGTCGAATTTAAGACATTTTCAAAATTTTATGCTTTTTTAGCGTAGAAAAGTAAGATATCAGTAATTTTAAAAAGGAGTAAAAGTTTTTTTTTTTCGATATTTTTACATGGTTCGATAGAGCTTGTCGAGCTCTACAAAACTGCATATATGAAAAAATTTTTAAGACATCTTTTAGAGATAAAAAATACAAAAAACTTCTTGGAGAATCTCAAAAAACGCTGAAAAAAATCCTTTTTTTATATGGAAGAAAAACACTTGTTTTTTAATAAAATTAGTTTTTTTCATTATTTTTACTATCTCAGTGATTTCGCAATGTACCCATTTGATGGAGGGTGATAAACTGCCTCTAATAACTATATTTCGAAACGTCTGAGAAGTAAAAATAATGAAAAAAGCTAATTTTATTTAGAAAACAAGTGTTTTTCTTTCATATAAAAAAAGGATTTTTTTCAACGTTTTTTGAGATTTTCGAAGAAGTTTTGTGACTTTTCATGTCTTAAAGATGTCTTAGAAATTTTTTCATATATGCAATTTTGTAGACCTTGACAAGCTCTATCGAACCATGTAAAAATATCTAAGAAAACAAATTTTACTCCGTTTTAGAATTACTGACATCTTACTTTTCTACGCCAAAAAAAGCATAAAATTTCTGAAAACGTCTTAAATTCAACATTAAAAAGTTTTCATAACATTTACTATTTAGTACCAATAAACTCTATTTTCGACGAACTTTCACTTGGTGTAAAATTTGTTAAGAATTCTTTTAGAAATGACAGCGCGACCCCCTTGAAAAAAATTTTTACCCGTCCTGTACAATTTTACGTTATTTTTTAAGTAATTGCTGTGTAGCACCCTTAGAAACATCAGAAAAACTTATTTTTGAATTTCGACTTGAAAATTTTCATAGAAATAGGCCTTAACAAGAATAGTTTTTTTTTTATAGAAGTTTCAAGTCTTTTAATTTCTCTACTCAAACATCTTGTGGTATATGGATGAAGTACATATGCATCTATAGCAAGAAAGTCATCTGCTATGAACCTATCTGGAGACAAGACTTGAGGTCTTATTGCGAACTCAAACGCTTGAATTCCTAATTTTATCAAGTAGCATTCTTACCAACGCTCTCGAATCTTTGTTCAAGTATGGTGTAATATGTTTGAATTCTGAAGATCTTCTTTTCTAACGACTCAATCATTTCTTCGATGTAAATGTCACTAGCTGTTAACCATTCAATATAAAGTCTATAAAAGAAACAAGACTAAAAAGAGATTTGGTATGGTAGGTATTTATTGCGATGTCTGTCACAAAGTATTGACCACAAAACATTACGAGTAGCATAAATTAATAACACAAGTCCATTTCGATTACAAACAGGAAATGTTCCTAATTCATCAAATCCATTGTAATTATATTGTATCCGTGCTTTTCTTTTCGTCTTTCTCAACTTTCTGTTAAAAAAGGATCCGATTCTTAATAAAAAATTTATAATTTAGAAAACATATATTTTAATATTGATGCCTAAAACGAAATCTACACGAATAATTAACCTCAGGCACCCTGAATTGCGAGAAGCATTCTTTCGTCTTAAATAAATTTGCTTTTATTTCATTTTAATTGATTGTTCCAAGGTTGCTCATTTCTATGATCTGTATGCATTTAGTGCATGAGTGACGCAAAATATGTATATAACTCATGCAAGCACTTAAGTGCTTGTCTATGGAAAGAAAATCATGTGTTTTAGACAAATCTTGAGGTCTGTACATGTGAAGACGGTGATAAAAGATTTCGTCTCGAATTGGTTCTATCTGGAGATGAGAATATCAAATCTGCTAGTTTATGTGAGTGATGTAAAACACACGTTATTACCGTTGTTGAATCTGTAGATAGGAACAGCGACAAGATCTGAAACATTCAAAAAAACTATTTTTTTAAAAACTTGCAGCTATATAAAATTTCAAGTTGAATTTCGAAAACCAGTTTTTTCTGATGTTCTTAAAGGATATCACGGCATTGATTTAAAAAAATACGATAAAAGTGCAGTATTTCTATAGCAATAAGTTAAGGATCGGAACACTTCAGTATATTCATAGTTCATTTGTGTCTACATAGTGCATATAGTCTCAACTCAAAATCCATTAAACAGCTGGTTATCTTCTCTCGTTAGCTTTGTTATGCTAACTTTGTATTTCATGTGTTAATGTTGACTCAGGTTGAACTTTTCCTGATCGAAATCTCGTAAAGGTTAATTAAAAAGACACAAAACTGCGCTCAAACACTAATATTATTAAGGTTTTCTCAGTGGCGTGATTTCTTTTACTTTTGAAAAATATATGATTTTGTAGCTTTCTGAAAAATCTATCCAATGACTAATACCAAAATTGTGACCATTTCAGACGATCAAATTAGAACATTTCTCAAAAGATAAGAGTGCATCATAAAGACAATAAAAATGCTAGTAGTGTATAACAGTACATCGGATGCAAACCTTGTTATACTAAATAATCAATCGCCAATTTATACATGGGATTACAGTCATATCAAAGAGCTGCTTAATTCATAATTTAAGTAGTATTTTGTGTTGTCAACCTATTCTCAAATTAAATCCATGGTGATATAATAGGTTATTAGATTAATGACTAAAAATACATTAGTTTATGAACAAATTTTATACTTCTAAATTCGATCAAGATTTCAGAAAACCAGTACCGAAATGCTAGTCTCAACATACTCTTTTGTTTGATATATGATTCAATGATAATGACCACGACAATTACTACTAGATCTATTTGACCTCTTATGAGTTCCTCCTTTCTTAATTCGATTACTTCACATAGACTTTGCTAGAGATAAATTATTCAGAAAAACTGTATTAACTTGAGCAACACAGCGCATGGAATGAACCCTTAAAGAATATACAAGTCTCGTCTAAACCTACTGTTGGGCTATATATCAGTTCAATTGGCGAGTCACATTTGAAAACGTTCCCTTGTCAAAGAAAGTTCAGTTGTTATTCATAAACAAACTTTTTACATATTATCTTGATCACTGAGCAAAGTTCAAGTAACAAACTACATGAAGCAAGTGACTTCTGAGAGTGAGCATTTGAATATTTGCTTTTTTTTGTCAAATATTCAAGAATTGATCCATCGGATCATTTCAATGACATTTATGAATTATAATCTAAAATAGTTGCTTTGTTACGATGCCAAAAAGTAAGCATTTTTTGTCTGATCAAATATACATTAACATTGAATCATATTTTAAACATAATGAATGCTATGATAATTTTGTACAGTTCCCGTAGATTCATAATGTTGCAATGGTCTATAATGTACGAGATATAGAAATTCAAGTAAGTATACAAATAAACTAATTTTTTCTGGAGCTTTGAATATTAGAACTGTGTTTTCACTAAAGAAGTAGATTTTACTAACATTTCTATTTTTTCAGTTTTCTTCATAGCAATGTATTGATAAACATTTAATATCTTTCAATCTATGTACTAAAACAAGGTTTCGCTTGTCAACAGTGCCAGATTCGAGTGAGATCAAGCTTTGAAGCCTTAATTAAAGTCAGAGTCAGCTTTGAGTCTTACCAATCTAAGTATCTCGCCACCCATAATGTCAATGTTAAAGAAATTATTTTCAGAAAACTAACAATTGAATCTGAAAAACTCTAATAAAAATTTTATTTAGAAACTCTGTCCTATTAATTTGATCGATTCTATGAAGAAACTCTTGTTGGTTTTAGTATTATCGATGTCTAAACATTCAAGTTTTATGAAAGAGTTCGAATGAAATAAAATCTTCTTTTTCAAAAAATATTCTCTAATCATGATGCATCATTGATTTACTTGGTTTCATAATTTTATTTATATCATACAAATAAAATATAAAGTTATAAAAAACTCAACTAAATTTAAAAAATTTCATTTTTATTTGTAATATCTATGAAAGAAAAATATTTTGAGTTTATATATTATTTTGATCGTTTAATTTGATGAATTTCAATAGTACTTTTTGTTCGAACAACAAAATATAAATTACCAATTGTAATAGCATTTTTTAATTCACGTTGATATTCTACACCTGATTTAAGTTTTTGATTAGCTATTTGAATTAAACGTATACCACATGAATTCACAGCAAGCCATTCTCTATCGGGTAATGGAGATATTTCACAATCACCATTTGATAAAGGTAATACTATTTTCCATAAAAATGCAAGATCTTTTCGATTACGGATTTCTAAACGCCATTGATTATTTCTTGCATCCATTATGACAATACCTAATTCATCTGTTTCCTGTTGATAACGAATACACCAAATACCTTCATATATAGCACATGTTTTTGGTGGTACCCAACGATTTACAAGGTTACATGAAGATGCTGACAATGAATACTCATCGATGGCTGTACCAAATCCTATTTAGCAATAAAAAAAAAAAAAAAATGTTTTTCTAATCATAAATTTGAGATTTTTTTCAGGAAATAAAAATCTAAATTTTCATATATTGATTGCATCTGAATTGAAATATTTAAGAGGAAAATATTGTATTTTTTTTTGTAGTTTATCAGAAGAAAAGCAATGATAGAATCTGCAGTATCAAAGAGTATTCTGAAATAAGTAATCGTTCTTGAAAATGAAATATTCAAAGATAAACAATATATATTAAAACTACGAAGTATTTCTTTGATTCACATACCAGAATAACTAATATATAACGTTGTACCAGCAGATGTACATCGCCAAAATGAAACATTATTATTAAAAGGTTTTACTTTCTGATATATATTGATTTTTAAATCTACTAAAGGTTTATCTTTTGCTGTTTCAACAGTAAATAACGATGTTGGCGAGACACTAAACAAGGCATCTTTCGTTAAAAGAATAAATACATTAAGATCAGAACACCAAACCATATCTCGAATTAATCCATTATGCCATGGAATACGTACTGGTTGAAATTTTGGATATCCACGAAATTCTATTGTTGTTGAACCATCTTGGAGTAGTAATATATGATCATTAGAACATAATGTACTGCCCGTTTTTACATGGGAAACATAGATTGGTTGAGTTATTTGATTTAAACGAAATTCATCGGTTTTTTCTGGAGAATTTTGATGAATAGATTTTTCAGTAACTTTTTCTAAAATATAGATGATCAACATAATAAACTGAATTTGTCTAAACTAAAATTTTCATTTTTAAATTTTTTTTCCTATAAAATTATTATTTTGTTAAAATAGTAAGGACTAAAATTTATAGTTGAATTAGTATTTTTGTTTTTATTATTAATTAATTTATTGATCTTGTAATTGTGATATATATATATATACGTAGAAAACCAGTATATGTCAATAGTCATTGTTAAATAAGCGTTTAGTTGAACTTTTTTTTTTCTTTACAGTTTTAAATGAAAGCATTATTTTATACATTCAAAGTGTTATCGCCCACCTTCTTCAACATGTATTGGAGACGGTAAATCATGATTAGATTTCTTTAACAATGAACTCCCACCACCCATTGAGTTTTTGTTACTGAATTCGCATGATTAACTGTTTTTTTTTGCATATTTATCGATTTGTTTACTTACTCCTCTCACACTGTTATTGTATGTCATTAAATAGTGAAAGATTATTTCAAAAATGCTTCAACCATTTTTATATTTCATTTTATTTATTATGAAATTTGAGTGTAGGCAAATAAGTTTATCCATGGGTCTCCTATTCAATCAAACATAAGACGAAGAACAAGAAAAGTACACGATTTTTTAATAAATTCAACTTTTTTGTTATTTTTGCTGATACTCAAAGTCGTCGAAATTTCTTGTTCTCTTTCGATTAAAACTTCTTTCGAAACTTTCTTCCGTTGACATAAGGTAAGAATAAAATTATAGTGAATAGAAAAAGAAAGGAAGACCATATGATTCACAAACGAAAGAGAAAGCGAGAAGCACTAAAAATTTCTTTTTTCGATTGTAAATATTTTCTTTTCAAATCTCTCTTGCATATACTAGTATATGTCTGAGCTATTTAGTAAAAAGAGACAGAGAGAAAATTACTGAAGCGAAGAATAGAAGAGTTGAAAAGAATATACATGAATTTAATTGCCATAGTGGCAAAGGTGCGACCCTTTTTCTTTTTCTTTTTTTTTTTTTCTTCTTTCACCTGAGGGTGAACGAATGAATCGAACATACAAATATATATACATCTATGTGCAGAAACGAAAAAAAAGCAACGGAGAAGATTGTAGTTTTCATCATCGTCGTCGTCTTGGTGGCTGTACATATGTACGAAACAAGCGGCGACGATCGCATTTGACAAAAGAAGGACATGGTGTGACTGAAGAATGAGAGAAAGAGAGGAAAAGAGAGAGAAAGAAAGGGAAAGAACGAGAAAGACGTATCACTCTATTGCCCACGTTTGGTTTGTATCGCGACGAACGAACGGAAGACAGATTAGAGATCAACATAATAAAATTCGCCGTACAATGTGTCACCATTGCTCAGTCATTCTTTTACTCTTTTTCTCATCATTTCGTTAGCTTTCTGTTGCTTGTTTCTTGTTCTATAAACAACAACATCAACAACAACATCAACAACAACAGCTATCAACGAAACGATTCGCTTGTTCTGTTCGTAGTACACGCATTAGACGTGATTTTTTTTTACTTCTATTAGCTTCTTTCATTCGTTGTCGTTACCTGCCTCGCTCTCATTCAGTCATCCGTGTGAGCGAACAACATTTTTTTTAACGTGCATGGTATACATACAACTAACTAAAAAGATATATAAAATCTAATTGACGATATATTAATCAACTATGTTAATGCCTCCAGCACCTACACAATTATTAACAATTCATCAAACTGGGCAACCAGCTCCAACATCCGCATCACCAAGTTTATCGCCATTAACATCGTAAGTAAATTCAAAAATAGAATTTACTATTATTATAAATAATCTTTTTTTGTCATAGATCATCACCGCCATCAACTCAAACAGATCCATCGTTAACGGATAATCCAGAATATTTATCACAATTATTAAAAGATAAAAGACAATTAGCTGCAGTACCCAATATGTTTATGCATATTGAACGATTACTTGATCAAGGCTAGTATATTTATTTATTAATTTTATTTAATTGAATAATATATTTTTAGAAATTAATAAAGTCCGAGTAAATTTATTTAATTTGAGTACGCGTCCAAAAATGGAATTACCTGAACCGAATGGAGAAAAGAAAATTTTTCAAGAAAAAGTATTTATTCCGGTGCAACAACATCCTGAAGTAAGTTTTCAATTAAACAATGTATACTAGTCTACTAATAATGATATAATATCTATATATTTTGCTATCTTTACCAGCAAATAATAATAGATGCATGAATCACGTATTTCAATAGCATATAATAGTGATGTCACCATTCAGAACTCAGATATGCTATATCAATTTTCATAATTTACATTTCTATTAAGTATTCCAATCTGTTAGAGTTTGCAAATTTTTATACTCTAGATTGACTAGTTCGTCGATATTCATACGGTAAATAAGATTATATTTGGGCCAAACAGTTTCTTGCTCTTTCAATTAAAACAAAAACAAAACAGAAACAGCAACACATATATTTTGTCTAAAATTCACAAGCACATCCTTTTGTCTATATGTTTTTTTTAACTATTTATCTCCTTTTGATATGCTTATGCACGGTAAAACAAAAACGAAACACAACAATCGACTCATTTATTCACATATAAACAAATTACTTATTCCATTGATTTCGCGTATATTTAAAATTGCGCTCTAATATTATTAAAAATAACTTTATCCAATAAATTCTCATGTCTGACTTATTTATTAATTTTTTTGCCTAAAAAGTTTTTCAACAACAACTTTTAATTATCTTTCTAGTTTCTGTTGATCATCATGGGTGTGTTCGGTAATTTTTTTTTTTGTTAATATAATCATATTCTGTCTTGCATGTTTTTTGGCTCAATCCATATCATTTCGTTGTTGTTTTCTTTCATATTAATAACCTATCTCTCGTCCATCGTTCGTTTGTGCGTGTCGCATGTCGAACAAAAACAAAAAAAAAATCATCTAATCAAATTACTATACATTTATCTATACATATACATATATATATAAATATTGATTTAATTTCCAACCCAATTTGTGTTCATATCACTACTCGATCGTGTTTTAATTTTTAAAAATAACAAACAATTTCGTATTTTAATGATTTTATTTCGTTTTTCTTTTTTTTTTTTAGTTTAATTTCGTTGGCCGTATATTGGGTCCACGAGGAATGACTGCAAAACAACTTGAAGCCGATACAGGTTGTAAAATAATGGTTCGAGGTCGGGGGTCAATGAGAGATAAACAAAAAGTAATAAATAAAATAAAATAAAATAAAATAAATTTTTTTATTTTATTTTAAATAATTATTATAATTATTATAGGAAGATCAAAATCGAGGTAAAGCTAATTGGGAACATTTAGATGAAGATCTTCATGTATTAATACAATGTGAGGATCATGAAAATCGTGCATTAGTTAAATTAGAACGTGCTAAAGAAGAAATTATGAAATTATTAAAACCAGCCGTATGTATTCTTATTTCAAAAAAAAGAAATATAGCGGGTGATCAGAAATTTTTTAGAGACGATGTTTGTGCACTTTTAACGAAATTCCGATGAATAAAATGCTGCGAATTAGGGTCAGAATTTTGTGTTCTTTTCAAATATGAGCGAATTTACGAAGGAACTATCCCAACTAGCACCCACCGTTTAAACTTCTATTAAATTCACAGACAGATCTCAGTGAGACTGGTAAAAAGTTTAAAGGAATCGTTCTCATGGATCTTTCTCACAGAGTTATGATCAGTTTAGTATGGTTTTCATTCATTTTTTGGAAGCGTCCGAAAAACTGAATAATGGAGCTTCGATGTCAATTTTGGCCTATAGAGAGGTTTAATGACTTTTAGAATACTTCTTCATTAAGATATTGAATTTCCAAAAATGGCTCTTTGTCAGAGGAATCGAGTTTATTTGGAAATTCAATAACTTAACAAAGGAATATTTCAGGAGTCATTAGAACTATCAATGGGCAAAATTTTGGATCAAACCTTCATTATTCAGTCCGCCGAAGAGTACCTAAGAATATATCAAAAATTAGTTAACTAATTATCACTCGCCGTAAAAGATCCATTGGTATGAACTTTTTTGGACTTTTTCTATTCTCTCTGAGAGCTACCTGTGGATTCAATATGAGCTCAAACAGCAGATGTCACTTGGAGTGTATCACTCATTAGAGAAATTAATTTGGACGATGCTTGTGGACCACTGTTTTCGATGAGCATGTCCGTTCATTTTAATCTGCTTGAAAGCATTTTTAGAGAGGAACTTTTTGAAATGCCTAAAATATGATGAGCCAATAGGTTCTTGTTTACTCTATAAATTTCTTCTCAAATACGCTGAAATTTGTCGGAATCGATCGTCTTGTAGAGTGGATATCTCTCTAAAAGTTGTGATATTGAACTAAGTTATAGTTTTTACTCTAGCAATTTTTTTGAGAATACCTTTCAACATAAAACATTTGTTGATTGTTTGAAAAATGGGTATGTAAGAAAAAAGATAATAAAAATAGCTTATCACAGAACAATAAAAACCTTCAAATAGTGCATTTTATAGAGTAACTTTTAATCTACAATCTAACAAATACACAAAGTTTTCAATTGTTAGTAATTTCGAATCGCAATCGTAAAATTACAAAAATTCTTTGTCGGAACTAACCTTTTCCGACTTTTCAAAGACTATTTAACTAATCTCGAATAAAGATTGAGACCAAAATTTTTAAGTCCTTGAAGAATGTCCTATAAGTACTGGGCTTCGATAAAAATTAGTTAGTATGTAAACAAAGAATGATCTGTGCCCAACTATATCTAAATGAGTTTCTATGATTTACTGCGATGTTTTAAATGGCATATTAACCGATGACATTTTCTGTTCTAATAATAGTGATATAAACAAAAGAAATGTGATAATTACAGTGTGGGTGCATATGGTTATAGAAGATAGCTGCACCTACATCCTAGATATTACATATCACTTCCTATAATTATGTTATGTTACGTATGATGAGTTCATAATTCATCAAAAACTTCTGAAAATAATACTGATCCTTATTGAAATTCTAAATATCATGTTTCTTCTGTTTGATATGATTATTATAAAAAGAGGATAATGCTATCGGATA
The DNA here is from genome assembly GCA_905250075.1 of Rotaria sp. Silwood1. NCBI lineage: Eukaryota > Metazoa > Rotifera > Eurotatoria > Philodinida > Philodinidae > Rotaria > Rotaria sp. Silwood1. Next base: position 1,181,060 of record CAJNOP010000024.1, read on the forward strand.
ATATACCATTTAATAATATCGTTCTCATGACTCGAAGGTCATATAGTTATAATCAGATAATGAATATTCTTTGTCTACATATAAACTAATTTTCATTGAAACTCAGAACGTATGTGTCATGCTTTCTTCAAAAAGAGTACCAAATCATAACTTTTAACTCGTCGGAAATAAGTCAAAAGCAAACAAATATCTTATCTAAAAAACTTTTCGATCACTTATTATTTCTCAAATATTTAGGCTGAAGGTGAAGATGATTTAAAAAAGAAACAATTAATGGAATTAGCTATTATTAATGGAACATATCGTGAACCAAATTTATTTCAAAAAAAATTACAACAATTACAATTTCCAAATAATCGAATGCCAATAGGTGCACCATTAATTTTAACACCACGTATGCAACAAAATCTTTTAGCAGCACAAATTCAATCAGGTGCTGCACCAGCTATGTTTACTACAACAACTACTCAAACACAACCAACATTAGCTACTGTTCAACAAGCTTCACTTATTCAAACAACATCAGCAAATGGTGAACAAAATTTTGTTCAAGTATTTGCACCATTACAAACACTTGATCAAATGGGTGGAATGATTGCAGGTGGTACACATTTATTTGAATATCCAACACATATTGATCCAAGTCAAGCAGGTAAATACTTTTGTTTTTTTTTATGTTAAATGTTCATAGAAGTTTATTATTATTTTCTGCTCTCTTTAGCTTTTCCATTTTTGACCGCTCCTACAGCCACAACACCAGCAGGTATCAAATTTAACTCATTATACCTCTTGTCGTCCGCTTTTCGGCCGACATCACGCACTTGCTGTTATTGCCATGACAGGCATCATTATCATCATCAGCATCAGCATCAGCAGCAGCATCTTCAGAATTTTCAACAACATCAGCATTCACACAATCAGTCTATGTATCAAAAAATTCCTAATAATGTCAAAAGCTAGAATGATAATCCTTTCCATACTATTTGTCTTTTTCTTTTCTTTCTTTCTTTCTTACTTTCTTTTTTTACTTTTTCTAAACTTTGCTTTAACGCATGATCTCTCTTTATATCTCACTATGAAAAAAAACAACAACCAAACAAATCGAAAAACAATAATTAAAAAAAAAACAAATCAACAAACACATACCACATACACAGTCTTGCTTTTTTTTTGAAACAAAACACTTTAATGCACTCTCTAACTAAATCATTACTTAAAAAAAACAACTAAGTTAATGTAGTTAATCAGAATATAATTTTCTTACGGCAATAACAGCAGGTGGCGTGCTTCTTTAGATAGATAGTCAGTTTAGATATGGGTGAGAGCAGCTCTATAGAATGCAATTCTCTCTCCTTCTAGGCTCATTGATGTCGTTGATTCAGTGATGAATGAAGAAAAAAAGGCATGTGGCAATATACGCTTAATTTCTCTTATTTCGTTTTTGAGCATTAGGTTTTTTTTATATGATTTCTTCTGTTTGTAAACGCTGTAGAACTGACTGACAAACGTAAACTGATTTCTTTAAATTTGTTGTATATATTTATATATAAATATAATATCTCACTGCTTTTGTCTGCTCTTTTCTCTTCTTTACCGTGCAGGTGTAGCTACTAGAACAACAACAAACAATGCTACAGGAAACATCACATCAGGCGCAGCAGCCTCTTCTGCCTCTGCCCGTTATCAACCTTACACAATTCAACCACCTCGTTTGAATCGAACTTAAATCTCTTTGTTATTGACTTCTATCTTCTTAATAACTAAAAATAAAGTAACACCAAACAACACAACAACAAAAAAAAAACACAACAAGGTTAGTTTTTCTCTTTGTTTTGTCTAACGAAATAAGAGAAAATTAATAAATAAATGTAATGTTGATTTTTTGTAACTCTTGCATGAGATATTTAATTTCTTCTTTTCTAACATTTTTCATCTTGATAATTTTCAATAAAGCACGCGACTTAGACATATTATAACTACTACTATTACTACTCAGTTCTTTGCTTGCTTTATTGACAATAAAACAAAATTTTCCATAGATCTGTGATTTTTTTTTTCATTCTTCATTTCACTGATTATACGATTTGTTCAAGTTTTTTCTTTTTTTTTTTTTTTTTGGTTTTTTTTCTTGTGATAAAAGTGAAATCGTCATCATTATTGACGACTTTTTCCAATGTATTATATTAAAAAAGAAGTTTTTTTTTTTTGTCAATTTTTTTTGTTCTGTTTTTCAATCGTATATGCCTTCTCCAGTGTTTCGTTACATTTTTTTTTCTATCTGAGTGTGTCAACTTGTGTTTTTTTTGTTATTGCCCAAGATCAAAATTTATGCTTCTGTGCATATCGAACATTATTAAAAAAAATTAAAAAAAAAAAGAAAAAGAAAAAGAAAATAAGAATTTGAAGTCTTGTTTTGTTGGTTCCTTTTTGACATTTGTAGTTTTGATATATTATTAAACGTTCCGTGTTTTTTTTTTTATTGTTATTATGAGAACATGATGGATCGCGGTTTCCGACAAGAACTATTGAAAGATAAACGGAAATTAGATTTTTATTAAATTTTGAAGAAATTATTTCTGTCAAACGAAGAAGCTAGTCGTTTTCCGTTTTATTATTTTCTTTTTTGCGCGTATTTTTCTCATCTGTCATTGTTAAAAGTCAAACAAAAAAAAATGAATAAATTGAACCAATAAATTTTGACAATAAGTTTTAAATGAATATGTCAAAAGAGAAACAGAGCATAAAGAAAAACATGAAAACGCAGACGGTAACAACACAAGTTTGACGTCATATTTAAACACAGCTTGTTTCCAAAGGTCATGTCTTTCTAGTTGCCAGTTGCTATTATGAGTGAGTACGATGGATAGAAGCATGAGGAAAAAAAATAATTAACATCATCTCTTATGTGTATATGTGTGCGTTAACCAGTACTCTGTCATTGTTATATTCAACAAGTTACAGTAAATTTATTCAAGCACAACAAAAGCACAGAGTATGTGTTTCTATATTACTTGTATTTCTTCTTATTCGTGTTATAACCTATAAAATAAATTGATGTGTTGATCAATTATCAACTTTAGTCATTTTGTAATAATGTTTGCATGTGAATCAATATATATGATTAATTATGAAACCTTTCATTTAAGAATAAAAATAAATCAAACAATTCTCTCGAGCTTTAAAACATGCAATTAAAATAGAAAAAAAATAAAAAGTTCCAAATAACAAATGATAATCTTTCATAGATGCTTAAAATAGCATTTTCACATTAGACAAATTTTCTTTTTAATTTGATTTTATTTTCTTATCATAGATTGTGACAGTAAAAACCGTATAATTGATGTCAAATAGACTTAATACTACCTTTAGTTATCGTTTCAGTTGTTTTTTGTTTGCCACTATATTGCTAGTATTTACAAATTGATAGAGAACCGGAAGAAGAAGAAAAAGAAAGAAAAAAAAGAGAACAGAATAAAGAAATAATGGAACATATAAGATCTTTCATAATTGTTTTGTTCTTTTCGAATGACTTTATATTTTATAACAAAAAAAGGCTTATTAATTCGTTTCAATCATGTCAAAAATAGATTATATTAAAGAGTTTCAGAGCAAATAATAGCATTCTATTTTTAATCAATACAGAATCTTCTTAATCTTCAGAAAACATTATGAAAAAAAACATTGATTCTCTTCTACGTACGTAGAATTTAGGTTTAGGATTCATGATAAGAAAAATATTTGTTCTAAAGCTAAAAAAAAATAACTATCTTAACGCCATGTGCTCATAATGTGAGCATTCGGGCATTGTCAGCGCCGATGTCATCCGTCTTATTGTTATTAAGTTAAAATTCACATAGACGCTTTTCTTATTGCCCAATGATGATAGATGAACGACTGACGAAGCGATAGTGGTAAATGGATGGCTTACTAGCCTCTTGGCGATAAAAAAGGATATAGCCAGGCATCAACAACGTAGATGAGAAAAAGAGAAAAAGAAGAAAGACTAAAAGCTGCTTAGTAGCCCCGGGGAATATAGAGAAAGATGTTTCTTTTTTTTGCCTGTCTGTTTTCTTCTATACTCATTTTCCTATCACTCTTTTTATCTTGCGCTCATAAACATTATCACGATCACTACTGTGTCACTAAAGCATTGCTCTGATTCACACCTATTCATTTCGTACTCATTTTTTTTTCTTTTTATTTTTCCCATGCATTTGCTTTTATTAGTATTTTTATTATTTATGACAGATTGACGAAAAGATACGACTACTCAAAACAATCTTTACATATGTATAGGTGGTAGTTAAACAACATTACTTATTTTGATTTTTATTCGTCTATCATTAATAGTAAAGACATAAAGCGAGTATCTTTTACATAATCATTTACAATGAGTCATAGCTTAGCAAAAAAATTCGATAAAATTGTATCAAAATTGGGTAGTAAAACAAAAGAATCCAAAGTCAATGGTAATGAAACAAATGATAATCGTTCGAATAAAGATGATACAACACCAGATGGAAATGAAGATTCACCACATGAATCAATTTTACAACGTATGAAAGGACATCTTGTACAAACACATGGATCAATTAAACGTGAAAATCATCAACAAACACAAGGGCCACCACCTATTCAAGTTATTATGGACGATCTCAAAGATTCGCCATGGCAAGGTAAAAATTTTCAATATATTTCTATCATGTAATAATAATATGAAAGAATGTCACTTGCTTTTTTCCTCCCCTATTATTTGTATGTATACATCAAATTTGAATAAGATGAATAGGTAGCTTTTCATTAATAGATATTCTATGAACCACTTGTAACTCGGTGCACACACGATTTATAGATGCCATATTTCAATGAAGAATATTTTTGTTTTTTTCCCTGCACTCTCTCTTCTTTCTATATGTATATGTTGTCACGTAGTCGTCATCGAAATGTCTCTCATTAGTCGAGCTCGATAACATAATAGACAACAAAATTCGATGAATAATCGTAAATTCCATTAATGACTAAGAATAGAACAAGTTACATTTAAAAAAAATGAATATCAACACATACACACACACATTAAAAATAACATTTTTTGATAAACATTCTCGACAGATAGTATATTGTTGCTCTCAGTTCAATATATCATGGCAAACAACTATCGTTTTCATAATTATCAGTCAATCAATCGTCAACTTGATGAACGCTATCAACGTTTACTCAAACTCAATCGTACTCCCTGTAAGTTAATGAACATATATCAATATATATAAAGATATATATGTGTGTGTGTATGAGCTTGCGCCGGACGGCATACAGGAAGTCAGCCACTTAGTGTGCGTCAAGTACCATTGGCTCGTTTGCTATTCTCTCTTATTTCCTTGCCTATCTCATGTTGGCACGCATATAGAACATAAGGGCAGTAAAATAAGTTTTGATTCTTTCTAGCAATATACTATTCTTGCATGAGTCCATATTATGAGTGCATGATATTCATTGTACATGCACTTGACATTTAGATTGAATCTATGTTAGTAATTTAGCTTTCAGCGTTTGTATTATTCTAGAGATACAAGTAGTGTCGATGTCATAGAAAATTCTACATTACTTCTAGCAATATTCTATAAGATTTTATTCTTAAGGTTACATAAAAAAATACTGCTTGAAGGAATCATATCTAAATTGAATTTCTTAAAGAAAAGAACTAATGAAAACTCATATATCAATGTTCTTATATATTCTATTTTTGATCTTAGTTTATCATTGGCTATAATCAATCAAAGTTTATGCTTATCTTAAAAAGCTTTTAACTGTTTATCAATATAGATTATTTGATATAATTTACAACATTCTAATAACTCAGATGATAAGTTTTATTTAGTTGAAAACAAAAAACAAAAATAAAAAAATAATTATAACTTAGTTTATAACAATCGCAATTTATTATATGAATTTATTTAGTCACTACGACAGTCATTTGACTTTTCATATAATTCACTCGTACAGATTGTTGTTTTTTTTTTTGTATTATTATTAGCACAGAAAAAAAAAAAAGCATCGAACATTTTTTTTTTCTATTTATAACTTCGTGTATTAATGACAGATATGCATGAATGGTTTATGAAAAATAAAAGTCACTTATAACGATTCAGTCATTGAACGAATATAATTTTTTTTCTATCACTAATAATTTCAAAATTAATTGAAAGATTTTTGTTTTTGATTTTCATATTATTTATAGTTCATTAATCATAACATATAGAAAAATGACAACTCTACTATATAATAAATCTAGATCTTTAATATATAAACTATGAATATGAAACAAGAACAATATGTATTCATGTAAGAAAAGAATATTGCTTGAGGAAACTACAGCTTTTTTTATGCCCTTGATATAAAACAAAAAGAACAATGCTTGTTGTTTTGTCTATCATTAACTCGAATAATTAGAAATCCAATAGCTTTCAAAATAATATTCAAATATGAACAAGGGCAAGATAGATGAATACTGGTTGCACTTTGTTTTAAACAATGCGTTTTTTTTTTCCTTTGTGTATATGTGGGTATATAGGAATGAAAAACAATAGAATAAAGAAGCCATTCAAGGAATGATGATTTACACGATATAATTAAAAGAAAGTCTTCATATAAAAAAGAAGAAGAAGAAGAAGAAAAAAAAAAGGAGATTCGTTTTCACTTTTTTTTCTCTTTTTTTTTTTTCTTTCATCGAAGGTTGCCCATACATAACAAAACAACTAATAATACATCATACTATAATACATACAATATGATACTTGTATGTATTTATATATTTTTTTCGTATCTCTTTATGACGAAATTTAATTTCAATTATTTTCTTTACAATGTCATTGATTACTCGAAAAACAAATATATAAATATGAATGAACAAAAGAACAAACATAGAAGAAAAAAGAAGAAAGTGATTCATATTTCTATAAGCAAGAATAAAGTAAGACAAGAAATGCGTAAGATTCTTTCGATGTACTCATCTTTATTGAGACTCCATTGTCGAGACATTCCCAAATGTATATTTTTCTTAACGAGGTTCTATTGTTTCATTATGATCACTCTTCTTTATAAGTAATGATTATTTAGATCAGCTAGACGAAAGATTCCTTTTCTCTCTGGACATAAAACAACAACAATAGCACTAACCATACTGTTTTTCTTCTTCTTTCTTTCGTTCACTGTTTCCTATATTGTTCACTTAAATTGTAAAGAAAAGCGTATGCGTGCATGAATCTTCTTCTTGGTTTGAGTGATGTATAGTAGTAAAAGAACAGCTTTGTCGAGTAATTCAAGAAAGAGAGATGATGATGACGCTGATGATGATGATGATGATGTAGGAAACATGAACTATGGCTGTTGCTGTTACTACTATTCATTGTGCTTCTGTGCTTAGTGATCATATAAGAAGCAGCGTAGCAAGTCTTTGATAAGAAATGCATATAAACATATATATATATACTGTCGGTTTGAGAAGTGCGTGACAAGCTAGATAGTCAGGCAAACTTATTTTCTTTGCAGCCTTCTACATTACTGTCTTTCGTCATTGCAACTCAAGAAACCAAAATGAACTAGATCAGTTTTAAGATTATTATCTATATTAGTTTATTTATTTTTCACTCCTTTAACGAGTCGTATAATCGATTGCTATAGTTATTTTTATGATGATTAGCAAAAACTTTTTTTTTTTTCACATTTAATTTTTTTTTTAATAGCTCAGCTTCGTGGCAGGAAATAGTTTGATAAGAAAATTAAAAAAGAAAGTCTGATTGCGTCTAGCATTTGTTTTTTCTTCTTATGATTAGAGGCTATAAGAATCAGCAAAAAAAGAACGAACAAAAGGAAAAAACTCACTCAAATTTTTTTTTTTATTATAGTGTCATGTTGGCATTTTAATATTGCTGTCATGATGTTCATTTTACTTTTTTTGTTTCTAAATAAAATATTCTTTAGTGAAACATAAGAATCATTCTAATCTTACAAAAATGTGTTGCCGAGTCTAGAATATATGTGTAGTTGTGACAGGAATCATATTCAATAGTTCTATTTGTTTCAGTATTAAGATAGAAATGTCAAGATGTTTTTATGCTATTAAATGTTTAATGCAAATTGGATGTTCATAAGTTTTATATGGAATAATAAAATGATGGCTTTTATAATATTATTGAAAGTCTAACATATCTTAGTTTAAGATAGTAGAATAAGTTAAGAAAAGACGTGATCAATAACAAAACAGAGCGACATACAGAAAAAAAACATTCTTTTGCTTTTTTGTTGGTATAGAAATGCTTAAGGAAACTGATGATTGAATAAAAACAACTAGACATTTATGTATAGAACTTCAGATTATTAATATAACCAAACAAACTTTATTTTCCCATTATTTTTAAGTACCCGATTTGACTATTCAAGGTAATCAATTTTTAGATATGATATTCATTTGCTCTTTAGAGTTACTTAGACAAACTTTTACATCATAGTGTCACAGTGCAAATGGTTTTACTTACCTATGTGTTTTACTCGCCTATCTATTTTTACTCAACCACCGAAAGATATTCTCAGTAGTTTCTTTTTTTACTCAGAACTTATAACAAGATAAGATATAATTCATCATTTGATTAAATATAAGTTTCCTACAACGTTGTTCTTACGTTCTAAAAACTCATCATATTATTAACGTGATATATATTTCTAGTTCTCATTACGTATGCACCAATGGGAGGAGGTCCATCATCTTCCAGTGGTTCATCATCGCCTTCACCAGGTGGTATACCAAGTGAATGTTATAAACAAGCTCGTGAAGAATTCGATAATCGATATTTAACACCAGCTACATTTCAATTAGTCTATCGTGATTTTCAAGTAATTCGACCACTTGGACGTGGTGCATTTGGTTCTGTTAAAGAAGTTACATGTATACATGATCCATTACCAGATTATCTTCAACGAACGAATACCAGTGATCCAACAGGAATATCTCATCGTATTGCACTTAAAATTATAAATAAAAAAAGTGCACATAAAATGAAACAAGAAGAACATGTTGTTAATGAAAAACGAATATTACAAGCAATAAATTTTCCATTTATCATTCGTTTTTATTTTTCATTTAAAGACAATGCTAATCTTTATATTGGTCTTGAATTAATTGAAGGTGGAGAATTATTTCGACATTTACGTGATTCAGAACGATTTGATGAGAAAAAAGCCAAATTTTATGCATCTCAAATTATTCTCGCTCTTGAATACCTACATTTATTGGGTATTGTTTATCGTGATCTCAAAGTATAAATTTTTTAATTGTTTGTTTTTTTTTTCAAAATTTGTAAGTTTTTTCTTATTTATTTCAGCCGGAAAATTTGCTCATCGATCGTTATGGTTACATTAAAATGTGTGATTTTGGTAACATTAGATCTTTTATTTTTTCTTTAAAAATTAAAGCTTGTATGTTCTTTAGGATTTGCTAAAAAAATCGATCGCGGAAAAGCATATACTCTATGTGGCACACCTGAATTTCTTGCACCTGAAATTATCCTTGGTCGTGGTTACAATATGGGAGGTATAAGAAAATAACCAACAAAGACTTCTTGATATCTAACTAGGATTTTTTTTTTGCTTCTAGTTGATTATTGGGCATTGGGTGTTTTGATATTTGAAATGAATGCTGGCTATTCTCCATTTTGGGTATAGATTTTCTTAATTGATTTATTTTATTAAATTTCTATTATTTTTTTTTCTGTTAGGATTCTGATCAACAAAAAATTTATCATAAAATTATCAATGCTAAATTTCGACCTCGTTCATCTTTCACAGACCATTTAATTGATCTAACACGTGGTTTATTACAAAAAGATTTAACAAAAAGACTTGGTATGATGTTTAATGGTGTAAATGATATTAAAAAACATGCTTGGTTTCGTGATATCGATTGGTTACAGATATTTTTAAAAAAAATTCGTGCACCTTGGATACCAGATATTCGTGCAAATAACTTTCCTGATGCTGAAGATGAAGAACCTGATCGCTCATCGATCAATTTATTTGAAACAGAATTTAACGATTTTTAAACAACAGTATTCCTCATATTTATTTATTTATATTATATTTTTTTGTTCGCTTGTCGTTTTCTTTCTTTTTTATTGTCTATTAATGTGCGTGTATGTGTCTAAATTGAAATGTCTTTCTCTGTATTTTTTTGTCTCTCACTTATTTACTTTCTTTAATCAATTATAGAACATCCGGCGCCAGGATCTGGATGTAAGAAAAGATATTTTTTTTATCTTTTACTTGATTAATTAATGATGATTGATATTGACAAGAGATCGTTGAATCGATTAAAAACAACTAATTCGATTAGTCACAACCAAATGATATTACCGTAGGTGACAAATTATATTTTTCAATACAAAAGAATTGACTTTCTTAATTTGATTATCTCATGACGTCCAAATGTGGCATAAATAATAGAAGTCTACATCACATAGAAACAAAACAAAAAAAATATTCTATACCCAAATAATGTAAATTTTGACGAGTTGATGGTTATTCTCAACGTAAAACAGAAACTGCAATTTTCTAACGAATGAGTTTCATGAGAAATAGAATTTAGTCGAAAAATTAAGATTCTATAACATGATAGATTTTCTTTTATACAAGATATAAAGGATGAACTAGAAATTCTGACGCATACTGTATCACAAATCTTATTGTATCATTATCTTTATAGAGAAGAAGTAAAATAAATGTACTCTTCAAAATAACTATATATGGATTCTTCTAGCTCATTGAGTAAGAAAGTTATTAGTTCAGAGAAGTATCTATTATATTTAAAAGCAAATTAGCTCTTAAAATTTTAATGATTAAAAATGAAATGATCAATTAAATTTAATTCTCATTTGAAAACCACATTATAATTGTTGTATGATGGATGAAATATCTAATACATTAACTAGATATAATCGTTGTCGCACAGTAATTTTGTTTTAAAAACGAAAGAATCTTACCTATAGGAAGTAATTAACATTTCCGGTGAACTACATTCTTATAAAAGTACTTCTCTTTTATATCGAGAATCATTAAAACTGAAAATAATTCGAATACCAAAACGAAGATCGATTAGGATATGGCACACTATGAACTCTAAAAACAGAACGGTTTACGATCGTAGCTAAAAACTTATTGCATTAAGCTTATTATCTACATGGAATTTTTTCCCTTCAGAAAAAAAACAGAATCAACACACGACCAGTATTTTATACAGCGTGGGAACTGAGAGGGCGGCACATCTCCAAAAATCAATTTGAACTTCCCAGGGTTTGAAATTACCTGTTTGAAAGAAAAAAATCTGAATAAAACATTATGTACGATAACGGTTATATTTAGTCAACTTATTAGATATTGAACTTATCATAAAAACGATTTCAAAGTAGTTTCAAAATGTAAATTGATTATTTGAGTGACAGTTGGTTCCCCATTTCATTTTTGATCATTATAATATTAATATTTAATTTCTTTTTAAATATGATAGACATTTCTAGATTAATAACTTTCTTACTGAAAGAATTTCAGGGAGGTAGAAGGTTTTGTGTAACCATTTCACTTGAACACTCTGAATCAGACGGACACTCATTACTACCTTGGTTTGAATTGTGAAACATAACGATTGTTATCTTTATATTTATTTTTAAAACAATAGTATAATGAAAAGCACAAGTAAACATGAGTGTCTACATGTTTTACAAGTACTCATTGCACTTTTCTAAGTGTTTGCTAAGCTCACAAGGGAATTACTTTAAGTGACACCTGCCATTTTAGATCATATTGAACCCTCAGGCAGGTCTCAATAAGACTAACAAAAGTTTGACAGATTTTGTTTCTGTAGACTTTTGTCATCAATTTGTGATTGATTTAGTAGATTTTCGATTCATCTACAAATAGCTCACAGAAAAAAAATCAAATAATAGAATTTCAACTTAGAATTTTGCCTATAGATAGTTCGACTGTCTCTCAGAATATCCGGAAGGTTTCAGCCAAAAACAATGTTCCTTCATCAATACATAGGATTTCTTAAAACAGCCCTTTGCCACAAGAATCGAGTTTATTTGAAAATTCAATAAGTCGACAAAGGAATATTTTTTTCGATTGAAACTTTCAGGATATTGTAAGACATATTAGAGCTATCCATAGATAAAATATTGAGTCAAAACTCTATTGTTCAACGTTTTAGGAAAATCCTAAATATCGGTCATCGCTCGGCGCTGAAGGCCGATGGGAACAAATTTTATTGAGCTTTTATTTTCTAATTAAGAACTGCCTGTGGATTCAATATGAGCACGAATGGCAGGTATCACTCGCGGTAATGCTGTCGTCAGATTACAAAAACAAATCTGAAGACAAAAAGAGCAATCTAACTTGCAAAAACCAATAGAAATGTTTCTTGTAAATAGTTTTAATTTAATTTCATATATAATTAAGCTATCAAACATCTCATGTATCAATATTTATTAATAGTATAAAAAAAAATTCATTGTCTTCGTTAACAAAAAAGAAACTTCCACATAAAAGTCTATCATCAATCTACAATAAATCCATAATCAATGAAAATATTCGAATTTCGCAACACAATGAATCATTGATTTCAAATTCTTCTATAAGTAAAACAGGAACAACATCATTTAATAAAGATTTTAATAAACAAATAAGTATTTATTCTAATGATCATCCTGATTCATCATCAAGTATTGAAAATCTAACGATTGAATTTCGACAACGCACTCAATTAACTTATTTACTTTCATCGGATTTTGTTCAATCATCAGCTAATTTTATCTATCCAAATCTTAGAATTATTTCTTCTGGTTATTTTTTTCATCGAAATACTCATACGGATAAAAATTCCATATACATATATTCAAATACATTCATTTCAAATAAAACTGTACCATTAATTTTTCTTGGTAAATAAATTTTTATGTTGTCTTTTTCTTTTTCTCAAAAAAACTATTTCATAAAATAGGAAGTGAATATTTTTTACGTAAATCAATAAATTTTGAACATTTAAAATTTCCACTTTCAACAAATGAAAATATTGAACCATTAGTTGATCTGTTTATAAATCGTCCACAATTTATAAGAGAAATTCCTGAATTAAATGATTTATCAAATTATATTTTTTTACCAAAATCAATATCAGCTTTATTATTTTTTGATTCATCATCAAATCAATCTGCACGTCATTTATGTTATGAATTACGTACAAAAGAAAATCATAATAAATTTACAATAAAAGATTTATTATATATGTCACAACGTGAAAATAATATTATACAAATGAATGCATTAAATGATAAACGATATCATGAATTTAAAAATCAATTAACAGATATTTATTATTATGAAAATTCTTTATCATCATCAGAACAAAAACAAACGAAATTAAATTTTTTAGAAAAAACAACAAAAATAAAATCATCTAATCTTCGTCCTTCATTACATAAACATTCACGAATAAAAACTCGTCCAACAATTGTAACTTCGATATTATCTTAAAATAAATAATATTAAATTTTTTTTGTCTTCAGAAGTTAATATATTTGTTTAAGATCAATAGAATTTTTTCGTCGTACTAGGAATGTAATATTTAATATATTTTATTTAGTGTGATAAAATGGCATGCATTTCCTTATCTTTCGATTTTTTCTTTCTAATCCACTTATATTATATGTTGTTATAAAAGGGTAAATGTTGATTTACAGATTGTTTTTCTTTTTGTACATATATATATGTTAATCTTTCGTCTTGTTAAATTCCTTGTGTTTATGTAAAAATGATGATATCAAATGCATTATATTCAGGTGAGTGACTTCTTTAGATTAAAATCAGCTTTTACTTTCTTACAGATATTGTTTATGATAATGTTAAAAAAGTAAATATTGAATGCTCTTAAATATTTTATATATGATGCATAGATTGATTAGAGATTATTTTGTGATTAACAATGTCGAGTGATTTAGCTCTCGTAATGACTATGATTTAGTTAGGATGACTATTTGTATATTGACAACTTCTTGGGTTTTTTTGGTTACGGTCGATGAGAATTGCTATTACAGTCTAGCTCACATAGTATAAAAAAAGATAAAAAATTGATAATAGCATGATGTATAATTAGAAAAAAGAGCTTTATCTTTTTCTTACAAATAAGTTTAACTTGCGAATAAATGCATTTTTAACATAAATCGAAGAATTAAAGTATAAATTATCATTCAAAATAATTTCTATGAAGTTGTGTTATTGTTTAAATGTATACAAAATCTATGTACATGATTATGATGTGATAGTATTTTAATCAATTCTTTATCTGTATATCTAAGAGCGTTAAAATAAATCTTAAACTATATGTAAAATATGCCTTAGAAATTCTGAAACCTAAGCAGACAAACATTTTCAAAAACGCGTCTAAACGTATAAAAAAGGACTTAAAATCCATAAAAAGAGGATGTGTTTGGCTCACAATCGCGGTTCCTGACGGTCAGCGAAAAACGACCACTTTTTGCCCTTTTTGTGCGTTTAAATGCGTTTTCAGCAAAAACACGCTTGTAAACTCGTATAAACGCATAAAAAGTAGTTATCTTTTTCCTTTTCGTGAACTGTGATTGTAATTATGATTGTGATTTATAAATATGAAAAGGTGACAATTTTTTATGATCGTCTTATGCGTTTACGGGCGTTTATCACCGTTTTTGTGCTAAAAACGTGTTTAAACGCACAAAAAGGGCAAAAAGTGGTCGTTTTTCGCTGACAGTCGGAAACCGCGATTGTGAGCCAAACATGTCCACTTGTTATGGATTTTAAGCCCATTTTTATACGTTTAAACGCGTTTTTGAAAATGTTTGTCTGCTTGGGAATGATTTCAAAACTTTGTTATTCTTGCATTCAACAAAAAACAAATTCTTTTTCAGTTTTGACAAATTATTGCGCTTTCTTAGTATTAAATAACTACAAAGTTTCAGGTCTATAACATTTACTACATTTAAGAAATTGTAATAACATTGAAGATGTGTAGGGTAAACTTTTTCAAATTCGATACTAGAAATCTTCTTCAATCTATTTCTTTGAATTCTAATTTAATTATTATCATTAATGAATAAAAGTCTGAATATCTATATTTATTATTTTACTCTATTTCATACTTTTTCTTAGTCATTTTGCTTTATTACTTATATTAAATACTCAATAAATTTCGAAATATTTGATTTTTGTCCTTGTTTAAGATATACATATATTTATTCTTTAGCAAAGAAAGATGAATTTTATGATACTTTGTACTATGATAAAAATGAAATGAAATTCATAATAATATTTCTCTGACGTCTTCGATAAGACTCTGTTGACATACTGACACAGAGAGTTAGTTGTGTTTTTTTTTGTTGCTTCGTTTTATTTGAGAGAAGACAATGCCTATATCAAGTGAGAATGATTCTTTTGTTATAACTACTAATATGAATTTTATTTAATTTTTTTTTTTTAAGTAAAAAAATTATGTTGTGATGTTCTGACCGACACATTTTTCACTTATTCAACGGTCAAAGTAGTTCAAGTACCAAATACATTTATTGCAATTGTTTATCGTATAATTCAATTCATTATTATTGGTTATATAGCAATGTAAAAAGAAAATGCATTTTTTTTTTGGCAAAAGAAAACGAAGATAATTGTAAAACTTTTAATTGTTTTAGTTATATTGTTTGGATTAAAAAAGGATATCAACAATTTCAAGAACCACGTGGAACAAGTGTAATTAAAGTAAAAGGAATTGCTAAAGTAACAGGCAATGACACAACAGAATTCATGCGTATGTTACAAAAAAAAAACTAAACGAATTTGCATGAAAAAATAAATAAATTTTTCATAATTAAGGAACAGCGTCAACACATTTATGGGATACAGCTGAATATCAAGTGCCTCCACTTGTATGTTGATTTAGTTATTTTTTCGTATTAATATTAATTTTCTATTAGGAAAATAATGCACTTTTTATTGCTACACGAGAAACAGTCACTTACGGTCAAACAGAGGGTTACTGCCCTAGTGTATGTAAAAGAAAATATTTTATTACACTGAAAATCTTGATTGTTTTTGGTACATAGGCATTAAACGAGAAATTATTTTGTGATAACTCAACATTGTATTTATGTCCAGAAGGTGAACCAATACCAAGTACATTTGGTGAGTAGATTTCATCTGCTAATGTAATGTTATCAATAGAGATACATGTTCAGGTTATTTTACGGGAAAGTGTGTACCAAGTTTGGAGAATGCTTCTATAGGCGTTTGTCAAATAAATGCTTGGTGTCCTGAAGAACTTTCAAAATCAACGTAAGAAGAAACTTTTTTTGTTCTAATAAAATTTTCTAAAATTTAGTGTTTTATTTATTTAAGTGAATTAATAATGGATAGTAGTGATTTGGAAAATTTTACAATTTATTTAAAAACATTGGTGACATTTACATTGTTCAATATCAATTTGTTTGTTTTGATTATACTTTGAAATCATAAAAATTCCTTTTTTTTTTTTTTTTTTTTTGTTTTTTTTTAGGAGAAATGTTCGTAATGATACGAATTTTACATGTCGATATCATAAAGTTAATGATCCACGCTGTCCTATTATTCGTATTGGTGATATTCTTGATAGTCTTAATACAAATAAAGCAGCTCTTCTACTTGAAGTAAATCTTATTTAACTAAACATTAAATTGAAATAAAAATTCTAATTACATATTTTATGATATAGGGTGGTTTAATTGAAATTCGTCAAGATTGGACATGTAATTTTGATTTTCATAGAGAGCATTGTTTTCCAAAACTTGAATTTAGTGTATTACAAAGTGGTGACGATAGACAATCTCCTGGTATTAACTATCGGTAAGAGTAGAAAAAAAGAAAGTACTAAAAAAAGAAATTCTTTTTTTTTTAATTTTACATAGACAAGCTCAAAAATATCATATAAATGGCACAGATTATCGAACATTATCAAAAATCTATGGATTACGTTTTGTTGTTTCTATATCAGGAAAAGGTGGACAATTTAATATAGTTGATTTATTTGTTGCTATTGGTATATATATTAAATTAATTTTTATATTTATTTAAATATAAATATTGTTTCTTTTTTATTTTATTATTAAAGGTTCTGGTATTGGTTTTATGGTTATAGCTGATATTTTATGTGATGCAATATTTATGTATTTTCATAAATATCGAGAACGATATCGTGAAGGAAAATTTAGTGTATGCGTAATGTCTTCAACCAGAGCTAATTCAAATGAACATTTAGTATGTGCATAGGTTTGTAAGCTAATGAACATAAAAATCATTAATTTTTTTTATTTTTTAGAATCACATACAGTCGACTCGAAAAGATAGAAGATCGTCATTACAAGAAACTTTTTAAAGATAATATAATGAAATCTTTTTTTCTATTTTATTTTGTTTTTGTTTTTATTAATTATTTTATGAAATAAAATAAAGTGATATTTGATAACAAAAAAAAAATAATAATCGTTCGATAATATATTTATTTGTAACTATTAATCATGTTTATCTATATTTTTCGAGTATTATATTGAAAATCTTTTTTTCATATATACAAAATAAAAAAAAATAGAATAATAATTATTAATATAAAGTGTGTTTGTTTTTTCTTTTTATGTACAAAATAATTTCAAAAAAAAAAGTTTCTTTTGTTTTTGTTTAATTATCGTCTGTTCATCAAACGTAAATATGCTGGATCAAATATATTTTGATTATTTTTTGATGATAAATTATTCATTGATAAATTATTAAGAGCTGTACGTAATGCATCAGCATCAATGATTAATACTGATGATAAATCAAGACTGTTATTATTATTATCACATTGATGATGATGACGACGACGATTACGTACTTCTTGTTGTTTGAAGTTAATTTCATTTGTTGATTTTCTTGTATGTGCTAAACGAAGATCAATTAATGTTTGAATAACATCTTCAATACATATTCCAGTATCCAAACTAAATAAAGAAATTGATTATTTATTTTTCATTTTCTTTTTAAAAATAAATAAATAAACCTAAGTTGTGTAACAGTAACATGCATTTGTAAACGACGATATTCATCAAGTTTTGATAAGATTGTTGAATGCCAATAACTTTTATATGTCATTTGACCAAGTTTTGATAATGGTTTCTCTGGTGAACCTGTTTTTTTCTCCAATTTGGTTAATTCATAACCTAAAAACCTTGTATAATGATAAATCTTTCGAAAATAAAAAAAAAAAAAAAAGAAATTCTTACTTAATGCAATTAAAAACCGACCAAAACCTTGTCGTTGACGATGCGGTAATACCTAATAAAAGAAATCTAATCAATCGAACTAACTATTTAGTTGTTTCTTTTTTTTTTACCATTAAACATGCTAAATTATAAAATTCATCACTAAGTTTTTCCTAGAAAAATTTATAAAGAAATAAATTTTTATTTAAAAAAATTAAAGTAAAATAGATAATGTGTACTTTTGAAAAATACCCAATTAGATGCTGAACATTTTTCATTCGTTTATCGGATTCAACAAGAACATAAAAAAGAAATGGATTAACATCAAAATAAATTGTTTTTCGCTCTAGAAATAGTTTCGCTAATAAACAAAGACATTGACAATAAAGCTAATAATAAAAGAAACAATAAACTATAATGAACTATATAAATTATATTCTAATCTACTTGTGATGCAGTTCCATCAACTTCATATATAGATAGACCATCTGGATGTTCATAGATTTTACGACCGGGTGGATGCCGTCGATTACATTCATTCTAAAAAATTCATATTTAATAAAAAAAAAAAAAACTTTCTATTAACAAGTTCATGAACGGATATTAATTTTACATGTTTCTATTAAGGAGTATCAGATTAGCATTAGTATTATAATAATACTAATTCTTTAGACAGTAGTATTAAAATTAAATCTAACACATTGATGTTATTTACATTAGAATTAATTAATGCCAACGGGTGAGTATTATAGTAGCATTATTTGTAATTCTAATACATTACTACCTGTGGCTGATCCTCTCAGAATCTTATGTTTGAACATTTCTAATAACACAACAAAAGTGTTCATTTTCAGGAATCTGCAAGCTTAGAATATCCGAGATCTAATCATCGGTAGTCTATATCTTAACATTACAAATAATGCTAATTTAATATCTACACATTAGAATTAATTAATTCGAATACGATATGCTTAAATCCTTTGTCAACTGATCATTGTCCTCTATAAAATTCTAAATAATTTTTCTTTTTTACCATGTGTTGTCGATATTTTTTATTATTGAGAAAATATCGTAAACAATATTCACAAATATATAATTTTTCAATACTACGATCTTTTTCATTTGAACCATCTTCTACATCAATATATGGTGAATGAAACCAACAATCAATATCAACTTGACCTAATCGAATTGATGAAATATGTTTTATATTATTTGGAACCTATTAAAATAACAAAATATAATATTTAAATATAAATAAAAAAGACAAACAACATCATACATCAAGTTGTTCATCATCACTCATTGAATCATCATCAGCCATTATTGAAACGATCTAAAACATATTTAATAACATTTTCTATTTGTTCCCCTGATAAGCAAAAAACAAAAACAATATAGTATTGCAAACAAAATCGTTTTACAATAATATTCGATAAAATAGCACCCTTTGATTAATTTTTGATATAAGAGGAAAAAAAAAAAGTTTTGTGTTATCACAAATGAAAAAGTTCATTCTAAAAACAAAGAAATTCATCAATGAGATTGCACGAAGAAAAACAAAACAAAACAGAAAGTCAAAAAAATTTAAAATTCATCTTTGCTTGTTTTTGTATTTCGTTGTTCAACTTGTAATGTCGGTATAGTATTTGTTGTAGAATATTTCATTCGTTTTGCTGAACGATATGCCGGATGTTCTTTAACATATTTAACCATGTTACGTACAATACGAGCAAATTCATATTTATCAAATGCATAATTTGTAAATTTTTTATGTGGTGTTCCTAATGTTGGATGTTTTCCTTCATCTTGTGGATAAACTTTAGCATTATTTTCCCATGTAAAATATTTAACACCACGAAGACGAGCTAAATCTAAATAACAATCTCGATCTTCACAATTATATATTTCAAAAACAGCTGCCCAATCTGGTAAGAAAAGTAAATGAGTTAAACCAGCACCATGCATTCCTAAATGAAAATAAATAAAATATATTTCAATTGTTTACATTTGAAAAAAAAATGAAACAACTGCTTGTGAATTCAAATTTTAATTAATATTATTAAATCAAAATGAGCAATCAATTAAGCATAGAAATGTTTTTAAAAGATGTTAACTAAGAAATGAGGTGAAATTATTGTGTGATCGATATGTCGAACAGTTCGATGAACAAATTACATGCATAACACAATCAAAAAATACTCTTTTTGATATACTAACGGAGAAGAGAACATCGCTAATAGATAACATGCTTTTGAGATGATTCTTAACTCGATACGTAAGACCTATTGAAATTCAAGAAAGCCTTAGAAAAAAAAACTCGTATGCACGAATCGTTTCCCGTAAGTTCTCACTATTTAGTACGAAAGTTGAACGGTCGAGCTCTTAGAAAATCGAGTTGGTCTTTCGTGAGTTTTTGGTTCCCATTCTATACATTATGGGTCTGTGTTTCAAAAAAACGATGTTCACTCTCACAAAGTGTCAAATTTCTTCTCTGGTAGAGAAAATTTAGAGAGAACATTGTTGAAGTTTATATTTTTCACAATCGAATTTTCAATATTGGCATCTACGTATAGGAGATATTGGCCTAGTTTATATTTGCACAATGAATTGTTTTTATTGAAAAACGAATTGATACAAAATTTCAATTCGAGAGTCAATAAGACGTTACAAAAATGACCATAACTAAAGAAAAACGACGTATGAATTGAAACCATTTTTGTAATATTTCCTTGAATCTCAATAGAATCTATCTAATGAATGATAAGAATATGCTGGACTAGTGCCTCTTTAAAAACTTGATTAGCTCTTTCGGAGTTTATGACTATTATAGCACGTACTAATTATCTATGTTCTCCAAAACAGTTGTTCAGCCTCTTGAAGTTGTAAACCGCTCCTCCGAAAGAAGAAATCTGGCTAAAACACTGTGCGAAGCTAGCATGTTTTTTGTTTTTGTCTCAGTAAGTCCAATGGAATTCCGATGTAGAGAAAACTATTTCAGAATTTATTCATATCACATCTAAAACATATTCTTCAACATTTGTTTTTTTTTTAATTTATTTAGCCAAAAACAAGGATAAGATAATTCGCTTAAAACCATAGAATACGTGACTATCATCTTTAGTTCCGGTCTCTCACATCTCTAGATAAGACTCATCTCAATAATGAATTATTATTTGATAGAGTTCTCTCGTCAGATTTACCTTTGAATTCTTACAAAAAATGTCATATTATTATGTAACTTATCATCTCAAATTAGTACATTCATTGTAAATCACAAATATATACTCAACAATTGATAGGATACTTTTTTTTTTTTCTTTCAAGAAGTGTCTAAAATAAAATATATTGATATACTAATTTTCATTGATTTAAAAAAACAAAAAGTCTTATCAAAAGAAAAGAAACATACCCATAAAAATATCTGTATTATGTGTAATATTAAGTTGTTCAATAAATGGTATATTAATATTATAATCGACAACATTAATTAAATAATCATTATTTTCATTCATTGAAACATTTCTTAAATGTTGAATAATTTCATCAGCATTTAAAATCTGTCGAAATTGTGTTGTACGATTTAATAATGTTATTCGAATTTGATTTGATTTTAATGGACCTAATTGTGGTATATGAAGACGATGAATAATATATTGTTGAAATGAATGAAATAAACTTGTTTGTGTACAACCCGGTATAAGTGGCATATTATAATAAAAACCTTTAAAAAAAAGAAAAAATAATGTGCATTCGAAACAAAAAATTTTAACACTCTAATTTCTATTTTTACATCATCGAAAAGATCTCATCGAGTTCTATTCAATCATGTAAAAATATTAGAATATGAAAATTTTTGTACATGTTTTATTTTTAAGAATTTTTTATTTTAATATCATCTTACCATAAAACATTCGAGCAAGAAATGAAAAAATAACATTTTGAAAACATACACGTTTTCCTTCAAATTCTCTTATATGTATAAGACGATTTGATGTGAATGCATTCCATGTATGTGAAAAAAAACTCCAATAATCATTTTTACTTGTATCCCATAAAATAATTTGTATATCTTTTGTAAATGTATTATTCATATGTTGTGATATATATAAATTAATAAAATCACAAAAATGATGATACATATTATATCCACTATCAAGTTTAATAAATATTGTTGGTTTAGTTATATATAAATCACAATTAAATGAATTTGTATCATTAATTTCAATAAATACTTGTAATTCTGAAAACCAACTTTGTAATGGACTTTTATGATCACCATTTTTAATTAAATCATTACGATTTAATTTACAATTACCACCAATATCACCATATTTAAGTATATCTTCACGATAACGATCTTGATGTTTAGATGTTTCAATATGTTGAAAATCTATATAAATATTATTAGCTCGACAAAAACGTAAATGATCAACACATTCAAGTGATGGTGAACAATATTCTCTTAATTCATTACGTTTTTCTGTAATATAACCAAAATCAGCTGTTCGCCAAAATTCATAGATTTGTTTTTCTTTTGTTGTTGTCCAACCTCGACTATCATCTGGACATTGAATAAATGTTGCATTATTTTTACAATTTGGTTCATAACCCCAACAAGCTATATCAGATGATGGAAGATTTTTTGCTTGTTCATAATAAGGACATTTATCTTTATCAAGAAGACATTGATTATGTAAGGAAGGATTATTTGTAAAGAAATAAATTGAATGTTCAATTGGAATATCTAGTTCAGACCAATTATAAGTATCACCAAAAGAGAAGAAAAGGAATGATAAAAAAAAGATGATTAACATCTAGAAGAGACAGGAAACAGGGAGAGACAAATCATGTTGAAGTTATTTTATTTTCTAAATAACAAACAAAAAAAAGAAAATGTTATTCCGATTTTTCTGATGATGGTAAAACTCGTCGTAATGTTCGATCATAGAAAAGAAAACGTTGTGATTGACTACTACCTTTAAATTCAAGTTTATCGACGTGCCAACTGAAAAGAGAAAAAAAAAAAAGAGAATATCAATTTATTTCAGTAAAATATTCGATCATATAATTGCAATAAAGCAAATACTTTTCTATATCGAAATATTTATACTCATTGTGAATATCATCAAAGAAGGTTAATCGATTCTTAATCATCGTTTAAAGAGTCATCGTATTTCGATACCATGAAAAAAAAAAGTATTTGCTTTGTACTTATGAATTATTGAATGGCGATCTTTTTTTTTTTTTTTGTTAATACAGTAAAACCTCTCTAATGTCGGACTGACTAATACTGCTCACTTTTTTTGGCTGCATAATATTATGTGCTTTCTTCATTTCAACAATTAATTAATTCAACCTTTTTTTTTAATCATAGGTAATCAACTTATTTTGAATTGTTGTTTAAGTATCTACAACTAATCCATTTCCTTGCTCGTATGTGTACCTCATGATTGTTTATCATAACGCAATAGATATCATATCCATTTTTTTCTTGTTCTAAATGTTAAAGATAGAACGTATATACAGAGATTATTATTACTTAGGAGCTTAGAAATAAGGGCTCACAAGAAAATCTTTCTAAATATACTGAGATAGTGTAGCATGATACCATGATTTCATATAGAAAAATTGAGTTTTGAATTTTGATTTAACAACTTATATAGAGACACACTTTAATTAATCAAAATAGTCTATTGTAAAAGTTTCAGATCTTTTGTTTATTTCTATTCTAAAATACGGCTATGATAAAATCATGTTTTTTTTCATGTTGCCTATATACACAACGGTAAAGTTCCATGTTCTTATTTCAGAATCGACTCAATAAAAAAAAATCTAAAACTTGAACAACAACGTATTCTTGTGAAAGTTTTCAAATGAAAACTCAGTTTTTTTGAAGAAACAGCAGTAATAAGTTATTAGTCTGAATCCTTTTCAGAATATTCATAATTCATCAGAAACTACATGATAGAAATAGTACTGACTCAAAATAATGATTTGACATTTTGCAACGTTCTCATCAATATAAGGAGTTTTTACTATATTTGAATTCTTAATTTAAAATCAAATGACTTACTCATCATCTACTGAATCTCTTGTAGCATAACAATAAATAATTCCGGCACGTTCAGCACCTCGGACAGGTATTTCAACCTAAATAATATCATTTGTTTTTGCATAAAAAAAAAGTAACAAAGAGTGAATTTCTTTTTTTTTTAATCCGGTCTTTTTTTTTTATTTAACAATGCAAAAAAAAAACAATGAGAGTATTTCATGTATTGGTATTGCTCGTAGACGGTTGTCGTCGATGTTTTAAACGTTCTTTACTCTTTGTTACTACTGGTTCATATTCAATTTCAAGTGAACGTTTCTTTGATAGTGGAAGTGATTTAATAATTTCTTCTTCATCACCCATATCTTCCATATCTTCAGCATCACTTTCATCAAAATCCTCAACATATTCAATTTCTTCTTCACTTTCTTGTTCTTTTTCATCTTCATCTTCTTCTTCTTTTTCTTCATCACTTTCCACTTCATCATCTTCTTCATCCACTATAACACAATTTAAATAGATATTTAACAAAAAAAAAAAAAAATTTAATTCTTACTTGAAATTGCATTAACTGGAAATGTATATGTATCTCCATAAGTTCCTTTTTTTAATCTTTCAAGTAATTCATTTTCAATAGAACGATCAATATTAGCAGCAACAAATGCTTTTTCTTCATGACGACGTTCACGTCTTTCAGCTTTCTTTTTTATTGGTACTAATTCTTGTTTAGCAGTTTTTTTTAACATTAAACGACGTGTACGAATAATATATTGTGTTAATTTTGTTAAACGTTGTTTACATTTATGTCTAATAAAACGTGGCCAATAAATTAAATGTTCATTTATTTGTTTTAATGCACGAAGATAATTTTCATGTAATTTAACTTTTTCCCATTGTTTTTTTGGATAATGTGAACGTTCAACAACTTTCATATAAAGATATAAAATACCTTTTTCTTCACGTACAGTTGCATATTGTGAATTAGCTAATGGACATGAACGACGATCACATAAACCAGTTACATTATATTCATTTGAACAGAATAATTGAGTTTTTGATTTTTGTTGTTTATATGAACAAAATTGTCCATTGAGAACAGACCAGATAACATCATCATGTTGCATATTTGTTTTAAAGAGATTTTAGATATTTTATCTAGAATATAGGAATGACTCAGTTCTTCGAACTTTTTATTGAGTCTTATTAATTTTATATATATTTTTATTTCATAATAAAAAATAAAAAATAAAAGTAAACAAATTAATTTTAATAATAAACTTACTTGTGCTCCAAGTGGACCAAGAATATTAAATTTACTTGTTGTATCAATTTGAAGTGGTTGAATGGGTTCAACAAGTTTTTCAATTATTGGTTTATAACCAGATGTTAATTCAAGTGCTTGTTTATAAAATGATTGTTCAAGAAAAAGATCTATAAACATTTGAATAGAAAAATTCAATATAAAAGAAGAAGAAAAAAAAAATCAAGAAATAAATACTTCGTGCTTTTTGTCGCGCACGAATATGAGCATAATAAACAGCACTTGAACCAGCAAGACCAATAAGTGATGCAACAAATACAAGTGGATGACCCCAACGAGATTGTTTTACTTTTGGTATAGGAATTTTTATATTCGAAGACATCTAAAATTGAAATTAAAACTTAAATGATCATTTTGTATAGATTTTGATGAAGTTACAATTTGAATTATTAATTATAAATTATGTTTGTCATAACATCATGAAAATGTTTTAATAATTATTCGATAGATTGAGACGACAGCGCTATGCTTTCTTAAAAAATCTTATTGGACAGAAATGTTCATTAGCCTTCACAAATCATATACAAAAACGTTTTATATGCGGTTTTTAACGCCATCTTTCATGGAACAAATGGTTTTTTTGATAAATATATTCAAGTTTCAAGAGCTTGTAAAACGATCAGAGATATTCATTGCGACTAAATAAAATAGTTGCTACTGTTATGATGGTATTCATATAATGTTTTGAATTTGATTGTCATAATTGTATTGGATTAGAACTATGATTACCAATCTATGAGATTCTTCTAGTCTCAATATGTTAGATTTGTGATTATGTACACTCCGTGCACGTTATACAGTTTTGAAATGTTCTTCAGAGAGAAAGCTACTGCCATGGTGACGTAGTAGCGAAGGCAAGGGGTGAGCTCGCATTATCCTGAGAGATTTTAAAAGATATGTTAAAGTAACTCTTTCCGTAGATTAGAATGGACTGATGAGAGAATTTATTAAGGTGTCAAACTGCTTTGCGATCAAGACGATGTACATTTGATGAGTGCTAGACAGTAATAGAAGAGCGAAGAGTGGTTTGTTTTTTTCGGACATTCGTTTTTGAGATATCAACAAAAAGTTGTGGCTCTCCTCAAGTCACGTGAAAAATCAATTTTCGAGTTTTAACTTCAAACTCTGCAAGAGCTAAGTTCTTAATAAAATTAGTTAATTGTACAAGTTATAGCTTTTCTATTGTTTCCTTTTTGGAGATGTAAATATATGGACAAAATATACTTTTATACACAAGAGAATTTCAAGTATTGAATACGTCAAGATAAGAGATACTAGAAAAATTTATAACGTGCTTCACGAACTAATCTCGTTGAGAACTTTGTTCGTGTAAATTTTGAAGGCAAAACTCTCACGTGACCTGAGAGAAATTATACCTTTTCATTGAAAAGCCTCGTAAAATTTTGATATTCTCAGAATGAAAGCTTAGAAAATCAAACCATTTCAGATTTTCCTGTTACTTACTGATGTGTATCGAATACGCATCATTATTGCTGAAAAGCGATTTAACAATTAGAGACGTTCCCTTATCATTCCATTTTGACTTGAAATATTGCTACGATATCACCACCATGATAGACATCTCCGAAAATGACTCATATTCGAAGTGTATAATGTAACCTCGATAACAATCATACAATTTTTTAATATTTTACCTTTTATTTTTATACTATAGGATTTACTTTGTCAGTTAGACCAAGATTTTGTGTATTATACTATTAAGTTTATGTTTTGATTTCCAATTGACTTACTCTTAGATTCAAATTTTACAAATGACAAGTAGAAATCAACTTCTCTTAGTTTTGTAAGTTTCGATTAAGTACCAATAGTAGTCAAATATTTGTTTTCGTTTTCTAAATTTTATATAATATTTCCTTAATCGACTATCTTTCATTTCGTATGATTTCTTTTCATTTGTCTTTTCTTGTTTAGATTAAATCTGTAAATTCTTTAGAAATTTCATCGGCAGAGAAGGGTTACGAAGATCATTATTATTCTTCATCGAACTTATTTTCAAACGAATGAGTCGAATTGAAAATACTTTTTGTAATGTCTTAGTACAAGAAAGAAAAACACATTTCTTCATTTGATTACGACTTGAGTTTTTACAATTTGTTATTTTATTCAAAGTGATCATTCTCTATTGTTTTTTTTTTTGGTTTATTTATTTATTTATTTAACTTGTTGACAGTAGACTTCTACGTTGTTATGTTGGTCGAATTGGAGGAAAATATACTGGTTCATGATGAACCGATGAATATAATTCATCAATTCTTGTTCTTAATGGTGATGGTTTAGTAGTATATGTTCTTAAAATATCAAGATATTTCATGTACATACGACATCTAATCAAAAGAAATCGAACTTTTAATATCAGTAATAGAAAAAATTGAGAGCAACATACTGTTTTAATAATCTTCGTTGTCCTTCAGGTGAATTTCGAACAAGACAATCAATTGTTACAGCTGCAAAGCTAGGTAAAAGACTATGTGAACTATTTAATAATGTAATAAGATGTTCAAGACCATCACTTGCAATAATTGCTTCACAAACACCTATTTGATCAAAAAGAAAAACAAAATTTCTAGTTAAAAAAAAAAAAAACAACAAAAAACATTTTCACTTTTGTAAAGAAGAAATAAAATTTAAACAAAAACATGCAATAGTTGGTTATTATTAATTTTTCATGCAATTATGTTAATCATATATCATGGTTTTTTGTTTTTGTAACCTGAATGTTTATGCATTCCAAAGCCTAAAATAATTCAATAGATTATTTATCTTATTTTTCAATATATATTAACCTGTCGGTAGACGTGCTAATCGTCCAATAATATCTGTTGGTACAAGTTTTTCTTCATCATCAATATGAGGATCACCAATAATTCGAAATAAAGTCATTAATGCTTGACTTATCCATTCTGAAGCAATTATATCAGGAAAGAGACGAATTAACATAATCATCTAAAAATTAAAAAATTATTTTCTTATTAAAAAAAAAAAAAAACAAAGAAAAGAAAAGAAATAATTAATAATATAATTTACTTGAAATGCTGCAAAAGAACGAATAGAAAGTTGATTGGATGTTAATAAAAGTCGAAAATGTTCATGATTAAGTGTAATATTTTCTGCACAATAATTATAATAATTAACATCATTACAAATAAAAGTAACCAATCTAAATGAAAAATAAAAATAAAAATATTGTTTTTGATCATTTCATCTATACCCAAGACCAGCTCTAATTTGAACTTCTTCATCAACAGGATGAAGTAATAATGAAATACGTTTAAATAATTGTTGAATAACTGGTTTTGTTAATATTTCTTTATTTTCTTTATGATCTATAAATATAAAATTTATTTGAAATATATTATTTAATTCATATATAAAAATATATTAAACATACCAAAAATTGTATAAGCAACAGTTGTTATTGCTTTAGCTTGAAGAAGTTTATCTTTATTTGCTCGACGAATTAATATTAATAGTTGATTAAATCCATTAGCTTTTTGAAATATTGTTTGATTTATTCGACATGGACGATATGTTGGTAGAAGACACAATTGTTGAATACATTGTAAACATTTAAGAAGTAGTTTTACTTCATGATCAACTGATAATAGTCGAACCATTGGTGGTATACAATGTCGACGTCCAAATTTGAGAGGAATATTTTCATTTTCAGTTGGTACTCGTCGAAGAAGTTCACTGATAGCATCAAGCACAATATACAATTGATCACTTGATTTTACATTTAAAACTTCTACTAAAGTAGACACTCCAATAGAATCTTAAAGAAATAAAAAATACTTTCATATTCTTATAATTCTTATTTTTTTTAATCAAATTATCTTACATGCCATTGTTTGTCTTCGACTAGGTTCACGTCCAGTCAATGACCAAAGTGTGCATATAATAGAAATACGTAATTTTGGTAATGTTACTTTATTTAATAATGTAAGAAGTTGTTCAGCACCACCTTGTTGTAAAATTGTGAATTGTGAGCTAGTATTATGTATAATAATCATCTAAAACAAATCATTAATTTCCTTATTTCTAGTTTTTATTTTTTTTTATTTGATGACAAATAAAAATTTACTTGAAGTGTATCAACACTTGAACGTTGTACATCTTTATATGTTGAATTAAGTCCACTTAATAAATGTGCAATCAATAAATGATTATCAGCACATATCTGTTGTTGTTCTTCATTTTCTAAACATAAATCTCGAATAAAACGTAAAATTGATATTGTTAAATCACGATCAAATCGTTCAAGTAAATCAATAGCTAGCTCAAGAATTGTTCGTTTAACTGATGATGAATGTTGTATTAATGTTTGATAATCTCTTTTATAATGTGCAATTTTACCAAGAATATCAAAAAAAAGACATATTTGTTTTATAGGAATATTCATTGTATCTATATCTAATAATCTTTGTATTTCACCAATAAGATTTTGATTAACACATGCTTGAATACAACGTGTATCATCACATAATTGACATACAATATGTGAAAAAAGTACTAAAATAATATCATTTGTTTTATGCATTTTAACAAATGCACGTGCACCTTCTTCATTTTGACTAAATATTGTTCGAAAATTTGGATCAACATACATAATATTATAAAATATAATTAAACAACTTGTTAATAATTGTTCATTTGAATTATTTGTATTATTAACAGTTTGTATAAGAACTTGAATAGTTTTTTCAATAAGATGTAAATTAGATATATATGACCATACAGAATTAATATATTGAGGTGATGTCAATTGTTCAAGTAAATGACCTGCAGCTGATGAATCATCATATGTTTTAGATAGAAACATAGTCATCAATGTATTCCATAAATCGAGTTCATTAGCATATGGTGCTTCTGCAAAATATAGAAATAAATCAGCATTCTGTTTTAAAACAGCTATTGAAGCCATAGAACGATTATCACCATCACGACAGGTCACTTTAGCCCCATGTTTTATTAAACATTCAATAGTACGACGTGCATTACCAATTGTTGCAGCTAATAATGGTGTTAAA
Source organism: Rotaria sp. Silwood1 (assembly GCA_905250075.1). Taxonomy (NCBI): domain Eukaryota; kingdom Metazoa; phylum Rotifera; class Eurotatoria; order Philodinida; family Philodinidae; genus Rotaria; species Rotaria sp. Silwood1. The sequence continues at coordinate 1,211,819 of CAJNOP010000024.1, forward strand.
CGAAAATAATCATATGTTATTGTTTCAACCATTTCTAGAATACGTGCTCTATGAGCAAGACTGAGTCGTTCTTTTTCGTCTTCTGATCTATTTTCATCATTCTCATGATTTCTATGTCCACCTTTTGAATCTAGATTAGCTAATATTCGTTCAATAGCAGTATCATAATCACGAAAAGCTGCTTCATGAATAGGTAAACGACCTTCACTATTATATTCATTTGCCATAACTACATTTATAAATAAAGAAATAAACGTAATATCATTTAAATTAATTTATAAACATCTGTTATATCCGGTTGTGTTTTCAGCAATTTATATTCATTTTCGTCTTTTTTTTCTTTTTTCTTTATTATTTCTGTCTACATCAAGTAGAAAAAAAATTCAAAATAGTAATCAAAACTTATCCTGTCTCCTCATTGTGTCCATAGTTGTTTTGACAACCTTATACTTTTCTTTTTTTGACACATGAAAAACAATTTAATCAATTAGGTATGAGTCGATTTAAAAAAAAAACGTTAAACTTTCTATAAACTTGTTAGAGACAATTTCAAACTCTTTTCTTTTTTCTCTGTCTAAATTTATAACAAAAAATACGTACTTACGAACACACAAGCATAGAATACTTTCTTGATAAGAGAAAAAAACTGATGTTTGCCGTCGTATGATTATTATTTTTTTTTCTACATACACAAGAAAGAATTTTTCAATCGAAAATGTAATAATGTTTTCGAGTGCTGTTCTGTTCTTGTTAAAATATTATTTATTTATTCGTACTATATAGCATTCCTATTATTCAATGAATGTATTGCACATATTGCCAACAATTTTTTTTTATATGCGAAAAAAACAATAATCAATGGTCAAAAAAAAAAGTTTTTGTTCAGAATAAAATTAATTTTTGCTTTGATAAAAAAATAGAATGGTTTAAAACAGAAAAATAACGTAGAGGTTTTTTTATTTGCTTATTTCATAGTAGGTGATATAGAAAAGTTTGTCAAATGAATGAAATTATAACCGTTTTCGTCGGTTTCTTTTTTTTTTTCCATTTTGTTTTTAACCACTTGAACAGACACAACGTTTCTTCTCTTCAACAACAATAACAACAACAAAAAACACGAAAAGTGAAATCCATTAGCAATTTGTTAGATGTTATATAGAGAGCATGGGAGTGAAATAAAATAATATATTTTAAATGCTTCGATCAAATATTATTTTGAACAAGTAAAAAGTGCGAGCAAAGTCGAACAATGACAACATCCCATAGGTTAATTTAAAATTGATTGAATATTTTATTTTGAATTATTAATCATTGTTTTTTCTTTTCTTCTTTTTTCTATAATTAATAGTGTACGAAAATCAGCAGCTTCACATCATGATACAACAAGTGATGATGTTATTAAAACATGGCTTATCTATGATGATAATGGATATTTACCAATACATAAAGCAGCTTTTCAAGGACATGAAGCAACAATAAAAAATATATTAGATGATGCACAACAAAGAAATGAACTTGAAGAACAACTTGAAGCTAGAACAGAAAGAACTGAATTCACTCCATTACTATTAGCAGTTGCCGTAGGAAGATTAGAAATTATTGCAAGTTTACTTAAATATCCTGTCAATTTAAATGCTGTGGATACAAATGGAAACGGTAACTAAGTAAAAATGAATAAAGCAAAACATGATTGATAAAGATTAATTTTGTTTTTTAAATAATTGATTGTTCATTGTTAGATTAAAATTAAGATAAATGGAAGACTTACTAGAGCAATAATTTAGATTTTCATTATTCCTTATTTTTATATCATAATTAATTTAAATTTTCATCTTAACTAACTTTCGAACCTGATGGTTATAGTAATGTTTAAAAATCAATCAGAAAAACATTGAGAATTATTTTCTCATACCAATAGTTTTTTTTTTTTTAAGTTCTAAATATTGTTATTTTGACTCGTATTATTAATCAATATAATTCAATGGTTTAAAATGAAGCCGTATTGGAAAGTAAACCCGTTCGAAGAATATGTAATTTGAAATAAGAAGGTTCGATTCTCACACTTCGAACTAACAGATTTTTTTGATACGTCCTAAGTTTGATAAAAAAGAAATATGGTCTTTTTCCATTTATCGATTTTATAACATTTAAAATGAAACGAAAAAATCAAAATTATTCAATAATCCTTTTTTCTTTTCAAAAAAGATGTTCATTTTAACGCTGTTTACGGTTTGTTTGATCTATCATCATAACAAAAGTTCATTTATTGAAATAACGACGTCAAAACTCATTATTATCAAGCGAAGAAAAAAAAAATACATTTTCATTATTGACGTTTCATAAATAATGATTGACAGAAACAAGTAGTTTTTTGTATTTTAATTAGGTATGGCAACTATTGCTGCTCTGTCACAAAATGAACGTACACTTCGTTATATTATTGATTACCCTTTTCCAAATAATGCATATAATGTTTGGAAGCCATTATTTAAATTATTTATTTCATTAAATGACGATGAAAGTATTGTATGTGGTCGTGCACTTGAATTATTAACTCGTCGTGAACCGAATGGTCATCGAAGTAGTCCATATTGGCCAGCTATGGTGGATAATGGTCTTATTCCAACATTAATTCATGTATTTACTGAATCAAAAAATGATGATGTACTTATAAGTGCATATCTTTTATTATTAAATAGTGCTATGGAATATCCACGTATTAAAACAGAAATAATGACAATTAAAAATGCATTTAGTCCTATGTTAAAACATACACGTTCAACAAATAATCAAGTTGTTACATTATTAGGTCGTGTATTAGCATGTTTAAGTGAAAATAAATCTTTAATTGAATCAATGGTTGATCAAGGTCTTATTGAATCATTAATGATACTTATTGATAAACAACGTACACCACAAATAATAGCATCATATTTTGATTGTTTAGCTAATATTGTTTCATATTCACCTGAATATCAATTAAAATTAGCTAATTCACAAGAATTTATTTCATTACTTATAAATCATTATTTAGAAGAATTTGATTTACGTTTATCATTAGCTGTTATGCATTTTATACGTCAATTAGCATTTAAAAATGAACAAATACAAAATTTATTAGCAAAAAATGGTGCATGTGAACATATACTTAGTGCTTTATCAGCATCATCTAAAGATTTACAACAAGTTGCTATTGAAGCTATACAAGCTATAAGTGATAAAAATGTTCTTGTACAACGTATTATGTTACGTGAAAATGCTCTTGAACAATTATTAAGTTTATTAGACAAAACAAATCTATCTAGTTTACAAATAGCTATTGTTTGTACATTATGGACATTATGTGGTAATAGTTCATCACGTAAACGTGAAGTTGCAACACGTATTGGTGTTAAAAAATTAATTAGTTTTTATAGTATTAAATCTGAAGAACATTTATTAGCTATTACTGATGCACTTGGAGAATTAGCAAAACGAACAGCAAGTGTAAAAATGAATGTACAAGAAGAAATAAATCATTGTCAAGGAATACAATATCTTATAAGATTATTGAAATCGGATAATGAAATGCTTGTTTTAAGTGTTTTAAGAACATTACAGTTACTTGCATGTGCACCTGGTTTTGTTTCGAATCGACGAAATCAAGAAACCATTGTTAAAAATGATGGTGTTACAATAATGGTTGCTTTGATGTTACATGCCAAAAGTGAAATTATTCAAGTCGAAGCAGCACAAACTTTAGCTTGTATTGGATTAGGTATATAAAATACTTGATAATCTGTCGAAATAAAGAAAGAATTCGTTTTTGTTGTTTTTTTAGTAAATATTCAATGTTCGACAATTATTGAAAATACATTAGATTTTTCATATGAACACCTATTTACTTTAATGCAATCAACGAATCCAATTGTACAATTAAAAGCAACAAATGCACTAGCTTCATTTGTCTATAATAATCCACGTGTACAATTATCTCTTTCGAAACAACATGAACTTTCATTTGATTATTTTCAAACATTTCTTCAAAATAATAATGATCAAATACGATGTGCAGCAGCATTTCAAGTTTGTTTTTTATGTTTATATAATTTATTAATCAATATGAATTTAAATTTTTTTAGCTTGTTGTTTTGGCTGGTTTAATACGTGAACGAACACAATCAGTTAATACAGCTATTGGATGTGGAATTCTTATTGATATTCTTCGAAAATCTCAAACTGAAGAAGCAAAATCAGAAGCTGCCGAATGTATAGCTCGACTTGCACATATGAAATCAGGTAAATTATTGAAATTCATTTTTCTTTTGTACTATTTTTTATACTATGTTATTTCTATATAATAATATAGTTACCTATAAATATATATATATACATGTTTAATTATAGTCTCTGAAGTGCTTAAGCACACAGGTAACATTATTCCAATATTTATATGCCTCTTCTCCTCTTCTTCTTTTTCTTCTTCTTCTTGGCACTTAATATTAGTCTTCAATTATTTGCATCCCGAAAAACTTCTTATTATAGTTGTTACTTTCTTTATTCTATAGATTATACTTAATAGTTGCATGCATGCAGGCCCCGCGAAAGTGGGGGGGTGTAGGAGGGTGTGCACCCCCCCAATAATTAATAATTACTCATTCGTAGCCAACAAAATCCATAAATCTTTTTGAAATTTTTTGCTAGAAAATTCTGAAGGGATGTTTAAATTTTTCGCTTCGCGAAAACATGACCACGGGAGCGTATTCGACCTAGAAATATCTCTGATTTTTTTGTTTTTAACGCAATTTTACTTCTGTCTTCTTTTGAAGAGCTTTATTTTCCAACAGTCGTCACTAGCGTGGCCGCCTTCGGCGACGAAATCTCTAAGAGTTATCGCAACACTTTTTGCTTTCGAACAACATAAGGGAAAAAGAGTTTTTCGTGAGTCTGAAAAATGTTTTCGCTTCGCGAAAAATAACAATTGTGTAACCGCAGTTAACTTAGACAAACTTCCTATTGTCCGATTCAAAATAAAAGGCAGGTTACGATTTTTCGAATAACTTTTGATAGGAACGAGATAGAGAGGTGCGGTTTTCACAATTCGAAAGAGGGATGTCTGGGCCATCGATCGGTATAGAACTCATTAAGACGGAAGATGTTTTTTTTATAGGTACCTTGGGATCAACATTTTTTCTTTTGAGTATTTTCATCAATTTTCATGATAATCTCAGCTCAAATTATGTCAAAATGTAGCTCTAATCACCCTCTTTTCGCTATAAAATTATCACATATTTTATTATCTCTCAATCGCTTATTCTAAGCGGATTTAAAAAAAAACAAATGTTAATTTTATAGCAAAAAAGAGGATGATTTGAGCTACATTTTGACATAATTTGAGTTGAGATTATTCTAAAAATTGATGAAAATACTCAAAGGAAAAGTGTTGATCCAAAGGTACACATAAAAAAAATATCTTTCGTCTTAATCAGTTCTATACTGATCAATGGCTCGGACATCGCTCTTTCGAATGGTGAAAACCGCAGCTCTCTATCTCGTTCGTATCAATAGTTATGCGAAAAATGGTAACCTGCCTTTCATTTTGGATCGGATAATACTTTAGTCAACTTTTCCTTTGAAACAGCTTGATATAGAGCAATTTGCACCAAAGTGGTCGCTTTCGATAACGGCAGTATCGAGAAATTTTCTCATATTGGACTCGAGTTCTCTTCTTGAAAATTTGCCAGAAAAAGTCAAATTTTTTAAGGAGGTTGCAAAAAGTTGTCGCTTCGCGAAAAATGATTACATTTTACGTCCACAAAAAAAGATTAACATCAGATCTGATGCGAAAAAAATTTTGCTTCCCACAGTCTTGACTGCCTTGAAATCTCGTCACACCCCCCCAATCTTGGGTTCCTCGCGCGGGGCCTGCATGCATGTTTCTTTTCATTAATCATTCTTTCAGGTGTACCACAAGCATTAATTTCAGTTAATGCAATTGATTATTTATGTGATTTATTTTCATCATCACATGATACAACAATTGGTATTGCATCTGTAGCACTTGGATATCTATCTTATGTTCCTGAAGGACAACGAAAATTATTACATAGGTATTTAAAGAAAAAATATATATTTTATTATTTTTTTTCTTCAAAAATCTTTAATTTATATTTTTTTTTTAAAAAAACAACAGATGTCGTGGTGAACCAGATATAATGGCTTTTCTCAAAGTGTACAATTGTTTACCTGATATGTCACCACGTATATCAAAACATCTGCTCGAAGATTGGGATCGATATAATACACTCAAACTACCGAAATTACGGTCAGCGTACAGTACTACTACTACAGTGGCATTCACAGCGTCCGTCATTAGCCGCACCCAATTACTGCTCAGGGCACAATCTCGTGCTGCTCGCCACGATGGCTTTTGAGAGCGCGAGGGAATGTGTTTACCAGTGTGTGCGTGTTTGTGTGTGTTTGTGCTCTTGATGCTCTCACTGCTCGGCATTTACAAACATATTTTTCTTTATTTGATTTTTGTTTTTATTCTCTTAATTTTCTTCTATTTTTAAATGACATTGAAACTCTATTAACTGAATTTTCTATGTATTTATTTATTTTTATTTATTTATTTTAGATCCCGAGGGTCAAATATTCGATACTTTAAAGTTCTTTCAAACAATATTGAACGTTTAAGAGCAGCACCACAATCAACGATTGATAAAGAACCTAACAAATCAACTATGATCAAATTTTATTTACCACCTATTCGTCAAAAAGTTAAATAATTTCTTTGTTTTTCTTCATCGAATTTAATATATGTATATCATTGAAAAAGAAAAATCAAATATATATATATATATAATTGTAGTATTTATATAGAATAATAGATATCTCATTAATTTCTAAACGGTATTAAAAATCATTATTTTTTTATAACATATTAATAAAGCTATAAGAAATTGAACAAGAGACTTCTATTGATATAATATGAAATAGATGTAAAGCTTGATCTTCGTAGATTTACTAGTAATAAGAATAAATAATTTTCTTTTCAACGTTAAATTTCAATAAGCTCTATTCATTCATCATGCAAAGCTAAAGAGATTACAAAAATTTCTTATGACATTGGAAAGCATATCTGATTAACAAAAATAAAAATGTTTTTTTTTTCCGAAGTCAAATATGTATGTCATGATTAAGTCTGACGTGAGACGACAATTACAGTCGAATTTAACGAAGTCATGAAAAACAAATAAACCTTATAGAACTCAATAATGAAGAGTAAAAATTAGATCAAAAAAAAAGACCTAGTAAAATATTACAAATATAAACATGTATTGAACATAGGTTTCAATAATATAAAGCAATAAATCTTCAAAGAATTTTTCATGACAAGAATGTTCCTATTAAAACAACATCAGCAATTGCAATGCCATATCACGATATGCTTTCAAACCGTCTATTTATGTTTGTCTTCAAATGAATGACGTCTATTAGTGCACAAGATCATTTTTGACATAAAACAAAAATTTAATTAACTAATCAATCTTATACAATAAACATTCGACTTCTAATAATGACAATCGTAGTATATAATTCAAGATGAAAATTGCTGTACTGATTTGTTGATGATCGTTCAAGCCTATTCTTTACTATTATGTCAATATAATATTTTCTCTCTGCTAAAAGTTCTAAAAACAAAAACAAAAAAAGGAAATAATTTGTTCAATAAAATTTAATATAATTTCATTTTTCTAAATTTTCTTTTGACAAAAATTAAAATCACAAATAAACAAAAAAGAAAAAAGAAAGTTATTTTCAAGTCAACAATCAACAGATTAATACATAAATTGTTATATATTTATATATGTATAAATAAACTGTTCAGTAAGAATTATCTTATATAACTCAAACAAAAAAGAAACAAGAATATGTACAGATTAACTCGAATTATCGATGTAAAATAAAATAAAAATATTGAAACTCATTTTTCTCATAATGATATTTCAAAAATGGGTTATATGATTTAGATGATTCTTTCCAATATGTATACGATTATTTGGACGATTGATCAAATTTACTGTTGATAGGATTATTTTCATTAAAGTTTCAATAATCATTTCTCTTTATCCTATTCAGTTTGTCATGATTATAGGATGTTGGATCAATTAAAGGAAAAGTAGTCATTTGAGTCTTTGCTACAATAGCTGTTGTTATTAATCCTGTTCCACCTCCACCATTACCAGCTAGAGGTGTAGCATTTGCTCTATCATTTGGACAATATTCAGATAAAATTTTTGAACATCCAGGTAAAGATAAAATCATAACACGAAGTTCTTGCCGAAAAACATCAGCTGTTAAAAAATAAAGTAGAAAATTTGCTGCTGTATTTGCATAATAAATTAATGAGAACATAGTCCATAAAGATTGTGAATTTATTCCATGTAAGTTTTTAAATAAATGTCCAAATGCCATAAATGTTGATGCTGGTGCTGTTAATAAGATAAATACACATGAGACAGAGAGAAGCATAATTGTCATATTTCGCTGTTTAGCTTTTTTACGTTGGTTTTTTTGATTAATACGTTGTTGAATGCGTCGTGCCGAAGCAATTACTTTTAATATTAAAGAATTAAGTATCAACATTGTTACAAATGGACATAATGTAAAAAAAAACCATTGAATATATCCGATCATATTAGAACGAAACCATAAATAATTTGGATATTCTAATGATACATTGCATACACGTCTATATGATACTGTAACATTTAATAATGTCGATTGCTTAGGTACTAATATAATTTCATAAAAAATACCCCAATGTAATTGAATAAAAATGGAAAATAAACATATTAAACCAATAACCATGTAGGCATTTTTGACAGTGCAATGTCTTTTTGAATAATGATGTTTTGCTATAGCAAGATAACGCTGAACACTTACAGCAACAAGTAATGTTGGAGATAAATTAAGAAAATAATAAGTAAAAAATATATGTAATTTGCAAGCTATATTGCTATATAAACGCATATTTTGTTCAGGATCAAGACGAACAAGATAGAAGTTCAATACACTGAAGAAAACATTACCTAAACATAAATAGATATTAGAAAGAATAAAATTAAATTAATGAATTTTCTTGCCTAAATCAGATAATGCTAAAGCAATGAGATAAATGGATGTAACTTGAGCTCTTAATTTTTTTCGGCTAAGTGTTAAAGCAGATAAAGTATTACCAATACCACCGATGACAATTAATAAACCACCGATGATTCGAACGGACCATTTAAGGACAGGAAAATGATTTTGACTAGAAAGAACTTTAGCAGCAGATGACGTTGTTACAGTTAAAATTGACATTAATGATGAGGAAATATTGGATGATGATGGTGTTATTTGATATCCGAGTTTTGCTTCAATCATGGTAAAATTACTATCGAAGAAGAGTGGCTCGAGCCAGAGTATATCTTCCTTGACCATTGACATTGTAGAAAAAAAAATTAAACGGTCGATAAACAAACTGATAAGCATAGAAGCCGATAGTTAAAAGCGGCCGATTTTCTTGCCGTGTAACCTAAATGAACGAGAATCAATAAGGACGATCGAGATTCATGTTTGATCTTTTCTATATTAAAAAACGCTTTTTTCTACTCCGAAAGAAAGAATGGTGCTAATATTTTAAATGCACAAACCTTCTTAGTTATGTATTCCATCATAATATCGACGTTCTCGACACTAAACTGACGATCGGCATTTTTTAAGCAGTAATAATAAAAGAAACTTTCTTTCTCTTTCTTTCTTTCTTTCTTTCGTTCGCTCTCTTTCTATCACATTCTCATTTTCTTCTATCAGTATATCACAAAACACATTGAATTTACATCATGCTACTCATTAGATTCTTTCAATGCATACATCGGTAAAGTGTAGAAGAAAGTCTCGGAAATGGAAAAAGATATGTGTGACAGATATACATACGTCTTTCTGATCTAATCTACTTTCTGTTACGATTTTTGTTTCTTAAATAAATGTGGACGAGCTAGCTGTTCCAATAATATAACAAGAAAAATAACCATCATAATAAAAAAACAAAAACTTTGACACCGATGTAAGCAAGAAGATGATAAAGTTTTGTCAGTTGTCTCTTCGATAATGTAAATCAATCATTATCATTATCGAAAGAAAAAAAAAATATGTAAATAAATCTTTATATATATATATATTTATATATAAAACTAACAAGTATGTTACTTAATAAAACAAAAACACAGGCATCCATCTAAAGGATGACATTGCATGCTGATAACATTTTCTTTTTCTTTTCTTGACGTTTCTTTTTTTTTTCTTTATAACATTTGTTCCTAATTCAATTACTACTACCTTCTCCAGGTTGAGTAAATTCTGTGTGATCAGTCATATGAAAAAAATGTATTCTTATAAAAAACAAAAGAAAAAAAAAAACCTACCGATAAAAATGCTTATTTCTATCCTGATTATCATTTCTCACTTATTGAATAACAAAAATAAATCTACATGATGAAAAATATGAATTTAGCTCAATTCTTTTCTTTCTTCATCTTCTTATCATTTTCCTTTCGGCTTGATTGGTTTTACATCAGTCCCCAGGACGGAAATAATAAGGACTTTTGGTGCGTTGATCAATAATATTTTGTAACCTGAAAATATTTTATTGAACAAAAGAAAAACAGATTATAGAAAAAAAAAATATTCATACTAGAATTAATGATTTTTTTATTTTCAAATCTTATTAGGATTTCAATTATTAATACATCTAAAAACCTAATACATTAAGGCTGAAAAGACGTGAGAAGCGAAGAGAAATAGCAAAAAAAAATGTATTCCTTATTCTAGTTAAATTCTACACTTAATATGTATAAATGCATGTTACGAGAAACGAAGAGTAAAGAAAAGTTGTAGAACCATCGAATGTACTTGACATAACTCTCAAGAAGCAAATTAATGTCGATTTGTTTGCTCGTTAAAAAGAATGAGTGAGTCTGTGTGTCGTGTTTAATAATTGACGATACTTACACAATCGTTCTTTTCTTGCTTGTTAAAAACCCATGTCGACAAGATAATCTTAAAATAATTTTCTCTTCATATCTTCAATTTTTTTTTACACATCCATAGAGAGATAAAGATCAAAGTTATTTCATTGATAATTATGAAAAGTGATGATGAGAATCAAAATGGAAAAAAAAGATTCATAGCTTGAGTTTTTTCTTTCTTTATATCGTGCTTTTTCATTCTGTCTTTCTTTTCTTGGTTACTGTTGACTAATAATTTTAGCATATATGTGTGAATCTTATTCAAAAAAAAAATGAACGACTAACGGCACAACTGTTCCAGCGGAGGACTTCCCATAGGAATTAGTGTATTATATGTCCTGTTGTGTTTTTCTGTATTCCAGAGTGTTAATGAGAAAGAAAAGGGAGAACAAAGGAAAAAAGGAAAAGAAAAAGAAAGAACTCTGAATAGACCACAAGCGACACAGAGAGATGCTTAAAAATAAAGATCATTCAATTTTACAAGTGCTATTATACAACAATTATGGGTTTCATTAAATAAAACTACGTGAACTTCTCACATGATGATAAAGATCAATCAGTTTCATAATCATTTCATATTCCTTAATAGATATACATTTATACATATATATTATGTATATACCTTAAGGTGATGTAACATGAATCGAGTTTTGAGGATATGATTGACATCAATCGTTTCGGGGGCACTTTATTTTTTTATATGAGTTTTCTGGTGATAAACACATGGATGTTAACATTCATTGACTGATAACAATTTACGATTTCTATAAAACTGTTTTCGTGACAACTTAACACAATGATGTCGCTTGGGATTATATTTGCTATTGAAAAATTCATTGTTGAAAGCAAATCTATATACGACTAGTCTTTCAGTTGGTACTATCATATTCTCTTCATCTGAATAATAAATGAAAATATCTCTTAATTTTTACCTCATTCTTATGTAAATATATATTATGTTTGGTCTATGCTCTCAACATACTCATCGATAACATTCAAAAGATGAAAGGAAGGTGCTTAAGGATTAAAATAAAGGAAATACATAATTAAAAGTAATGCAACAAAACAATACAAAACTAAGCTAGACCAAAACGTAAAAGTCACTCAAATAAAACAAAAAAGAATAATCCAACGGAGAAAAATAACAGACGCCTTGATATTCTATAAAGGTTCTCTTTGTAATTAATAGAAGAAAATTTTATTAAATGACTATTATCATAATAACATTTAATCGAAGAAATTTATATCTATATTACTAGCTGAGAAATTCAAGCCATTTATTCAATAGATAGAACAATAACGCATATTCAAAACATATCTTTTCTTCATTAATGCGCACATAAAATTTCATTTATTCATCCGTGCATCCATTATCGTTTTGTTTGTCTTGTTATGATAGAAAAAGTACTATTATCACAAATGAGCATAGCGGAACAATAGCGTAATAAGACCAACTGAAAACATCCAGAACGGATGTATCATCAAAACAACTAAATATTACTTGGCTATTAGTGAAATGTATCGATTATTTATCTACGATAAATTAAATAGTTGTTATTTATTTATTAAAAAAAAAAAAAAAACGGAAAAGATTTTCTTAGTTCTAATAATGTCAGATCATATATAAAATTCATCCGTATGAAAACAACTTATTTTCTAATTTAAATGACGAAATTTTTAGTTTTTAAAATAGAATATTAAATATATCGGTGAAATTATCTATCTACTTTCCTGAGTTTTGTATTTGTAGATGTGAAATCTTTGAATATTTTCTATTTTTATCCTACCTAATCAAATATAGTGTCGATTAGAAATTAATTTAATTTATTGATAATTACAGAACAGGCGATAGAATCTTTTTTTCTTCCTTTCTATGCTAGTTGTATTTAATTAGTAGACTATTTTCATCTATTGTTCTATCTATATTCCCTAGAGAGTCAAGAGATACTTGATAACACCAATCATTTTTATATAAATCTATGATAGACATGATAAAGGATAATCTAGGCAATAACTAATATACATATTTTCTTTCATGTTTTTGAACTTGATTAGTTAAACCTTGTGATCGATTACAAAGCTCTGTGTCGTCGTGCCTAATAGAAGAAAGATAACAAGAATAGATTATGACAAAATTTTATTGATAGAATTATTTATTAGTGAGATATCGTTTTGGTTGTCCGAATCGATCGTTAAAAATGCTTTTCTTTAGATAATGAGTCTTGCTACTGAATACAAATCAATACTAGTTGAATAAACTAAAGTAAATCAATAAAAATAAGAAAAGCTATTATAATCATTTATATATGAATTGAAAATTGAATCATAGTTATTCAGTTAAGAAAAGCACATAAAGAACACATGTTTTTCATTGGCATTAGTTAGATTTATTTTCATTGTCATATTATTGATCGATAAAAAAACAACTAGAAAGCCGTGCGCTCATCGGAAATCAGACCTTCTTCTTTTAGTAGACTGCTCGCTTTTTTTTCCGTCTTTTTCTTCGCTTTTCGCTCTATGTCATATCTCAGTCAACAATGATTGAGCATAGACACGCGGCTAAGTGCCTCTGGGGTGCGAACAACGAGTGCTGAAATGCAAGCTAAATTTCTTTTTCTCTATCTTTTTCTCAATTCTAAACCATTTCTTCGTCATTACCAACACCATATTATTAGATACTATTCGATTAGATCAAACAATGAAGCCAATGGCTTATGAAACCAAATGAACCTATATAAAAAAAAACAGAATAATGCTCATTGCACACTAAGTTTTTCTTTATGATTTCAATCTAGTGATCGGTTTTCTTATTGATATGGTTCATTGAAATTTGAGTAATAGTATTATCTTATAGAAAACAGTGTTAAGTTCATGTACCTACGATTTATTTCGGTTAAGGCAAACTTTTAATCATATAATATTGAGCCCAAATCTATAGTTAAATATATTACAGACACTACAGGAAACATATTTTTCAAGTTATGCATTTGAAAAAGAAAAAATTGATATATTTCATAATAAAAAAAATACCGTACTATTCAAGTGATTGATAAGTAGAATTACCGAGACAACAAGAAACTTAAAATGCTAGAAATCATAGATATTGTCGTGTATAATTATATATTTCTTTTGAGTAGATACTTTAAAAGTGATATAAATTTTATCGTTAAATACTCACGGGCATTGTTATTATGTTCATTCTCATTATATTATTGCCTGCAGTGTTAAAGAAATTGTGAATCAAGTAAAACTAACAACAATAATAATAATAATGATTTAGTTTATTGTGAATGACGTCGATCGTTCTTTCAATGTTGTAGTTGTTAACTGTCAATACTCGAATCAAGAAATGATTTTCTGAAGAAAAGAGTCCTCTTTCGCGTTTTTATATCTACAATGATAAACAAAATTGAGAATGAAAAAGCATGATTTCATCAGAAATCGTACAATAAAAGAGTAGAAAGAGAGACAGAGAGGAAGTGAGAGAGAGAGAGAGAGTTAGAGATATTCTGACGAAAAAAAAGCAAAAAGAAGGAAAAAATTTTGCATCTACTTTCTCGTTTTCTTTTTCCGTTTTGCCATTTTTTTCTGCTCTAGATGAAAAAGAAAATAACAAGTGAAGAGATTCATCATTGCTGACGCTATCAGCATCACTATCTATCACATCCTCATTGTTAAATATATATATATATATATATATGAAATTGATGCTTCTTATACGAATAGGGAAAAAAATATAGGCAATATATCGATTAGATGACGAGCAAAAAAAAACCAAAAACGACAAGTCAAAAAAGAAAATGCTAATCATGATTCGCATCAATTGTAACTGAACAGCAGAGAATAGAATAGACGACGAAGATTTTTACTGTAAAAGATCATTAACTAACACTGATCCGATTAATTTGAAACGACAAAAGAAAAATGCAGGCTTCGAAAGCCAATCATGTAATTCAATGGCGTTCATTCTGAAGCCACTGTCGCTATAAATCGTTCACGCTTTTAGATAGATAGCCGGAAGCGGAAGCTCAATTGTGACAGCTGAATATATGTAGAGCTCATGCAACGAAACATATACACAAAGATATGTATTTGAGATTATGAAAAAAGAAAAAGAAGAAAATAACAACATAACTATTTACTTGACAAATGGAAAACATAGATGGTTTTTGTTTTTGCTCTTTAATTTTAGGGGGTAACTCAGGACATAGATTATGTCTTTTAAATGTCAAACAAACTTCAATCTAACTGTCAAATCTAACAAAAGTACAGTAAAGAGACAAGAGGTGGACTGTAAAGTTATTCTATCAATTCTCATTAAGAATTTAACACGCGAGATTTCTTCTTCTTTTTTTTTTATACTATGCAGTTTCAACATTACATGTTACAGTCAATAGATAATTAAAAATGTAACTCGTGAGTAGATTTATACAGATGTTTTGTCGACCTTTTGTCTTCAATTAATGTGTAGAACTTGAATGTTTTCGTATAAACATTGACTGTGCATGTCTGAGCGTCTGGAGAATTCACAATAGAATGTCGAATTGATTGATCTTTTCACTATGGTGATATGCTCGTACATATAGAGATAACCAATAACAAATAGATAAGAAAGTGATAAAAACGTCAATAACAATAGGAATAGCAAAAAACAATTGATGAAATGTAGATTGTTTGACCTCACGCGTATGGTCAATCAAAGGTTGAGTAGTCATGGAAGTGTGATGGTCAGAAGAAAAAGAAGAAAAAAAAAGAAAAGGAAAGATAATGCGGTCGAGAAGGACGAATCATTTATATTGACCTTACACTCAAAGCTCATTTCTCATTCACTACAACAGAAATCATGATCAATTTTATATATATCTATGTTTTACTGCTCTTTTTATTTTTCAATATAAACAATGGAAGAAAACCGGATGATCCTTTACAAGGTATATTAAATAAATATAAAGGATTTTTTATTGTCTCATAATAATCTTTATTATATCTAGGAACAAAGTCAATCTGTGCGGATGTTTGTACACCCTCTGAACCTCATGTTGAAGTGGATTTAAGTGAAGCACGAATCTATCGAGAACATGAATATGTTCAAATAAAACTAGATCAAACCGGTAGTGGACCATGTCGAGAACAAGGTATAATAGAAATCATTAATATTATCATTCAATAAAACATTTACTTTTTATATATTTTTTTTACTTTCATATAATAGATTAATTATTTTTTTGTGAAACTATTTTGTCAAGATTGTTTTTCAATAGTAAATAGTAGTTTACTCTATTCATTTGGTCCAATGCACATAATAAAGATTGAGCGGAAACTGAGAGAAAGAGAACAGACAAAAATAGAGTTTTATTTCTAATAGATCAAAGTCATATAATTATAAAATATCGTTTTTTTTTCCTTTTCTTCCTTATGATTTTGCAATTTAGCTTTACTTCAAATTCCTCTTGATGCAATTGGTAAACATGGTATTGTAAAATTTGATCTTAGTTTTGGTCCTGTTTTACATAATATTAGTATTGATATTGGTATTGTATTAATATTTTATTTTATTTTATTCTTTTTGTTTAAAATGAAATTTAAGAAAAATGATTTTCTTTTGTCAAGGATTTAATGATGAAGATAATAAAACAATACGAAGTGTTAATGTAATTAATCAACAAATATCAATTGAATATTATTCAGATGATGAAAATAAAACGAATATTCATGAACAATCAGTAACGTTACTTGAACCAGGTGAATCATTATCAATTTTTATATCTAATGAATGGATTTCTATTGAAAATGAACAACGAAAACAACAAAATTTAAGAGTTGATTTTAATCAATCAAATTCTTTTCTATTTAATCAATATTCTTCTGTCAAACATCTTTCTATTGGTCTTAATCGTAATGTAAATGGAAAACAAACTGGTATCGGTCTTTGTTTAACTAATATAACATTTATTGAATGTTACACTGATCAACGTATGTTTATATATAATAAAAAAAAAAAAAAGAAATATATATATATATATATTTTTATTGTATTCTAATCTAGCATCTGCTCTGAATATTGATGTAAATAATAAAACATTCGAACAATATGATTTTGAAAATATCACTTGGATTAGTCATTTAACTTATCTTGATCCAAATGCTGATATACGTGAATGTACAGCACAAGGTTAGTTAAATAAAATTATTAAGAAAGAAAAAAATGTTTGTTTTTCATTAATTTATGTAAATAAAATAGGTGTTATTCGTTTAACATTTGATCCATCTGGATTACGACGTATTGCTCGTTTTGATTTAAGTATGGGTTCACAAATTCAAGGTTTTACATTTAATATTGGTGATTCACCAACAAATAATGGTTATGGTGGTGATGGTGGTACAACATCAAATTCAGCTGAAATTCATTCAAATGATAATCGTTTTTATGTAAATATAATTCATTGAAATATAAATAATATTGTTGTTATAATGAATTTTTTCTAAGATTTGGGCAAATACAAAAATTTGTGGTGATACACTTTTATTAAGAATTGATTATAATGTTATTGAACCATATGATAATATTACAATTTTTGTTAGGTTAATGATTAATAATTTCATTTGAAAAAGAAAAAAGAAAATCTTATTTTTATATTTTTATTTAATTCTAGTAATGAACGTATTGAATTAACTAATCATCGTTCATATCATCAAATTGTTTATAGTCCTTATTTATATGCACTTGCTAAACAAAATGTAACATGTAATTGGTAAGAATAAAATAAATATTTATGTTTTTATAATGTTAGTTATGTATATATTTTTTTTTAGTTTTGATTCACTTTGTTATCCCGGTGTACAACCAGATAATGATGTTTACTTTTCTATAAATCGTGTTATTGGTGGAACTTATCGACCTGGTATTGGTGTCTGTAATGCATATGTCAATTGGATTCAATGCAAGAAAATCGGTAGACCAAAAAGAACAATAATATATTTATTAATTTTTTCATGAATAAATTTTTTTTTCTATCCATCTAAAGAAGTGTCTCCACGAATTAAATCCAAACCAATAGTTATAACAACAACAAAGACAACGACGACTACTACAATGATCTTCACTACCGAAGCAACAACAACAACAAGAAAAATTGAAGAAACTACAATCAATTCAAGTATAGAACCAATCGATGTAACAACTAGAGCATTAGAGCATGCAAATGAAATGATAATGAGTAGTGAATTCCCATCATTAAAAATAATGACAGAAGAAAGTAATCAAACTAATCAAGATTATTCAAGTAGTACATTTGTATCGATACCATCAACAATTATCTATGTTGAAGAAACAACAACAGAACAAGAAATAAATTCTACAGAATCGATGTTTGATTATATGACAACTAATCAAGAAAATAATGAAGAAGAAAATCATTTTGCAAATATATCAACAGATATTAATGAAGATGAAACATCAACGATATCAATATTAAGTAATCGATTTCGTTTATTTCATTTATTAGCTAATTTATCACAATATATTCTTATGGAAAATACAACTTTGGAATCAATAGTTAATGATTTTAATTCAACAATAATAGAAAACGATATAACAACAACAACAACAACAACAACAGGTGAAGAATTGACTTTATTTTAAGATAATTTAATAAACTGTTTTTTTTTTGTGTGTGTGTGTTCTTAGTTTTAGATTCATCAGCTAGTTTAAATCCATGTACATTGGAAAATGTTCTTGCTAATTTTGTTTATCATGAATATCCATTAGATGAACATAAATTTATCTTTTGTGATAGTGAAGGCAAAATGAATATAATTGCATGTACACCAAATTATGTTTGGTCACAAACTGAACAATCATGCATTTTACCTAATTAGATGAAAAAAGACAAAATTAAATGTTTTCATTTTTCTGTAAAACGTTGTTGTCTGATTGGTGTGCATCTTAATTAAATTTAATTGTGAAAGAAATTTAATTTATCTATGAAGTATTCTCGTTCAATAGACAATATTTAGCAAATCTATATAATCAATTCATTTTTTTTTTCAATATTATCTATTACCTTTTATCTCTAGAAGAGCAGAATCTATCGTAGAAAAATGAAAACTATCTTCAATTATCAATATAAAGATTGTAGGTATTAAATTGTAAAGCTAAGTTCCTCAAATATCATATTTCAATTTTCGTGCATCTGTATCAGAGATATTTTGATCGAGTAAGATAATTTTTGTAGTTTTTACCAACTTTAGTAACTAATTAAATGAAGTAAGTGTCTAGCCTTTTAGTTGGTTTTAATCAAGTATCGTGTTCAAATTCAGTCATAGCAAAACCTCCATAAGTAACGTTAGAAATTTCAATAAAATCAATACTACCATGTTCATCAATCCATTGAATTTGATCGTATGCTTCTTCTATTGTTAATCCATCAGTACTAAAATCAGCTGAATTTAGTTCAACATTGACAGCAAATATTTGAGGAACAATTCCTGTAATAGCATTAATGATTCGATATAAAAATGTCATTCTATCCTTTAGTATTACTCCATATTCATCATTTCGTGTATCTGGTTGTGACGATAGGCAATAACTAATCAAATGAGCAAAATGGAAGATTCTTTAAATGCTTTGACAATTCTATTAGATGATTTGAATTCGCATGGCAAACTCATTTTGTGACATGATTGATCGATTCCATCTTCATCTAGATTAGTTTTTCCATGTCAACAATTACTAACTTATAGTTTTATAACGATGTCCCCAAGTGCTGAACAATAATACATGGTGAACGATAGTACTTGGCAGTTTTTTTTTTATTTTGCTTGAGGGACAATATAAACTAATCTTGCACTAGATCTAATAAATATTAAATATATATTTATATTTATAACGCAGATAATATCAATCTATCTATAAATATTTGTTAGTAATTATAAAGAACCATTACTTGGGAGTATGTGACGGTAATACAAATGTCCATTTCAAAGGAAAAATAGGTTAATGCTATCGTTTTTTAAATACAAAGTAATACCTTGTTTACTTTGTTATTATGATGAAATACAATATTTTTTTTATGAATGTAGGTTCATCATGTCTTTTAGAAACTTTATAGACCTATTCAGTTTCGTAATCCCTGCGGAATCATCGACTAATCCTTTTCTGAAGTGTCCTTCTTTCTCTCATTTCCTCTTTTGTTTCAAAAAATAATCTTGATGAAACTAGTTCAAAATTGAGATCTAGGCAATATTAAATAGTTTTTTAAATATTTATCAACAGAAAAAATTCGAAGAATTAAGAATAATGAACTGGTCATATATATATATATATTGACATTAAATTATGTATCACTTATATCAATATATTATATTGTGAAGTGTGATTTAATTATATTCAAACTAAAAGCAATGAAGACAATTTTAGCTTATATATTACTTAAGTTACAATAAAGAAATGTCTTGTTTTCAATTTCAAGGTTCAAAAAATAATTATGTTCATTTTTCTTGTTCATAAAAATGTCTACAAAGATTGTTTTTTGATGTCGATGGAGAAGTCATTCGTGCATGCATCAGAGAATGAATTAATGATAATGAATATTTTATCGACTTAAAATAACAAGTGACGTGTTGTTTTCTCTTAAAAGAAATGAAAATGGAGAATTTTTATATTTAAATAAAAGAAAATTATTTCATATAATTTGACATTCAAATGTACTTGTAGCACATATATATATAGTTAAATGAATAAATTCAGATAAATCGAACGGCAGTGACAATTTGTTTACCCATTACTTAATTGAATCTAGTTTTTCTTTTATTCTTATATTATAATTGAATTGTTATAGTTTATCATGTAATAGTGATGCCATAATTTTGAATAGATGTCATCGACAAAAAAAAAACAAGATACAATCCATTTGCAGGAAACCATTGAAAGTTAATGAATCATGCATCAAGAAACATTATTGTGATGGAAGCACAATGAGATTTTCAAGTTTAGATAGAAAAAAAGTACATATACTAAAATTATTTAACCTGTTATATATATTACAGTCTGTTTTTATTAGGAACAGTCTTCCTAATACGAATGAATTCAATTACTCGCAAACTACCTCTAATGATTCATTTAATGTTTTATTTAATTAAAGAAGTTTTTATCATTCGATTTAGCAAATATTTCTTTAATTGATAATATAAAGAAAAAATTATCAATTTCTTTAAAAATTGCTTGAAAGGTCTTCGTGTCTCTGAAAAAGCTGTTTCAATTAGGAAAATTGCTTGTAAAATTTAAATTTGATGCCTATTATCTTCCTTTTTTTCTTTGATGATTACAAACTAGCTTATATGTCATTTTATTCACACAATGAATGTCGTCTATTCTGTATTGATGTACTTAAATAATCTAAATATAATTAAAAACGAATGTCATGTCATCTGATAGGCATGTATACAGATTGAAGAAGATCTAATCTTTAATTGTACACTAGCACAGTGAATAAAAAGGTCAACTAATTTGAATTGATAATTTTGAAGAAAAACAACAGTAGTTAAATTAAGAATAAATTATTGTTGAAGACAAAATAAAATACATATCTAGTGTCATTTTTATGAAATGAAATGGACAGATCTAATTCTATGTAAAAAAAACAATGTTTTTAAATTCTACACTAACAATTTATTGTTTATAATATATTTTCTAATTCAAGATTATTTAGTATATTTTTTTATTCAATAAATTTAGAAATACATGATTTAATCTGAATATTCTTGTAACAAATTGCAGAGCAATTATGAAAAATTTTTACAATATCGACAGATTTGTTCCAAGTTTACTTTAATATCGTATTTTCTCAACAGGTATTTGCTTTAGGTAATTTGCAGGTTCAATAATTTTTAGCATCTTCACAAAAGGATTTTTGAAGTTAAAACTTCGAAAGATTCTCTCATTACTCTTAAGTGAACATACAACGAAAATTTCTGAGACTATATTGGAAAAGAACACATAGTATTTCATCTATTTACAATAATTTCAGCTGGCTCAATCAGAACTAACTTTTTTGTCTAGAAAGTTTCACATTATCCATTAGATTCATAATTCTGCAAAAATAAATTGCATCTGGTGTCTACTTAGCAGTCATGTCATTTCTCCATGCAACAAAATTATAAAGTAAGATCTATAAACATCATGAAGTCTTATAAGCATGTCGAGTTTCTTTACTATTTATCTATATCTCAATTATTTGAAAAATTAAAATACAACTTTCAAAAATGAAGTGTTTCTAGATGTGATGACATGTTTATCGAAAGTAGTTCAGTAGTAAAGATCGAAAACAACTTGCAAAGAAGAAATAATGTGAATAAATATTAATATGATAACAAGTTGTACGCAGATATGTTGATATTGAAGCCAAGAAAAAAAAATTCGATAACAGAATGAATGACTTAACATCAAAAAAACTAAGTTACACAGTATTCTGTTATTTGTTTAATCCAATATCTGGACAGCAATCATTTAGTAAAGAAATATCTCATTATGCAACATAAACTTCATCATGGCAAATTTGTTTTTTAGAATTGAAGTTGTCTCTTTTTATGGAGATTAATGTGCAAAAATTGTACATTTTGATTTTTAAGAACGATCCGACCATATTATATTCAGTTAATTTTGTTAAACAAGAGTTCATGATTATCTCTTCTAGGTGTTTTAGTGTTCATATTTTTAAATGGAAACACGATCACCCAGGAAGAAGAATCTCAGACTTGGCTCGCGTCGGATAACTATTATACATAGGTAATTTTCTGTCGAAACTTATCAGATGCTGTATCTGACGATTACCGACAATTGGATCCGATAACTTGGAAATGTCCAATATGCTTAGGATCTAATAGGACCATACAGATTTTACAGAAACACACTAAGTTTTATTTTGCTCTATCCCTTCCTTCCTTATTACCGGTGTGCATTCTCTCTCACTATCAATTGGCTAAAAATTATGCAGCCTAAATGTACCTTGTTGTGCTGATTGTTACATTCAATTATTGAGCGACAAGTCTAAATAACGAAAGTAGATAGTCATTTTTTTTTAAATTACATTTATATTGATATTTTATACGATTGATCTTAATAAATATAAAAATGGGTGATGTGAATGTGTAGGAAATGGATATGGGTGTCTGTGGCGATATCGATGAATATAAGATCAGCATTTACACTGACCTCATACCCGCTTACAACACAAAAAAATGTTGAAACAAAAAAATAAACAGTATGGTCAATGAAAGGTGCCAACTGTTTTATTTATTTAGAAGCATCATGATTATTTGTTTTTCTGGCTTACATATATGTATATATAAAGAGAGAGAGAATAACAGTTAATGAAAGACAGCGCGTAAAAATGTTTGTTTAATCGTTATGCAAAATTCTGACCATAAAATCATAACTACTGATAGTCTCTTGGATATGGTGTATGTTGCCACCATTCTGATTCTGGTAACTCATATGGATCTCTATCACAAACACGTATCATTATACCATAGCAAATGATATTATCGGTTATAAAGTTTTCATTATCTCCTGAATCAATTATCCATTCTATTTCGTCATTAGCGAAATGTTCATCAATACGAATATATTTTGGGCACCTAAGAGTTTGAGATTTGATTTTGTCCGCTGTTAAAACTTCAGGATTTACGCGACATTGAAAAATCATTTGATAATATTTTCCTGGCTTCTGAGAATTTTTCCACGGTTTCGAATAACGGTAATGAGCACAATAAGTAATACTAGGAGATAGATAAACGACCATTTTGTTTTTTAAATGGCACCCTCTGCCGACTCGTAGTCCTGTGGCCAATATGCGGGCTGCATTTGTATGTGCTGTACCATGATATGCCATGCACCAATGTCCCCAACGTCGGTCAAATTCCTCTTTTGTATCAGCAACTTTGATTCCAAAA
Organism: Rotaria sp. Silwood1; assembly: GCA_905250075.1. Taxonomy (NCBI): domain Eukaryota; kingdom Metazoa; phylum Rotifera; class Eurotatoria; order Philodinida; family Philodinidae; genus Rotaria; species Rotaria sp. Silwood1. The sequence continues at coordinate 1,235,824 of CAJNOP010000024.1, forward strand.
CGACGCCAACCTAGTAATGAAAAAGCACACACGACCATCTCACTGAAGAGCTATTTCTGATCAATATGCAAGAAAAACAAACCTTGGGGACAAAAGTAAGGTTTTCCACCTCGTTTCAAGGGTTTAGTCCAATATGTACCTCCAAAACAATCTCCATAATATCGATTATACCGCTCATTCATTCTTTCTTGTTTTACACCTAAATCGAGTTCTCCTAATGTTATTGAGATAGTGTCAAAACTAGAGGTGTAAGCCGTGCGGCTGAGCCGCCGTCGCCGGCGACAGACTCGAAAAATTTTAAGCCGCCGCCGCCGTGACAGTAGCAATTTTGGAAATTTTTAAGCCGTCGCCGCTGAGACACTTTAATTGCAGCCGCCGCGTCGCCGATGGTATTCAAAATTTTAAAATTTTCGAGCCGCCGCCGCTGGCAACTAGCATAAATAAACGTTTTATTTATATTTTCTTTAATTCGGTACTTTGACATCTTAGAATCCCAATAAATCTCTTCTTCATTATCTTCCTCGTCTTCAACTTCACTTTCGTGCTGGTTCTTTGACCAGTCAGGTGCTTGGGGTTCTAAATTGTAAACAAACCCTTAATTCTGTGTTGGTTGAAAATTCTAAGTTATCATTTCAGTTGTTTATGTCTTTATATTAGATATATTAATAAATACAAGAAGAGACGAGCGTTTAAAATTTTGATTAACAAAAACAAAATAAAAACAACAAACTTGAATACGCTAAGTGCCTTTACTTATTAACAATCGTGGTGGTGATTTTTCATTTATTATTTACCCTAGCAATTATATTTATTTTTAATTTTAGACTTTTTTTTTATTATGTCTAGATGTGAATTAAAGTTTTTCCACATATGTGTTTGAAGATAAAAAGGCCGAGATATTGAAATAGGCCTTGTCTACACTAAAAATTTTGATGGTAAATTAAGAAACATGATTGGTTAAACAGTTAATAAACATTTAAAACACTTTTATAAAGTGCATTAAATTTATTGCGCTATTCAGAACCACATTAAAGTTGATGCACCAATCAAAGTCTGATTGGATTTTTCAATGAGCGATTCCTCTATGATTGAAGTGAACAAAAACTACGACTCATTTCAAAGTCAAGGATTCTGATTGATGCATTAACTGACAAATGTAGACACGAATTGATTTAATACGAATTGAATACTGCATTATCCTCCTCGTGTAGACAAGGTTATAGACTAATTTATTTATGATAACATAGTACTTTTTAAACTTCAAGCCGCCGCCGCTGAGACACTTTAAAATACAGCCGCCGCGCCGCCGATGGTATTCGAAATTTTACAATTTTCGAGCCGCCGCCGCTGTGCAATCTTGGAATATCAAATCTGCGCCGCCGAGCATTTTAAAAAAATTTTAAAAAACTGGCGCCGCCGCCGATCAGCCTATCGGCTTACACCTCTAGTCAAAACCGCCAATGTCAGATATTCCGCCAGCTATTAGTTGTTGAAAAACTTGTTGTCCATATGGTGGATTTACAAAAACATCAACAACAACGCTGCCTCTTCGGATTGCCTCGATTTGAAAAGCATTTTCTGGTATATTGAATTGTTTTTGTATGGTCAGGTTCAAGTTGGGTATGTTGTTGGCAAGATCTTGAATCCACCAATCAAAATTTTCATTAAACCGAATACCAATGAACAATTTGTGAACTTAAATAGGAAAGAAAGTGAAATGTGTCTATTATCCTTTCATATAGAAAAATTATAAAAGATTTTAGAACCTTGCACAAACCTGTTAGATTGTCTACTTGCCGAATGATAACCGGTACGGTAACCGTTTTCCTTAATGATTTAAGCTCTTGATGTTTCTCAGTCAAACGTTTTTCTTCATTTTTCAATTTTTCACAGAATTCATCTGCATTTTGAGAGTTAATAGCTAATTTATTTAAAACACAGGCTAATTCGATTATCTGCGCTTGATCAGTAGCTAGATGGTGTGCTTGTTTTTCTTCGTGTATTTGTTGATATTTTTCAAACTGTTGCCGACGTTCTTCGCTTTGCTTTTCTAACCATCGACGAATTTTCTCTGGGATACTTTCAATATCACTTGATTCCAATACGGATATTATTTCTTTTCGATCTTCTTTTAATTGTTCAGAGTATTGATGTTTAATCAGCTCGGAGTTTTCGATCAAGTCAGATCTCGTTGAGATTGTTGATTGTTGCATTGCATCTAATATTTCTGATGCTTCCATTTCTATTAAATTAGTAGTAGTCTTTTACATATTACCCTTTTGAGAACCAGTGTACTTTATGACGCACTCTTTTCAGAAGTAGTTTTACAGAAAACTATGGAGCCTGATAAATGAGAGATCTCATTATGTTCGTTGTTCTACAATGAATCTGTGCTCTTAGATGTTACCTATGTCATAGGAGAAAACTATCTCCCGATATATTGCTGTATTTGCGTGCTATTCAAAAATCAAGAACGTAACAATATACTTTTTAAATTTAGTGCACTAGTATTCAAAGAGTTATCACGATTCATTTAATATTTACTTGTTTGCAAAGCGAATATTTAATTACTTTACTATGTCAATCGCTCGCTACCATATTTCAACTAACATAGTAGAAGATATTTTAGTATCTACTATAACAGAATTCATAGTACCTTGATCATATTGAATTATTTGCGAGAGTTATAGGACAACATGTATCTGATTTTTTGATTCTTTTTTTTCAACGAATAGTCGATCTCAAATACAAGTAGGGTGTGGATGTGGGTGTGTACGAGGAGAAGACAGCACCCACACCTTCCTGTCTCTCTTCGATTTCATGCTTCCATACATTCTATTACCACTCAGCATTGAAACATGCCATCTCGCATTTATGATAGTTTTCAAGTGGAAAAGAGCAACTTATGCAGTATCACATCGGTGCGAGTATTTTAGTTCAACAGCACCTAATGTTTGTTTTTTCTACCACGATTCCATGCATTCCCAAATAGTCCTAATAATTCATGTTGGTATCGATTACAAGCTTAGCGTAGTTGATGTCGGGATTCATGAAAAGAGAATATCTAAAGCGGAGAAGTAGAAAGCAGGAATTATTTCTTTTACAAATTTTTGATCACCATTTTCATATTAGATTTCACAAAACATTCTATCAATCATACATTGAAAAACGAATTTTTCATAAGAACAAAGGAAAAACCTGCTGGGTACTTCACCAATAATATTTTGGTAGAGTATTGATGGATATAAAGTCGTCGAAAGCTGCGAATCGGTGCTTATCGCTTATTTCTCAATATAGACCATGTTAGCTGTTCCCTCGAAATGATTACTCTTAAATATCCTTCTCGAACGCATTAAATTTACAGCATCACTTGTCAAATCAATCCTATAAGTTTTGTTGCTGTCGGAGTCAAACACGTTGAAAGACTTTGTTCTATCACGTAGTGTTCTACCTGATAGACCTTTACGAATACGAATAAAGAGCGTAGTCATTGTACCGTTGTGTCTCGAAAAGAAAAATGTCTATAAGTCGAGTTCTACTCAATCAATTGGGGATAACATTTTTCATCTGCTTTCCTGATCTAAAAAGGATCATTCGATTCTCGAAAAATCAAATTTCTATCTACTTGAGATTTTGAGAAATCATGACAACAAATCCAGTACCTAGCTTCTAAATTTATCTACCACAAGTCAACCGACATTTTTTTCTTTGTTATTTCATTACGTTTTTTTTGAAATTACGTTTTCAGAATATGTCGTTGGTTTCAGCTTTAGGCGAAGTTTTACGAACAAGAAATTATCTATAATCGAGGTCGACAAAATCTCATTTTTGTGTCGTGTGACAATAATGTTAATGGCGTTTCGCTTGAGGAAACTCCATTTGAACAAAGTTGGTTGGAAATCAAAGAGTAAATAGGAGAAAATAATTTGAGAAGTAAAAAGGTTTGTTTCATACAACTTGCTAAGACAAAAATTTGGTACATAATGAAAAAGATAATTTTGAAGCTGAATACAGGACGAATTTTTAAGTTTTGTTATTGCTATAACTCAATGAAAACTGAACTGTTTGACAACAAAATGTTGTGCTTTTTCCGGTTCATAGAATGGAACGATATCCCAAAAAAATCAAACGAGATCTTTCTCCATTCGGAAGAAAATTTAGTTTTACTAACATAGTGTAGAGCAACATTTTTGAAGTAACATATAAATGCAAAAGTAACCAAACAAATGTCAGTGCCTATTTCTCTTTGATAGAAGAGTGTTGAAAGACAAGTTTTCGTATTAGAAGATGGAGAATGTTTCTCTCTTTTCAAGCGCATATAACTTGTTTTTATAACAGGTTGATAACAGAATAGAGATGAATCCTTAAACAGAATCCACACTTTTCTATGAGAAGACTGTACAAAATGTCGATCCTCATATCTCTTCGATAAATGGATTCTGAAAAGAATATTTTTTTATCAGTTAATAGGAATATTTTCTTCTCTTTCGAGAAGTGTAGGATTCATATTTGCCACATATTAGTGAGTGAAACGAGACGAGAAAAAAACAGAAATATGTGCACAATAAATTAACAATTTTTATGTGAATTCGTTAAAAATATCTTGTAAATAATAGTTAACCACAACGACCGCATACAATTCGAAATAAAAACCCCTTGACAAATTCTTTTCAATGAATCCGTAAAGATGGAATTAATTGGCATTTAATAAGATGTTTTTGATGGGTTCATATAAACATTATCTGAAAGAGGAAAAAGTTTCCTATCAACTACTAGTCAGGGAAAATTCATTTCAAAACGTATTTTGCCAACAAGTTATAGGAAACAACATTTTGCACCGTTTTTCTGAACTTCACAAAAAATGTGGTGTTTTTTTAAATATACTCCTCTTTTCTTTGGCGTTCTTTCGTCCAAGAATTTGTTATAAAAATAAAATTTATGTGATTCGAAAGAGAAAAAAATTTTCTATCTTCTGCTGAAAAAACCTTTTTTCCAGTACCCTACTATCGAAGAGAAATAACTTCTGATATTTGTCCCATTACTTTTGCATCATATGTTATTTATCCACTAAGACTGATTGGTATATAAAAATAGCATACAGAAACAGCTCCAACACAGGAAAGTATTGAAAAAATATTATTTTTATACATAAGCGACATTGCTCCATAAAATACAACACTTATTTTTGTTTGATTATTAAATTTATTTTCATTGATATTTTTCCTCTAACAGTATAAAAGCTGTGTTGCTCATTCACACATCGATAGTGACACCGATATTTTTCCATAATGACTCATTTTGTTTCATTCCCATCCTAGCTATTGTTTTGCATACGACACCACAAGTATCTATCGGATATTCTCATGCAGTCTGACTGAGTCATGTCACCTATACTGTTCTCTTTTCTACTTTCTTTTTTTCCTTTCATGTTAGTATTTGAAATGGGACAATAATTGTAAACCGCTGAGTAATAACTATATATACAACGCAAAAAAGCACAATGCATTCATTCTTCTAACTGATCACGAGTGAAACAACAACAATAACAAACACGTTGGTCGTACCAATGACAGCTGTAAAAACTCCTGTTGTTCGCTTTAATGTTAATCAACAATGTCCTATTCAGTATGTTACTGTCTACGATGATCGTGCAGAAGTGACACGAATTCTACGACATCATTTCGATGTTGAAGGAACATATGACCTTGTGCTCGATGGTTTTTCAATATTTGTGAATGAAACATCGATGCATGTCAGTGGTGGAACGGGAAAAGCATGCACTATTCTCGAAGTCTCGCATCAAATACGACATGAAGATATCGCTCCGTCATCGGATTTGACATCTCTTGATAATCTTCAAAGTCAACTTGAAAACGTGGAAACTGACCTAAAGATGCATCAGCGGGAATTAACACGGCTCACAAAACAACGCGAATGGCTTGATGGACGTTCGACCAAATTAATGAACCAAGATGGACCTTGCACAACCAATGATATGGAAAATATACGGCAATTTCTGGAGTTCTATCACAATACACTATTGAAACTCGATGATGATACAGTTCGCGAAGAAGAGGAAATGAAGAAATTGAAATCTCGTCAAGAAGCTTTGAAAACTCAAATTGATCACCATGGTGCTGCAGCCCAAGCGAGTCGAAGAAAGATATATCCAGAAGTGACGATCACAGTTCATATCACCAGTGGTGAACTTGATGTGGCACTCGAAGTTTCCTATTTGATCAGCAACTGTTCTTGGAGTGCCAGTTACGACCTTCGTGTCAGTAGTGCTGAAGCAAATCAACAGCAAACACAGTTAACGTATTATGGAATTATTGTAAGTATTCGAATTTCCATTGAATTTCAAAAATGTGTCATGAATCTTGCTGATGTTTAGGTGAATAAAAGTCAAGAGAATTGGCTTGATGCAAATTTCTCGTTGTCAACTGCAAAACCATCTTTGGGTGGAACTCCACCAAAATTGAACACACTGAAAATTGATTATTACAAACCACTGGTCATTGATTCTAAGCAGATTCCGAAAACAGAATTAATTGATTCGATCGCTAGCACGACTTCAAAATTTGCAGGTATTCATGAGAGTACGCCTAAAGACCGCTGGAAAGATGCATTCAGGTCATTTCGAACTAAATCACCGCTCTCGTATGATCCGACTATTGAAGATAAAGATGCAGAATTCGATGAAACGAAAGTCAATATTCTCGCCTCTAAAACCGAAGCTAGTATGTCCAGTACCAGCTTTGTTATACCTCGTCGATCAACTATCGATTCCGATGTAAGTATTTCATCCAGCAATGTCGAATATTTTTGTATTTTTTTATCGTTACTAGGGGAAACCACACAAGGTCACGATTGGTATTCTAGATCTTCCTTCAACATATACGTATACGGTTGTGCCGAAAATATCACCTCATGCATACCTGAAAGCGTCAACAGTGAACACTTCCGATAAACAACTTCTTGCTGGACCTGTATCTGTGTTTATGGATAATAATTTTGTCACACACAGCTCGATCGATAATGTTTGTGTTGGTGATACATTTGACCTTCCTTTGGGCACAGATGTCAATGTTAAAGTGGAATACAAACCGGTGAAGAAAATGGTTGACACACAAGGTCTCATCTCGAAAGTACATCACGAGATGCGTCATCATGAGACAAAGATTGTGAACATGAAATCAACCGAGATCACGGTGTTCGTCTACGAACAAGTACCTCTATCTTCGGATGAAAAGATCAAAGTGAAGTTGATCACACCTGATCTACGACAAAAGGATTACGCTCGAAATTGCACGGTAACAATGAACGACAGAAATAATTTGGAATGGAAATGTGTATTACAACCGCATGAAGAATTTCAATACCCATTAGAGTATACACTCGAGTGGCCGAAAGATAAACGTGTCGAATTGCAAGAAGAGTAGTAGTGAACTTCTTAGTTCATACATTTTGATACAACAGCATTCAATTCTCGATTGATGTTGTAAACAAATTAATTCATCAAAATAAATCTCCATAATCAGTTCTCATTTCAAGAGATGTTTGCTACTACACTCTATTGGACATTATGAAATCGAAGTTGTTCTAGAGCTATTAGGCCATAATGATCTGAGACATGTTTAGCCGCTGTAAATATTTAAAACATATTATGTATCTATTTCTACAAAAATGTAGTTGAAATTTTCCTTATAAGATGAGAATACTACAATATTGCCGCCAATAGCAGTAACAAAATTTTCACCAGGACATAACTAATAAGTATGTTAGCTCGCTTCGACGAGCTTAACTTTGTTTATTTATTTCATATGTTAAATCTCTTCAAAAATGTCCTTAAATCACTAGGCATATATACAACCATAGAGAGAAGGAGAAGAACAAGAGAGAAAGAAGGAGAAACAACAATAACAATAACAATAACAATACAGTAGAACGAAGAAGGGAGAGAGAAAGAGATAGAGAATCGAGGTTAGCAGAATGTGAGTCACCGTTAACAAAGTACAAGAATAAAAACTATTGTGTTAAATCATGTTAGCATTTTTGTTCTTCATAGGTTTACCATACGCAATAGCAATAACAAACAAACTATGAAAAATTTCATAACTTTATAAAATACAGCACATTTTTTTAATAAACATGTTGTAGCTATTGACGATTAAGAGCTGCATTAAGCACCATATGCCTATATATATCGTATTTTGTGATTGGAATCAATAAATTAAAGCAACTTCCTTGAATATCAAATAAATACGATAGAAACTTGACGTACTATTTTTAAATTTTTGTACATTTATGTAAAAACAACATATGTTATTTGAGTCAAAATATTGAAACATGCCATCAGTGTGCACTTGTACTGTTAAAATTCAATCAAATTTGTTTTTGTGAACTTCACAAATTTTTTAACATAATTTCCACATAGTATATTGCCTGAATTTACAAATCAATAAATAGTATGATCAAGAAGTAAATCTTGCATAAAATATCTAATTTTATTTTATCAGAATCACGAAGTTTTCTAATGAAGTTTCTTCGTGATAATAATAGAGCAAGTGAAGTAGCTATAAATATTTGTTACCAAAAAACGTGCAGCATAATATTTTTTATTAAATTGTAAACATTTTGTACATATGTTTTCTTTACAAAATGAGCAGCAAGTAGAACATACAAAACAATGTTCAAAAGTAAGAGGATAAAGAGCTTTAGCAATCGAATGCATTATTTTTGGAATTTTCTATATAGATAAATGATGAAACCTACTATCATAAACTTTTTAATATTGAAGAGTATTTTTTTTAATAATTTCTATGTCATCATATTTCGAAATTGTAATAACCCTATTGCAATGCATAATCTAATAAAATCATCTTATTAAAATAAAAAAAAAAAAAACAAAATATTTAATTCTTTATTTTATAATAAAATAAAGCTTTAATAACTGTATTATTATTTTTTTTTTCGAAATGATAACGTTCTATTGTATGTTCCATTTCTTCATTTAACACAATATGATCTGATCATTGATCAAAACTAATAATATTTGTGCAATTAGTACGTTCTTCATTATAGTAAACCATGAAGAAAAAAATAAAAAGAATAAGCAATATACAAAATGACCACAAATAGCACTATGACAAAGAAAGTCATCTAATCAAGTTAATAAGCAGCTTCTGAGTCAAGATCATATGTATTATGTATATCCAAATAACTTTTGAATAACGTGGAAAGAGTGCATACCCTTAATATATTGCTGCAGATATAAGGTACTCTTTTTTTTTTGAATTTTTTTATTGAATGCAGTGATCCCTCTCATGAACACCAGAATAATTGATTTTCGAATTCTGACTTGAAACTTGACATACGGAAAACCCTTTACGAAAATGGGTGTTAGTGAACGTTTCAGATTTTGTCATTATCGGTATTATAAGATACAACTCTGATAATAGCGTATCTTATACATTTCTCATATGAACCGGCAGATTTGATGTTCTTATTTCAGGATAGAGACATATTCAAAGGTCTAAAACTTACACAATAAACTATTCTCGTTGAGGTCTGTCATTGGGAAAGGTTTTTCATTTTCTATTGATTAAAGGAATAACTTTATTAAGCAATATTAACAGATAATACTGATATAACGTATGTTTTACTTTGACCATATGTATTGGATTTTGCTCGTTTCTCTGAACGTTCACTGGTAATTGATCTTCATATCTAAAAATGGTTTGTTTCATTATCTCATCATTATAATGTAGATCAGTACTCAAAGATCTTCGCTACCTTGCATATCATTTGGATTTATAGTTGCAACTGATGCTTTTGGATTTGAGTCATGAAATGGAATACTACTTCCAGAGCTGCTATATGGAAAAAAAAGAGTTTGATATTAAATTCGTGAACCAAAAGCTAATGATTATGTATGTAATGTAATTTACAGTATTTTACTGACAAGGAAAGTTATTTTAAACGATTAAAATTCGTTGATGACACTGAAAAAAATCAATTGTAAATTTTGAAACATAACATAATTTATATAATTTTCGGGATTGAGAATTGAAATTATTCTTTAAAAGAAAATACGATAATACAGTTTGTATACGAATATGTCAACACAATGAAATACTTATTAGTGGTACTTATTCCAATAAAGAAAAGTCAAATATCATGATGCAGTCGTTTTTAGTACAGGTTTATAATGGCGGATACATAAACTATTTTATGTTGATTTGATTTAATTTTCTACACACAATAGTAAGTTAATTATAAAGCAAGCGAGATTACAAACGACAATATTTATTTATTTAAAGTAATAATTTGAAAGAGAAATTCGATGTCTTTTCTTTATGTAATATTCAATAATATTTTGCTGTATAGACATCATCTTCAAAATATGGACAAGCAATATTTTCTTCAGATACCATCATTTTGTTTTCATTATTGAATAAAAAAATAGATATCAGATAAAACCTATATGAAACTATTAGTTAAGGTTTCTTTTAGAGTTTACGAAAGAACACACGTAAGAGGCTTAACGATATCGTTAGAAAATGCTAAAGTGATATTTGAGAAACGTTGGAAGTCGCTTCAAGTTCAACATAAATTTAAGTGGTTAACACCGTTGCAGTTCAAAAAATCTTAAAAAATGTTTTGAGAGTGTATAATGAAGTAAACCTAATTAGATTTAGTGAGAATTTAGTGAAGTAACGTGTATTAACTTCATCAGCAATTTAAATATCAGGAAGTTGATTTTTTTTCTATATGGTAACTCTGTATAATATTTGTTTTTTATAAAGTATCAAATTTCTTGACTACAAAAATAAAAATAATCTGTCATTTTTTTATTCAAATACTTATTGTGTACTCAAAAAGTGAGTACACTCTAGAATCGGTCAGTATGTCCGTCCGGCCGTTAACACGATAACTTTCGAAAGGAGAGTCAGATCATGATGAAATTTTCTACACAGTTTAGTCTCATCAATGTCTCGATCGAGTTCGAAGATGAGAAGGATCCGTCAAGAAATGGCTGAGTTATCGAAAAAATTGTCATTATTGACTAGACCATCCCTGAGGAGGGGTACAGGGATTTTTTCAAAAAAAAAAAAAAATTTTCTCAGAATTATTCACAACATATATAAATCGACTCAGTTTTTAACGCTGATTCCGAATCTGATATTAGTTTTGAACGAAATCGTAGCTTTCTAGCCTGAAAAAGGTCTCAAAATGCACAAAAATTGCATCCAGAAAGTAAATTGCCTAGATATCTCTCAGATGATAAAAAACAAAGTGAATATACCTGTTCACTTTTTTGAAGTACACATAACACTCGGATTTAAATCCGAGGTTTTCGCATTTTATTTTTTTATATGTCCTCAAAAATAGTTCTCTAAGACAAGAACCATATAAAATAGAAAAGAATAAAATAATCAATGGAATGACTTTTTTAAACTTTGTAAGAAGTATACTAAATATTTTGCCGTGAACGTTAAGAGTCGGATCTGGTTCTTGATTTTCGATAGCAACTCGATGCATCTGCCAGTTATGCCATAAAGTTCCGATGCTTGAACGAGTACCCGTTATAGGTATATAACTGAAACACTGACTTCCTCGAATATCATACTGTAATGCTCGTGCATTTTCATCGGTAATATTTTGATCGAGTAAGATTTGTGGTAAATTAAATTCAATACAAACAGGTCGAGCGATAGCAACTAAGTCACATGCATCAGAACGAATCGCATCATTCATACCTTCACGAGTACGAAATCCACCAGTAACTATTAAAGGAATCTTTGTAGTTTTACGAACTTTAGCAGCAAATTCGATAAAGTAAGCTTCTCGTCTTTTAGTTCGTTCAGATCGAGTATCATGTTCAGATCCAGCCATAGCCGGCGCTTCGTACGTACCGCCCGAAATTTCAATAAAATCAATACCACCATGTTCATCAATCCATCGAATTTGATCGTGTGCTTCTTCTTCTGTTAATCCACCAGTACTAAAATCAGCTGAATTGAGTTTAACACCAACAGCAAATGTTTGAGGAACGATTGCTCTAATAGCATCAATGATTCGAAATAAAAACATCATTCTATCCTTTGGTGTTGCTCCATATTCATCGTTTCGTTTATTTGTTTTTGGTGATAGAAAACTACTAATCAAATAACCATGACTACCATGAAGTTCTACACCAGCAAAACCTGCTTTAACCATGATTTCCGCCGCTTCAACAAATTTCGTGACGGCTTCATCGATTTGAACTCGAGTCATTTCATGAGGTGTACTGATAACTAGACGTCGTAAAGTTCGAGCAAAAATATTATTACCAATAGATAATGGAACCGGACTAGGAGCAATAGGAGGTTCTCTAAAAGGTCTTTTGCCTGAAGGCGATTGACGTCCTGCATGATTAATTTGAACAATAGCTGGTGTACCATGACTTTGACAAACATTTGCATATTTTTTCCATTTTTCAATATCAATCTTATCTTTACTTGGAATCATCATGTCTGTCATGAGACCTGGATAACGTTCATCGATTTGAACATTACCAGTTAATATAAGACCAAATGATCCTTTTGCCCAACGTTCGTAAAGACGATAGATATATTCATTAGGTTGATTATCACCACTGCCGAGCATTTCTTCCATTGATGCTTTGACAATTCTATTAGATAATTTGAGTCCACATGGCAATTCAAACGGTTGTACAATTGGCATTTCATTTTGTGACATGATCGATCAAATCGGTTACACTAGTACCCAACATACACAAAATGACACCAACATAAAGTCAATAAAAGACTTTCTATTGCAAATAAATAAACAGTAATATCTAATCTTCATTTATGTCTGCCATTCATTGTAAGCATTTATCTTCTAATACTTATAGTGTCACAGAGATGTCGCTTAGTACTGAAGAAGGCATCGCGGACGATTGTACTTAATAGTTATCTTTATTTGCTTCAGGAACAGTATAGATTAGTCTCTTATCATACGTAATAAATATTTGATGATAATCATAATGAGCAATTACTTTAAACGATTCGAAAGTATTGATAGTCACACTCTAATATTGCATAGAAAGCTCGAGGAAATTTCTTTTTCTATACACTGATAGTAAAAACAATGCTCTATATTTCTGCAATATTCCATCATTCTACAACTGATATAATAGTAATAAGATTTCAGAAAAGAAATATGTGTGTTATGATATATGAAGGTAACACCGATGTCTATTTTAAAGAAAAAAGGAAGGTTAATATTACTTTTTGAATAACTTTTGATAGAAGTACGATAGAGAGTTGCGTTTTTTATCTTTAGAAAGAGGAGATGAAGACGCAGGAAATAATATAGTGGAGATTGTTGTCATTTGTTACGTGAAGTTTCTTTTAGTCAATTTTCTTTAAAAAAAAACATGTCGGGAAGTGCATTTTTTTCATCGAGAGAAAAGATCAAAAAACTGATTTTTTCATTGAAATTTCTAGAAAAAACAATCTAGGCTTTCCATAAAGATATCAACAAATCCTAAATGATTAAATTAAAATAACTAAGTCTTGCACAATCTCGTAAATATTCGATCCACGATTGGAAAACACAACTGATAATTGAAAACTCACTGAAAATACCTGTTGAAGTAGATATGTTTTCCAAAAAAGTCCATCGTAAACTCAACAAGTTCAAACAAGAAAACTGTAAGATACAATTCGATGAGCCTGTATTTCGTCTTGTTCACAAGATGAAAATCGCAATCCCTATTTCCCTTCGATTAAAATTTATTGAAAAAAAATATCGTTTGCCTCGTTATTTCCTTACAAAAGGGCATTAGTGTTTAATTACTATCATATTAGTTATAGAATTAGTAAATATTGCAAAGATATAGAGTACTTTTTTTTAATACCCTCAATGCAACAAAGAGAAAATTTTTCTTAAACTTTCTATACGGTATTAAAATACCACTACTACGACATTTGAATTACTAGTGAGTAGTTTATCAATATCTTTAAATTTACAACAATGTCTTGAGTCGTTGTTGTAAGGCAAGCTTATGAAAATAATGTTCTTTGTAAATTATAAACGATCAGTGTCTTGCTTTTTTTTTAATTGTTTTTGAAGAAAGTAAATTACGAACATAATTGACATGAAAATAAACAATACATATTCTGTAGAAATAAGAATAGTTAAGAATGTCCATTCAAATTAAATTGTGGAAAATTTAAAATTAACCAACTCATTGATGTTATTAAAATAATTCGATGAGCCAATAGACGATGATGAATACATCGGTATTGAGTTTGTTTTTTCAATAAATACATATATTGATGAAAAGCTCCCCAACAAATCAAACTAATAAATCCAAATGAAGCCAACGAAAAGAAAAATGCCGAAAGTGGACAATGAATATCTATATTTGTCGATGTTTTAATATAAACAACAATGACAATACTATGTGTGAATAATATATTAATTAAATGACAGAAATCAAACAATGTTTGGATGAAAATATGACGTGAAAATGATTTCATATGAAAATATCGTCGAATTAAAAGTTCTATATGCAATACGATTCCCATTAAACTCACAATACAAAGAGCTATACTTAAAAATACTTGAAAATTATTGTTGATTAATGTAATTTCATCAATTAAAGATGATGATCGATGAAAATTATAAAATTGTTTGTCGTATATAATATTGAAATATTGATTTTTTGGTTTATTTTTACTTAGAATATGTGATGAATTACTAGTATGAGTATGTTCAGACATGATATTGTTCAATAACAAAAACAAAATGCCAACTCATACTATTAGCATATAATTAATATTTTATAAGAGTTTAAAATAAAACTAAAGCATCAATGGATTATGAATAGGATATAAAACGAGATGAAAGCCAACAAGAAAACTAATTAAATTCTTGTTTGATGAATACAAACTGTATCGGTTGATTTATTATTCAGATTGAAATAATGATAAACAAAATATAATGAATTTCATGAGCAAAAAAAAAAAATTATAACATCAGGTATTTTTGTGAAAAGAATGTTTATTCGTTGATATAATTGAGAAAATTGAGAGAAAGCAACCTAATAAATAAGATCTTCTTATCAACAAGAGAGCATGACAACGAAGACTTAGAGGATAAAGTTTAAATTTGATGCCTCTTATCTTCCTTTTTTTCTGTGATGATTAAAACTTACTATTATGTCATTTTATTCACGCAGTTACTTTTTTTTTCTATTCTTTACTGATGTTCTTAGATAATCTCAAGATAATTAGAAATAAATGTCATGGCTTTGAATAACCATGTTACAAAGTGGAAAAGATTTTGCTTTTAATTGGACCTTAACACGATAGATAAGAAGAAATCAACTAATTTGAAACGATTATTTTGAAGAAAAACAACAGTTAAATTAAGAATATAACGATGTTGAAGGCGAACTTATATATATCAAATGTCCTTTTTATTAAATGAAATGAAAAGATTTAATTTTATGTAAAAAAAAAAAAACATTTCTTTAACGTCTACACTTACAATTTATTACTTATATAATATCTCTTCTAGTTGAAGATTATTGAGTGTATTTTTTTTATTCATTAAATTTATGAATACTTGATTTAATCCGAATATTCATCTAACAAGAAACAGATCAATTATGATCCCTTTTGACATGATTGAGAACTTATTTCTAAGTATTAAACTATTGTAAAGGTCGCTGCAAAAGTCTCTGGACAAAATATTCATTCATTTTTGACCAATATGCAAGTGTTTTAGACGAATAAAATATGAAGAATTAAAATCAAAATTTTTTTGCTTTTTCTGTATATGGACTTAGTAAAATTTGTGGTTCTATTTGCTTGAGAGTAATAAGAAGATCTTTGAAACGTCTGAAAAAATTCGTTTAATAGCGAAACTATTTTGCATGTTAATTATTGGAATCAGAAGCTAAACATTTGAAACTTTTGTTTATATATCATTTTGTGGAGTAAAATCCAACCTATGAAATGTACTATTTGTCTTATGATAAAGCACCTAAATTATTGTTTTTCTATCATCCTTAGTTTTTGACAAAAGTATATTTCAAGTTGAATGTATAGCTACTGCAAAATATTTATACCTTCAGTTAGAATGTAAATCACAGCTTACTTTAATATCGTAGTTTTTGAACAAGTATCCGATCTGCTATCATAACCAATTTTTTAGAACTTTGAAACATTCTTTCACTACTCTTGAGTCAACAGAAATAGAAAATTCCTATGACCATATTCAAAAAGAACTATATAATTCTGGATCTTATCTATAACATTTTATGTGTCTAGATTACTTTGAACTTGTTCAATTACAAACAATTTTTTTTGTTTAGAAAATTTTCCATCGTTCGTCATATTCGAAATTCTGCAAAGACCAAATTGAATCTTTTGTTTCCTTACAATCCATGTTGCTTGTTGATTTAATGAAGTCACAAAGTAATGTCTATAAATACTATACAGCCTTATAAGCATATCGAAGCTCTTTGCAATTCATTTATTTTTTTATTCAATTGAAAAATTAAAATATATTAATTGTTTTTTAAAAATATAAAAAGTTTCAAGAATGAAGTTTTTCTGTTACATTAATTGGGATTGTTCGTTATTTCTTGAACGATATACATTTACATTGTTCCGATTTCTCATCAAGTATTAAATAAGTGTGATGAAACCAATCATTCTTGTTATGATTGATATATAGTTCGTACAAATATGAGCATTATGTGCTGAACAATGAAAAGAATTTTTGTAAACACTGATAAATGATTAAAGAAGACGAACACATTGAATAATCCGATTAACAATGAAGTAAATTATAGAAAGTAAAGTCACTTATGCCGTGGAAAATGATTCCAAGATAAATATCGAAAACAAATCGCAAATAAGAAATAACGTGAACAAGTATTAATATGAAAGTTGTAAAAAAGACATGTATATATTGAAGACAGCACAAACAAATTCGATAACAGAATGAATAGTTTATATTTGAAAAAATTAAGTTAGACAATATTCTATTACTTGTTGAGTGCAATATCATAACAAGAACTATCTACTAAAGAAACATGTCACTATGCAATATTTATTCAATCATGATAAATTTTTATTGCTCGAAAGCTTCAGTTTACGAGCAATAAACAGAAGATATCAGTGAAAAATATTTCATTGCCTTAATTTTTCTAGATATGAAGAATCCGAAATTGTTTTTGAAAATTGCAATTGTCTCTTTTTATGTATAGTATTGTGCAACAGTTGTAAAATTTTGGTTTTTTTATAGGACAATCCGACTATATCATATTCTGTTTACTTGATTTATTAAGGATCCATGACTACCAGAAGATTATGTTTTTTTTTGGTATATTTACTATAAATCTTCGAACATGACTGTCTCTTTTGGGTTTTTAGTACTCATATGTTTAAACAGAAACATGCTTAATATTGTGTCTAACTGTAATCTCATTATTCGAAGTAGCTTTTCTAAAAAAGTGATAGTAAGAATATTAATGTTGAAATATTGACAAGAGTAACAATTTCGAAATCTATTTCCTGACGTCAGCATTAATGAATCATTCAAAATATAGCTAACATAAAGAATTAGTAGTCAAGGATATAATCTGTTAAGATATTTACGCTATAGGAAAATTATGAATTTTTGGACAAGAAATTTGATTTATTAATGGTTTATACTTCAAAAGTTCATGCAATTTTTACATATAAGCAGTGACACTTCAACAGCATGGCGACCCATCAATCGTCACTCCTATCCCTCCCGTAGCACATGGAACTAATGGTCTTTTAGAGAGTTTATGTAATTAATGCTTCCTGAAAGTTTTGAAATCAAGAAAACTCCTTAGAGATATTAACCACAGTTGTAAATTCTTCGCATGAATACCATCTACTGGTTCACAAAAGAAACAAATTCAATCGACATCAGTATCAGAAAAAAAGGTATAATGGATTAGCTATCATATATATTTATTGAAAGTTAGATATCAAGTTGATTCTGTTATCGATGGTTTGTCTAAATCCAATCATCGTCGGCGTCTTTGAGTTTTATTACTTACTATGGTTTTTAGACAAAGCTATTTGTTCATAAATTTATAATTTCCTTGTCTAAAAATGCTGTGGACAAGCATATCTCCTCCTCCTTGCCGGAATTCTAAATCCACCACTGTGTAGAAGTTTTTGCCTACAAATAGATAAGTGTTTTTCATTAGTGAAGTTTCTGAACAAAATAATAAAAAGTTATCTTTGATATCAATTAACATGCTTGTTTTTCGTTCATTTGATCAACATAGATTATGAATTACTTACATTGACGATCAAAAAGGAACAAATAATTTTAATAACCCTTGTACAACTTTCATACAAACATAATCATTAAGATGATATGACAAAAAAACAGTGTACATCGTGTATATTTTAGGATAAAAATTAAAAAAGACGAGTTATTTACATCAAATAATACTCAATGATTAGTTTTCTGAAAACAATATTTAGTCTATCTTTGAATTTACATGTCATTGCAATGATCATCATTAAAAACTTCTTGACAATGATATCTATTTATTAACATTACGTAGATAATTAGTAAATATCATCATCGACTTTTCATTTCATTTCAAACAAATATTGCACTCGAATAACTTATTTGTTATTGAAAAAAAAATGAGAGATCTTAGAAATAATTTACGCTTAAGATATATACAATGTTCGGGTCATAAAATCGAGTAACTATATCATGCAGTACAAAACTCGCTGTATTCTCTTACATTTTGTCTTTATTATGTCATAATAAAACATTTATAAATATTCATATCATCCACGTGTTCTCTTCCTCATTTATAAAGCTGATAGTCATACTTTAATTCTAGTATTTTCAATACGTGGTAGTTTGCTAAAGATTGCAAGCGGAAGAGGGCATTCATTAAGCGACGAAGTTGACTCCTTCTCGAAACTGGATTTATTATTTTTCAAAAAATCAACTTGAACAGCACAAGTCAATTGTTGTGTGAATAAGAAAATTACACTTCACTCTGGCTGCATGCAATTGGCTTAATACTCGATATTGTCTATCATTCTAGAAATTCATGATTTAAAATGTTTCTATAAAAAGCTTTAACTTGCCTTCGACTCTTTTAATATTAATTATATATCAAATGAAAACTAGTTTTTTTTCTCTCTAACCAATGGCACATGAAAGTAGGGTAAAATCCTTCTTTTTCCTTTTTCTTTAAGTGACGCAGTTCCTTCATGGATAGAGTATGAGAACACTTTTGGAAAACATTCTCCCCGTTTTAATCTGTAAAAGCAACGATGTAAATTGAATTAAATGTCATTCGGTAGACTTTTCAAAGCTGTATTACATGGAGCATAATTTGTGGGCAAGACACTTCAGTCAAATGTGCAATATTTATGTGTGTCAACATGTGCCTTTTTTGATTAATATTGAATCGGCTTTGATTAGAATAGTTTGACTTCCTATCAAAATTGATAGTATGTTTAGACACAACATAGAAAACTGACTCGATCTATATATTTCTTTATGTTACTCCAATGTCAGTTTGACTGTGAAAAGCGACTTCCAAATTTTTAAAACCTAGAAAAATCCAAAATGACAAATAAATAAATAATAAATAATAAATACGATGTTTTGAGTGTCTATTTTTTTCGCGTAACCTTAAGAGAGACTAGGATATGAAGTTTTGGACAAAAATAAAAGTTGTTGCAGGACTTAGTGAAATTATATAGATCGAATCAGTTTTTTTAAGGCTTATTCTAAATATTCTACTGATCTTGATAGGAACCCTGATTATTCTGACCGATATTCATCATATATTAGTGAAAAAGAGTAACTTTTAATACTCATGAATATTGTGCATTTGACGAAAATGTCTTGTCTACAAATTAACCTTAACAGAGTAATATCGTTATATCGAGTTCTGAAAAATCTATCGAATGATATTTAATTCAAATTGCATCAATACTTTCGCAGCACAAAACAAAACGGATTTTGCCAGGGCTCTCTCATACTCTATACAGAAAGGGACAGCGTCGCCTAAAGAACAAGGGATATGAACGATATTTTCTTTCACTTTTATATATCATTGGTGAGAGAAAAAAAAGAGTTCTCATTTGATATATAGTTAATATTGAAAGAGTTTAAGAAGAGATGAAAGCTTTTAATAGAAAACATTGTAAAACATGAGTCTCTTAAGGATAGATAAGATCCAGTGTTAAGTCAGCTGCGCGTAGTTAGAGTGAGGTCTAACTGTCTATTTCGCAAGGCAATTGACTTCTACTCTTCAAATTGACTGTTTAGGAAATAATAAACTCAGTTTCGAAAGGCTGCAATTTCATTGTGTAATGATCCGTCCCCTTCTATCTTTCTCTTATACATTAACTCTCGACCAGGACATCGATTTAACGAGACAAGAAGTATATGGTTATGAACAATCGTACAATCATTTTGAGTTCGAGATACAAGAAGAAAAATAGATTTTTAAAAACGGATTATAATTATCGTAAATTTTTTCAAAACAAAATTTTAAGATTTTGAATACATGGATGTTGACATGTCGTCCTATTTCTCTAGATTTCTTTTTTCTATGCAAGAAGTTACGAAACAAAAGTTTTCTTAAGTGTCGTTTTACATTCCTACTAATCTGCTTGAACGTTAATAATTGACAGGTTTCTATTAATGATTCGAAGTGTTCTACTTGGCCTAGATAAGGATATGTATTAGCAGCAACTGACACGAAGATTAATATTTGAGCATCATGATGTCATTTAATCTCATTGAATAGTTAAAATTAAATTCAGAATTATATATTGAAATGAGAGATCATATATACCTCCTAGTTAAAGCAACAGAAGCATCTTATTTTTTCTACTTACAATGTTTGTTTGATCTTGTATGTAA
The DNA here is from genome assembly GCA_905250075.1 of Rotaria sp. Silwood1. Taxonomy (NCBI): domain Eukaryota; kingdom Metazoa; phylum Rotifera; class Eurotatoria; order Philodinida; family Philodinidae; genus Rotaria; species Rotaria sp. Silwood1. The sequence goes on from CAJNOP010000024.1 coordinate 1,256,782, forward strand.
AGAACATCTAAATTATTGATTGCTTAAACTGACTCTGGAAGTTTTATCTTTATAGAATGAGAATCAATTGAAACAAATACACACATCTTTTATTTAATCATAAAGCATTGCAACGAAGATTTGTTGTTTTCTTGATAAATTTTCGCTTTAATGACGCATGAATACACAAAACATAGTTTTAGTCTTCTCGAGAAATTTTTATTCCATAAAATTTATCGATAACCAATCTATAGTACTAAAATATGAGGTCAAACGATGTTAGTGAAGTTGAATAATCGAGTGAATTATATACGATTTATTTTGACCAGAAGGATATTGAAGCAAACCAAAAATACGAAGAAATCTTAACCCATTGAAGTACTCCAGTCCTTTTGAAGCATTATAGATTAAAAGTCTATTTTCTTCATTAAGTAGATCGTCAAACGAAGTTTTGATTAGTCGTTTGTGTGTAATAGACAAGTTATTAATTACTCTTTTGCAGAAGTTTACCTCCTGTTTCAGCTTATTTAGTTGTCAAAATAACTGTAACCCCTTGATTTTGATGACGTCAACGAAAAGTAACTGTAATTATGTTTTACTCAGTAACATAAATATTCTTTTGACTAGTCACATGCCTCTATCATTATTTTGCAACATTCGTCCATTCCTGCTATCATATATAAACGTGCGTTCAATTAAACCAAAGACATTCTTTTTCTTCATTATATTTGCAGATATCATGTCTCTAGTTTCAAATTTCAATCGAACTAGTAACACTACAGTGCGTCCTTCGCCACTGAATAGAAATCGATCAAATGAAACTGATTTTCGACCGGATAGAGACAATGAAACTCATTTGGACAAGAATCCGATTGATGAAAGTCCAGAAGCTATGTTTCAACTTCTAATAACTCTTGTCATACCATCAATCATCTGTTTTATCTTTCTATTTTACAATTTCATTTGTCGATCGCATCTTCGAAGCAAATCAATTAATTTATTCATTATCTGTTTGTTGATTGGCAACTTCATTCATGTAAGTTGTCGTTTTTTTCATAGATATTTTTCCTTGAATTTTTGAAAGAGACAACAAAAATAATTTGTTTCGCTTTTAATTAAGAACAGGGCTAGATAAGATTGTAAACCTGACAGCCCATCCCCTCAGATCTCACTTGCCATAGAATAAAAAGATAGAGCATGAAATTCTGCAGGTAAGTTTTTTTGTTGATGCCAAGAAATGTTCTCTTATTTCAACTTCCGAGTGGAAGGAATACTGTATTCAGTGTCAGCACAAAAAAATACATTATATTATATACATCTCAGCAAAACTCATTTTGTATAGAAAATATCGATGCAGTCTCCACTAATAACTTTTTTTCTCAAGTTTCATCTGTGGACTTTTCAAAGGTGAATTTGTCCTAAAAATTTATTTTTCTTAAAACTTATATAATCTAATGTATTTCTGTTATATTGATTCCGTATACATCGTATTCATTTTTGAAACTAGATCGATACTTGATAGGAAAATGATCGACATCAACTTTTATAACACTTGCAAATTGGTCGCTTTCCATTGATATTTCAATACAAATGAGTCTTAGAACAGAATAGATTTTTCTGAAAATAAGATACATTGAAAGAGAATGAAACGGCGCAACTTTCTGTCATGAATATCAGTAATACTAATTTGATATTTTACTACAAAAGTATAAAGACTTGACTATGTGATATGAGAACCGTAGCAATTGTATCTGTTTGACTTTTACAAAAACTGATTGATGATCATGACCGATATGTCATTTTTTTAGTGTGAACAGTTAGGTTGACTTACGCTATTAGTTTTCATATTTAGTTTATAATAGAAAAGTTACCAATACCATAATTATTGTTTGAAATGTCCAAAAGTGATAGACTCGCCGTACGATTACTCAGTCCTCGAAAATTTTTTGTTTTGCATTAAAAAAGAACGACAATATATTGACAGAAATGTGCAGAATTTCATGCAATACCTTGTTAACATTCTGATAATAAAACTTAGGTAGAGTGGCAGATTACGATCTTATTTTTGCGGCATCCTTTATTTCTAAATAATACAGCTTCGAGATGATAGTCAAGACTTTCTTAATAAATTAAGAGTTATAAGTGAGAGAAATTTCTAACCGAAAATTTATCTAAATATGACTCATTCATATAGATCTTGGCTGATCTACCATTTCGTCTCTATTATCTCTCTCAAAATCAAGTTCCTTTTTCAAATCCATTATTTTGTCTTATTTGGACATGGTATGACAATATATTAACTGCTGTTGATCTATTTATTATGGCATTTACTTCTATTGAAAGATATCTTTTTGTATTTCATCATATTTTTCATCGTCGTTACAAATGTTTACTCTATCGAATACCAATACCTACATGTTTTTTGTTTACAACTATTTGGTATTCAGTTTTGATTTTTGCTTATTCATGTCGAAATTCATTTACATATTCTTCTTTTCAATGTGGAACATTGTGTTATTTGAAAAACTCACCAGTTTTTACTCATTTAGAAAATGGAATATTTTTCATGTTTCCATTAAGTATAATTGTTATTGGAAATGTAACACTTGTTATTCGTGTTCTTATTCAAAAAGCACAAATGAAACGTCGACATCGACTTGGTTTATGGCG